>JAGFMF010011752.1:4421812-4446886 GCA_019455555.1 Galemys pyrenaicus
TCTTTCTTTATTGTACCCTAGTTGTATTAAAGTTCCTTTCCATTAAAGGTTTTATGTGTTTGTCTTAATGCGGCGGATGGCAAAACCCATTCAAAGAGGACAGGCTTGGGGGTTCTGGGTGCTCCTCTCCCTGCCCTGTAACAATATGACTCTTGGAAAAGATCAACATAATTGGCAATCCTTTAACATAAAAAGACAGAAGACTCAAATGGCTAAAATCAGGAATGAAAGACGGAGCATTTACCAACCTTACAAAAGTAAAAAGGAATATAAGGGGATGCTATAATTATCAACAAATTAAATTGCTTGGATAAAATGGACAAGTTCCTAAAGACACAAACTATCAAAACTAACTCAATAAACAGAAAATATGAATAGACTTATACAGACAATGTAAACAGATATGAGATTGGATTACTTATCAAAAACCATCCCACAAAGAAAGTTACAGAACTTGATGGCCTCCCCTGTGAATTCTGGAAAAGATTTAAAGAACTAGCACCAATTCTTCACAAAGTCTTTCAAAAAGTATAAGAGGAAGGGAACAATACCAAAAGCCAAAGACTTCACAAGAAAACTACAGACTAGTATTTCGAGTGATGGTAGATGTAAAATTCCTCAACAGAATGCTTGCAATCCAAGTCTAGCGATATATAATGAAGATTAAAAGGTACTGGAGTTTGAGTTAGAGATATAGCAAACTACCTTAGCACAAACATTTACTCATCCAATTACCTCCCTCGTTCAAGAAAATTCTAAGTGAAGCACTAATGAGGGTATGATGAAACCTGACTGTCATGATGTCAACTTTTTCCTATTTAGAAAATATGGGTTTGGGAGATTATTATTACAATTGCTCTGTTCCCTTCATTTACCACCTGGCCTATTCCATATACCTTAGGGAAATTGTCTTTTTGTTTGTTTAATTTACAAAATTAGCTTCTCTGTATAAAAAGCTATGCCAAACAAGTAGGCAAAACTTGGTTTTGACAAGCTCTAATTAAAATATGAATTCTCAAGTGAAATCACAAAGGAAATGCAGAGGCGAGATATTCTATAGACTGTTTGGGGTGTGTTTTCTAACATCCACGTCAATGGGAAGTGTACAGAGAGAATCAGTAGAGGTGCACAGTGTAGAGACAAGTAAACACAAACCAGAGGTAAATGGGAAGACTAGACACAGACACCATGTACTGGATCACAGTTTGGAGATCGGCTCACTTAATGGGACATGAACTAGTTGAAGTAAAGCCTCCCCAATGCCCCCCCCCCCCCCCCCCCCCCCCCCCCCGCCAAAAGAAGTTTCATGGTCTTTTCAGAATTCAACTTCCTCTTTGCCCAGCAAGCTCTAACTCAAGTTTCCAACAAAGGAAGGAAAACAAGTAATAAATAATTTACTCAAATTACAGTTGAATGAATTACCTAGTCTAAGATTATTTCAGAGAGAATCAGGCGAACCAATGACAAACTCAAAAGATCTGATCTGATTAAGTGGCCAGTCCATATATGGATATAGCTTGAATGGATTTCACTCAAATTAAAACTACATTGGCAATTACCTGTGTCACACTATACATATGTAGAAGCTATTTTTACATTTAGCACTTGGCAAATTATTCCACTGTCATAATTAAAAACTCATTGCAGTCTTCACCAGGTGTTTTTTTCCATTATACTCTACCTGGGCTTTAGAGTACCAATCCCTAAGGAAGTCTAACTAGAGGGACTAGGTTTTGGAATCTGTGAAAATTGCTGGCATGATGGATCCATCCACATATTCCAAAAGAAATTAACAGTTTGGAGAGTTGCTCACTGCTCCATCATCATCCTAGAAACACTCTGGACTATTTTAGAGTTAAACTTGAAAAGTCATTGCCTCAATGCCAAGAGCCACAGCTAAGAACTAAAGGGGGAAATGCCTTCAAGACATGGCCCTGTGAAAAGGATGCCCAGCAGCATCTCTCCAGCCCAAACTGCCATCATAACATCAAGAACACCAGTCTCAACTTTGAAGGACAATGATCTTGAATACAGGGAGATACTACAGTCAAGTTTTTCTTTATAAGTTCACCCCCTCCTTTCTGACTACCAATGTCTGGGAAATATGTCTGTGACATACTGTGGCAACCGTGTTGTCCCTATTGCAAAACATTAAAACTTCTGAAGAGATATCATGAATTTGCAAAAATTGTTGTTACTATGTGCATAGTGGTGAAAAAGCATTGGCTTGTGAGGTGAAAACCTGAGTTTGCATTGCAGCTTATGTTTTCTTAATCTGTGATCTTTGGCAAGTATTCACCCTTTCTCTGCCTCAGTTTTCTCATGTATAAAAGAAAAATCATATTGCCTTCCTTCCAAAGTTAATAAGGTTAAATGAGATAATCCATTCAAAGTACTTGACAAAAAGCTGGTACAGAGTTCATACCCACTCAGCCTGGTATTTGCCTCAGATCGTTGCAGGTGTATTTGGGAGAGAAGTGTTGTTGTTGTTGCTGGAGTTTCTCAAGACTTTAATGCAATATCCAAACTGTTTTATGCAAACAAACTGTTAGGAAGTCATTGACCTCTTTCTGTCTCCACAGTGAGAGCTGTGCGAGCTGTGCAATGTTACAAATGGAGAAAAAGTGTTCAGAGTATGGCCTCTTCTTACATAATTTTTACTACCTCACAAAATGCATGAGGCAGTTAAATAATATAGGGACCATTTCATACCTGCAACAAAGAAACCCTAAGAGAGAGAGCCCAACCTAAGCCTCAAAAAACCTGTGAGAATGGACTGCAGTTCTGCCCCTAACTGGTCGTGTGGCTATAGCCACTGTGATTTGTCAGTCTCCAGAGTCCCATCACACTTATAAATAAGGAAATATGAAATTCCTTTCTAAGAGATAAGCTATATGATGAATCTGAACATTCAGCCATCCGTTCATTCTTTCAACTGACAAGTAGTTATTGACCAATACTATGTCAGGGAATATAATGCAGTGACATCAGCTGAACAAGATTCATGAAGCATACATTTTCTGTGGGAGACATATAATAGTTTATTAAATTGGTTAATCTTGCATAATGCAGATAGTGATAAGTGTTTTGAAATAAACAGATGTGATAAGTGCGATGAGGGAGTGTTACTTTAGATTGGATGGTCCAGAGGGGCATCCCTGTAGAGTGAATTTGGGCTGAAACATGACTGACAAGAAATTATAAACCCTTTGGGGATTGGCAGGAAGAGTGTTCCAGATAGGGTGACAAGTGCAAAAGCCCTCAAAGAAGAGCAGAAAGAGCTGGGGGAAGTGTGGTAGGTGATTCAGAGATGGAGGGGTCAAATTATCGAGGCTCATGTAGGCAATAGGGATTTGGAAATTCATTTGAAACCAAGGGTATAATTTAGTTCATAATTTATTTTAAAAGATTACCCTAACTGCGATGTGGAGCTGAATCTGTTTGGAGACAATTTCAATACTCCCAGTAGAAGATTATATGCCAGAAACATAGCAAACAGAAGAGTAAAAAATTTGGATATATTTTGGACAAGTGGCAGGGTTCAGAACATGCTGCTGTAAAATATGGAGTGTCTTAGCAGGTAGTTTAAGTTGAAGGAATTTGTGATAACTATATAGCAAAAGCTGAATTAAAAAGTAATATTAAATGCCTAAATGTATACTGCAGATAGTAAATTTACAAATGAAAGGAACATCATATTGAATTTTTAAAAAATATTTATTGACCATTTCATCTATGGGAGGCAATTTTCTGGGAACTGTAGATATAGCAATGAGCAACAACAGGAAAAAAACAAGACCTGCCCTTAGGAGCTAAAGTCAAGGATATGCAATTTGGAGGAAGAACAACGTGGTGTTTTGCCCAGAAAATATATAGGATCTAAATATGGAAGGAGAGAAAGCAGGGATCGGTTGACAGACTAGAGCTGCCACTTCAGCATGGCCCAGTGGCGTGTTTCTGTCTGGGCTAGGAATGTCTTTTACATTTTCAAAAGGACAAGGAGAGGGGGAGAAAGGAGAATGAGATTAGAAGAAAGAGGAAGAAGAGAGGCAGAAGAGTAGTAGAGAAAGAATAGTAATAAAGGGCATTTCAGGAAGAATACAAGTAAAATTGCTTAAGGACAGAAGAGAACATGGAGGGAAAAAACAACTTTGAGCTTCAGGAGCAGAATGAGATATAATCACAAACTGGGAATTTAAACACATGAAATCTAAGGCGAAGCTTCAAAACTAGAAGTTTGGAAGGTCAGAGCACATAATATCGAACAATAACTGAAACAACCTACCTTACTGAAGTGGGCATTTTCAGTTTCATTATTCCACCCCTCCTTCAGATGCTAAATGTGGCACTGGTGATGTGCTGTGCTGTGGGTACACAGCTGGATGAGACTAGGACTGTTACTGACAGTGCTGGCGATGCAGCATATTTTAAATCCTAAAATGTTTGTATAACAAGCTCACAAAAGCAGCAGCTTTTGAGTTGAGATAGGGTTTAACATGTACAAAGTATTTAGAACAGTGTCTGGCACATAATAGGTGTTATTATATTTTTTTAATTATTTAACTTGTTTAAGAAAAAAGTAAGACCTCCCTGGTGGCGCAGTGGGTTAACTGTGAACAACGCACTGTGAAGCAAACCGCAGCCACTGCAGCATGAGTTTGATCCCTGCCACCGACCAGGGAGAGGACCCACATGGTGCAGCAGACCTCTCCTGCCTTGCCCACTGCTCCCCTCAGAGTGTGTTTCAGTCAGTCTGCCTGTTCTGCTCCCCACTCTGTCTGGTGAATCCTCTCACCTCCCACAACTCTGGCCTTTACCCCAGCTCTTGTATGCATAAATAAATAAATCTTTAAAAAAAGAAAAAAGTAAGATGTCAGTGAAAACGTGCTAAGCTACTGGACACTTTTTAAATGCCTACTATGCTAGAAGGGAAAATTTACTTGTACCTAATCCAAGTTGTAATCTAACTTTCTGTTCTTACCTTCAATTCTTCTATACCCCACCCCCACCCCTGCCACCTCCCACCCAGGGCAGAGAATTTTATCTGTATATTTGCAAATTTTTTCCATGACATGTTACCCTGCTAAGTGTAAATAGGAGAATAAGGACACGCGTGAAGCAAGCAGAGCTTTCTGCCCCAGAGACATAAAGCACTGGTTTGCTTTGGGTCTTTATGGATGTGTGACAATAGGAACAAAGGTAGAAAGGGAACATGAACTGAAAGTTAAATAACAGGAAGACAAACTTGTATAGTAAAATGAGAAAGCCTGTGAGAATAGAAAAGGGTGTCTAAAGAGTTGGCTGTAGAAAAAGGACAACACCCTAGCAGAAAAGGAGATTAAGTAGTTTATCTTTCAAGGAGGAACTAGGTCTGAAAAACAAAGTTGCCTGACACTGAAATAACATAACTGAAGTGATTGAGTTAGGATGAGACTGACTTGATGTGACATAACACAAAAATGAGGGAAATTGTCCACATTATAATATTAAGTAAGGACAGAGCATTTATAGAGGGATGATTAGTCAATTATTTCCATGGTTGTTAACTGGGAGTTGGTAAAACAGTCCTCTGATACCTATTTTTCCACACAGCCTATGGAGTTTATAAACCACTCAACTCTAATAGCCCTAAAATTATTTGTTTTTTAATTCAGGAAAAGAAATTGAGGCATTTAATTCTTATGTAAATTAATTTCATTAATTTCTTAATTAAGATTAAGGGGTTAATCTCTAATATAATGAACTTGGTTGGCATGACTTTATTGCTCACATTTTTTTTAAAGATTTATTTATTTATGCATACAAGCACTGGGGTACAGGCCAGAGATGCGGGGGGTGAGAGGATTCACCACAGAGATCGGGGAACAGAACAGGCAGATCAATGGAAGTACACCGCTGAGGGGCGCAGCGGGCAAGGTAGGAGAGGTCCGCCGCGCCATGTGGGTCGTGTGTGCCCCGCCCCCCCTCGGGCTGGCAGCAGGGATCGAACTCGTGCTGCAGCGGCTGTGGTTTGCTTCACAGTGCGTTGCTCAACCCACTGCGCCACCAGGGAGGCCCTGCTCACATTTTTTTAAGTGATTGATTACCCACGTAAAATACCATAATAGGAAACACTTCTGTATTCATTTCCTAAAAGCTTTATAACAGAGTACCATAAGCCCCATAAGCAACATAATTTTATTCTCTTACAGTTCTGGAGATCAGAAGTTCAAAATGGGTCCACTGGTCTAAAATCAAGGTATGGACAGAACTATATTCCTTCTGGAGATCTAAGGGAAAACCTATTTCATTGCTTCTTCCAGGTTCTAGAGGCTGCCCACATTTCTTGGCTGGTGGTCCCTATCTTCTTGCGTCACACTATCACTGACTCTTGTTCTGCCTCCCTTTCCATCTCTAAGGAAATTGTTACTATACTACATCCACTCTGATAATCCAAAATAATCTCCCTCTTTTAAATAACTGATTAGCAACTTGCTAATTTTCCTTTGCATGTAATGAACATTCACAGGTTCTGGGGATATCTTTTGGGGGTCACATTCTGCCTATCTCAACTTTAAAGAGCTTGTTCAGGATGGACATCAACCTATCAACAATGCTGAAATCTAGACTTGCCCAGGACCTTCCCTGATACTGCACATTCTTATAGGCCTGAAAGGTAAATTTCCTACATAAAACATGACCAAATGAATTGATGCACGTTTTTTGGTGGGCTGCTTAGCTTGCAAGAGCACTTAGGGAGCTTTACTGGACTTTGCAGGTTCAAACAGCTTGAAAAGAAAGATACAGAATAAGTATCCTGTCTCATTTTGGGGGGCAGTAACAGTATCCTAAAATCATTACTTTTTGTTGAAAGAATAAGTGTTTATACTGTAGACACTAAGAAAATTTGAGCGTTTAATTTTTAAAAAAACATTTGGTCAGAAACTTAAATCTTTTAAATTTTGAGAATGCAGTTTGAGAATGCAGATAGTGGTAATGAGGAAAGGTTTACTTGTAATTTTTATTTTTAAAAAAAGCAAATAAATTTGCAGTGGTACCCACAGAGGTATTTTAAGGTGACAGAAAAGATTGTTTTCATATAATTTTATTCCTTACATATGTGTTCCAAACTATGACTCTTTTCACAAAACAGCCCCATCAAGAGTCTAGCAAATCTCTCCCTTGGGGGACACAGAGACTCAGGCGAGGGAAAGAAAAACCAGGCTAGACACCTGTTCCCAAAGGAAAAAGGAAGAACACACTTAGATAGCAGCTCAGACAAAGGGAGGGGGATGGGAGCAGTGATTGAAGAGGAAGAGTATTTCCAATGTGTTGCAGGTTTATAAGGTATTCTGAGAGACAGGAATACGGGAGCAGCACACAATAAATTGGGACAAGGCATGACTGTGCTGGATTATATCTTTTTCAAGGCTCTGTTATAATGATAGTCCTTCCAGGAAATTGTTCCAGCCTGGCCTGAGCCCAGTTTGAATGAAGTGACCCACTAGAGATTGCCACGCATCCTATGCACGTCTCACTAATGCACTCATCCAGCCATTCATCCATTCACATGTTAATAGAGCACCTAACATGCTCTAGGAATTGAAGATTTAAAAAAAAAAACAGTAAAGGAGTAATACTCATCACATGGCATTTCTTTGCATTGGGGTTAGCTTTCTGTCTCGCAGCAGCTTCTGGCAGAGTCCTGTTTCACTTTTGTATACTCGAGGATCTTAACATTGCCCCTGGCACACGCTGGGTGCTTAAAGAACGTAGAAAAAAGTGTACCTTTGATAGGATACTATGTTCTCAAACCCGTAGCCCTATATGCAGGGACGAAGGGTGATCAATACACACGACGAGAGCTGGGGAGGAAGGCATCTTTATTCGGGGTGCAGACAGCAACCCAACGCTTTCCTAAGGGGTTGCTAGGAAAGTAAGTTACACTGCACGAGAAATCAGGTCGGGATGGGGAAGGTAGTCCTGCATCCCGCGCACCGGAGGGCTGGGCTGGGGAGCCCAGAAGTTCTCGTTGCGCTCACGAGCCCGCCTGCCCGCCCGCGCTCCTCACCAGGTCGATGGCCACGACGTCCCGCAGCGCCACGACTCGCTGAATGGACTTAGGTGGGTTCTCCGTCAGGTAGATTAGCCGGTCGCTGAGCACCACGTACTTTAAGGTGTGCTTCTTCGAGTCGGACACCACGATGCACAGCTCGCAGGCGCGGATGCAGTCGTAGACCTCGGGCGGCAGGCGCCTCCGCAGGAACGCGTCCAGGCGGCTGTTGGTGCGAGCTGGGAAGCCGGACCGTGCGGAGCCGGCCATGCGTGGCGCCCGCTGCGGGGTCGAGCGCCGGCCCTCGGACGCCTCTGCCCCGCCCCGCTCCGCGCTGACCACCGTGGAACCCGCGCGCGCCACAAAGCCGCCGGCCCACCCTCCGCTGCGGGCCAGCAGTCGGGCCCCCAACTTCGGAGTCCGACTCCCGTGGTCAGGCTCCCGGGAGTCCTCCATCCGTCCCGCCCTCCAATTCGACCTCAAACGACAGTGGGCGTGGCGAGATGCTGGTCCTTCAGGTTAACACCCTCAGACTACTGGGCAGGGTTTTAGATGCTTTATTTTCCTGGGCTCTAGCGGGACCCCACCCCCACCCCCACCTCAGCTATTGCGGACCACGACATTCCTTCGAAACTATTGATAAAAGTAGCGGAAATTTCAGGGTGGCGTGTTAGGAACTGGGTGGAGACAGATTTTTTTAACCAGTTTCTTTTTAGATAGGCTGAATAATTCCATTAAGATCATCAGATTTAACATTTGTTCATAGCATTACCTGATATAATGTTTTATGAGTATAAACATACTTCTTTCTCCAATCCTCTGAGACGAAAATCTTATTTTAAATTGATTTGGACATACCTAAACCTACCTAATGGATATGATTGTGTTCCCAGTGCCCGGGATAAGCCCCTCAGATAGCTGGAACTCAGTTGTGTGAAATGAATGGATGGGTGAGGGCTTCATCTTGAAAGTTTTGAGCTTATAGGAATGCTGTTTGCACAACCTTGGGGCTACAACAGTAAAAGAACTGCTTAGCTTTCACGGACCAGGAATAATTTATAGACTGGGTCAGAGAGATAGGAAGGCCACAACAACAGAAACTTGCTGCCAATAAACTAGGTGAAAACTTTCACTTTAATCTCATCTATAAAAAGTCATACTCTCCCTGTCCATTCACTCAAAGATCTAGTAATGAAAACTACTGTAAATATCGATATACAGTAGTCCCTTCCCATCCACCACTTGACTTTCCCTGCCATCAACCCATCTGAAAATATTACACACAGTAAGATATTTTGAGAGACCATAGCCACATAACTTTTATTACAGCATATTGTTATAATTCTATTGTTTGTTACTGCTACTAGCCTCTCTCTGTGCCTGACTTATGAATTAAATCTTCTCATAGTTATGTGTTACAGGAAAAATGATATTATCTTAGGGTTTGGTACCATCCACAATTTCAGACATCCATTGGAAATCTTGGAATGTACACCCTCAGAGAAGTAAGGACTACTATATACATTATTTTTTTTGCTCCATATACTTTTTTTTTGCTTTAGCTACACACAACCCAAATTATATATTCCTCACTGCAATTCATATTCTTGTTTTCCTCATACTTACTATTGTATGGTTTTACTGTTACAGCTATGTAATATATAATGTTGTATAAATATGTTGTGAGTACTTTCAAATCCTTTGTGGAAAGAGGGTATAAATAAATTGAACTCAGTAGCAGCGAAGATAAATGAACAGTATTTTGTTGGAGAGAGCATATTTGGTAAGGAGAAAAGTGCCACCTGCTGACAAAATCTTAAATTACCTAGCAACTAAAGTTGTCTTAGAATCTGATCATACTTCTGACTCTTCATCACAAAAGTGAGTCCCAAGGGTATAGCTATTACCTCTAAAATAAATACTTTCTACCTAAACCACTCTACACACAGTTAGCAGCCTCACCAACAGAAGGCAAAGACCTCTCACCTATGCTGAACAGCCACAATCCATAGAGCTGTTGAGCTGCAGAGGACAAAATCTGAGGAAAGGCCCCACTCCAAACTGCTGTTCAATGTCTCTCAGATTTCCTGTACATACCCATATCCCAGGACTAAGAGCAACAGAATGACAACATACTTGATCTACCTGCCAAGAAGTCCATCATAAACGAGCTTCTGGTAATGAAAGCACTAGGCTTAAACTTTAAGATGAGACTCATGAAGAAGGGAACTTGACAAAAAGATTAATGGTTAAATTGACCTCAGTTAAACTTTTGACTTTGTGGCACAGAGAAAACAGTATCATGGATTCCGGACACTAAGTATTCTACTCTGTTGTCAAGGTAACAGCAAAGTTCAGATTGCAGGAAGGGGATTTAATACAAAGGAAATACCACTGCATTTGAAGCCAGAAGAACTGATTAGAGCACTAATCCTGTTGCTCACTATTTGAAATATTTAGAAACTCAGTCTTCTTGAGCCCATTTCATCATCCATAAAATGAAACTATTGCACTACTATTTACCCTGCTTTCTTCAGAGTTGGTGTGAAAATAAAATGCAATGAATTACAAAGTCTAAAAGCACTCTAGACATAAAAAGTACTTGCAGTCCCTTCCTTTTTAATAGACTTTATCTGGATGATTAACACATATACACCTGAGATAACTATTTACTCCTTGTCTTCCTACTCAATCCAAAATCAAGAAAAATTTGTAACAGATCCTGTTCAATCAAGCATGTAATGGATGTTTCTTGATAAACCATCAAAAAGAATAGAACACTACCTGGAACTAGTCTTCAAAGGTGCTCTCCTCCACCAGAAATACCTTCAACAGAAAGAACAGAGTATCCTTGGATCTAGGAATGGTAAATTCAATTCGTTTTTTTAATATTTATTTATGCAGGGCCTCCCCGGTGGCGCAGTGGGTTGAGCAACACACTGTGAAGCAAACCGCAGCCACTGCAGCACGAGTTTGATCCCTGCTGCCGGCCAGGGAGGGGACCCACATGGCGCAGCGGACCTCTCCTGCTGTGCCCGCTGCTGCCCTCAGCAGTGTGTTTCAGTCAGTCTGCCTGTTCTGCTCCCGCTCTCTGTGGTGAATCCTCTCACCCCCCACACTTCTGGCCTGTACCCCAGTGCTTGTATGCATAAATAAATAAATCTTTAAAAAAATATATTTATTTATGCATACAAGAACTGGGTTACAGGTCAGAGGTGTGTGTGTGAGAGAGAGACGATTCACTAACGACAAGAGTGGGGAACAGAATAGGCAGATTGACTGAAATACACTGCTAAGAGGAGCAGCAGGCAAGGCAGGAGAGGTCTGTTCTCTGGCCGAGGATCGAACTCATGCTCTAGTGGCTGTAGATGCTTCATAGTGTGGTGCTTAACTCCTTGCACCACCAGGGAGACCCCAATTCAATTAGTTTTTGGAAGGACAATAGTAATAAGCATAGGATTGTAGCACCAGATCACCTAGGTTCAAATTCCAGCACTCCATTCAGTAGCTGAATGACTTTGGGCAAATTATTTTAATTCACAATAGCTCAATTTCTTCAACTGTGAAATGAGAATAATGGTACCAGCTTCAAGAATTATGAAGAGAGCCTCCCTGGTACCACAATGGGTTAAGTCTCAGCACTACAAAGCAATCTGCAGCCACTGGTCATCCCTGGCCAGGTAGCTGACCCACATGGTGTGGCATACCTCTCCTGTCTTGTCTGCTGCTCCCTTCAGCAGTGTATTTCAGTAGATCTGTCAGTTCCACTCCCCACTCTGGCTCTAGTAAATCCTCTCACATACACATACCCCCACACACCTCTGGTCTACATCCCAGCTCTTTTATGCATAAATAAATAAATAAATAAATAAATAAATAAATAAATAAATCTTTTTTAAAAAAGAATTGTTATTAAGAAACAATGTTTCTCAAGTATTTGGAACAGATGAAAGAGACTAAGTACTATATAAGTATTTCAAAAAATAAATTGAACAAGTATGTGATTTCCTGGTACAAATATGGCCATTCTGTTCCCATATGTGGCCTCTCTCACCTAAGGTCTCTGGGCCTGTGTGTGCTAGACCCCTCTGTGCACCTATGTGTGTGTGAAAGATTCAGACCACAACACTCCTGCATGACTGCCTCGGTACAATGGCCCACATCATAGGTAGCCCGAGATGCCTCGGTAGCCGGTGACTGATTGTGTGGTCAGAGTCCAAGACATCTGGGAGTAGCCCAAAATTATTCCAAGCACCTGCACAGGAAGTACTCCCTGCATGCAAGGCCATCATTTCCTCCCCTGGTCCCTGTAGAGTTGATTATCACCTTTGATCCCTTTGAAGTCCTGTTCCCCAGAAGATGAATGCCCTTGGTCTCCCTGGACCTTGCTTTCCCTACCATTGTCATATGATCAGTCATGCTTGAGAATTATTGCCAATAAATTGCAAGAGCGCTGTTCAATGGGCAGCAGTGTCTTGCCTTGCAAATCTGCTCCGCAACTCATATCTAGGTGTATCCCTGTGGATGTGCTGGCACGTCCATGGCTACCAGACCTATATACAAAGTAATATTTACTTTAATTCTTGTACAATACATGATTTCTTCCTTCAGGTGTGGTGGCCATAGTCCCACCACCAAAGCACCAAAGTCCATCACCATATTCCTTTGTGCTCTCCCCATCTCCCGTTTTTACCCCTTCCCCACGGATGCCTCTCATATCTGTGGTCAGCTTTCAAGGTTTGTCTTTGTCTGACCCTTTGTTTGGTTTTTCTATTTTCCACATAGAAGTGAAACCATCCACTATTTATCTTTTACCTTCTGACTTATTTCACTTAGTATCAAACCTTTCAGTTCCATCCATGTTGCCGCAAGTTGCATGAGTTTATCTTTTCTGATTAGTGAGTCATATATACCAGTAATGTCCAGTTGTTCTCCATCGGATGCTATCTTAAATTTTTAAAAAAGATTTATTTATTTATGCATACAAGAACTGGGGTGCAGGCCAGAGGTGTGGGGGGTGAGAAGATTCACTAGAGACAGAGTGGGCACAGAACAGGCAGAATGATTGAAACACACTGCTGAAGGGAACAGTGGGAGAGGCAGGAGAGGTCTCCTGTGCCATGTGGCTCACTCCCTGGTGGGGATCCGGGATAGAACTTATGAGGCAGTGATTGCGGATGCTTCATATTGCGATGCTTAACCTGATGCACCACCAGGGAGGCCCTATCTTAAATTTTTTAACCTTTTATCTGTAGTAGGTGAAGAGAACCCAAACTTTTAAAGGTGTCTGATTAGGAATCAGTGTTTCTACTTGGTTACTAATGGATACTGACTATTAGAAGGCATTTCCCATATGAAGGAAAATTGTCATTAAAATGGAGTCTAAGCAACCAGGCAAATGCTTTGGGTTTAAAAAAAAATGTATTCTTTTACTGAACAGTGCTCCAGTGATCTATTCTGCCTCAGGCTTCCTGATTCACACCCACTTCCTTTCAGAGGAACCAGTGTTGGCCTAGGACCAAGAAAAGACAACTTATCTGACCTGTTTTCCAATTTCTTTCTCTGCCACAAGTGACAATGGAATTAGGTCTACGAGCACTCAAATGAAGCATATGAAAAAAATTTGACATGGAACTTAGTGGTTAACAGTTCACAATTATTTTTTATTCAATACATTTCACAAATATTTACTGAAAAATTATAAACAGAGTCAGGTTAAAACCATCAGTTGGCAAGAATTGACCATCTAAATACAGAAGACAACCACACAAATAAATACAAAACAAAAACATTTAAAATATATTAATGACAGGGCCTCCCTGGTGGCACAGTGGGTTAAGCAACGCACATGAAGCAAACCACAGCCACTGCAGCATGAGTTCGATTCCTGCTGCCAGCTGGGAAGGTGACCCACATGGCGTAGCAGACCTCTCCTGCCTCGCCCACTGCTCCCCTCAGCACTGTACTTCCATTAGTCTGCTTGTTCTGCTCCCCGCTCTGTCTCTGGTGAATCCTCTCACCCCCCCCACATGTCTGGCCTGTACCCCAGTGTTTTTATGCATAAACAAATCTTTAAAAAAATTTTTAATTTTAAAAAAATTAAAAAATAAAATATATTAATGACAGAGAGGTCAAAAAATATCCATGAAATAATTAAGCCAACAAAACTTCCTGCGAGAAGTAGCATTCAGTAAATGCTCAAAGAGTGAATGAAACTGCTTTTTCCTTTATTATAGTATGGGTTTTTAAGTTTTTGTTGTTGCTTTATTATTAAATATGTCATCACTGGAGAATTTTTAGAAATCCAGAAAGTACAGGGAAGAAATGAAAATCACCTGATTTCTCACCCAGAGATAACCTTCAAGAAATTCACAAATTTCCTTCAATGAAGCTGCTTTATTAAGGCCAAGAAAAAAAACTTGAGGACCCTCCTTGGTGGCAGAGCAGGTTGAGGACTGAGCTGTGAGGCATCCCCGGCACAGCAGCGCGAGTTAGATCCCCGGCAGGGAGGGGACAGCATGGTGCAGCAGACCTCTCCTGCCTCGCCCACTGCTCCCCTCAGCAGTGTACTTCCATTAGTCTACCTGTTCTGTTCCCCACTCTGTCTCTGGAGAATCCTCTCACCTTCCATCACTCTGGCCTGTACCCCACCTCCTGTATACAAAAATAAATCTTAAAAAAAAACCAAAACTTTGAGGGCCTAGTCTAAGGTAGAGGAAGGAAGGAATGGAACAGAAAGGGTAGATGTGATAACACTATTCTGAAAATGAACTGGGTCATTGAATGTGGAGACAAAGGTGAACCCAAGTGTAATGGGTTCAATCCCATTGAGAGGTTCAATCCATTGGCAGAACTAGTCACAAAAAGAGGCAGAAATATTTTGTGGAGTAGATCTCAACTTCAGTTTTGGACATGTTGGCATTGAGATGTTGATGAGATGTGTAAGTGTCTGGGAACACAGAATATTAGAACTAGAGGTAGGGAATGTGAAATCATCTTTATAGAACTAAATGTTAAAGCTGTAGAAATAGATAATTACTGAGAGAGCAAGTACAAAAATGACAAAAACAGATGGGTAAGAATGCAACTCAGGGAAGACCTGAAGAAAGAAAAAATTGTAGGCAGAAAATATGGCATAGTAAAGATGAGAAATTTAGAGTCTAGGGTTCTAGCCTGTCATTTACTAGCTGTGTAGAACTTAGGATGTTGATTAAAATAGGTCCACTTGGTTTCCTTGTCTACGAATTTAAAATGATGATACGTGTTCCATCCCTGTAAGGACAAGAAGCACTTGCTTCCTCGTCTTAAACTAATTAAAACAGATGTGGGTGAGAGGCCCTTGGGAAACTAAATAATGGCAGTTTTTATCTTAATTTTAATTTTACTCTTTTCCTCCCAAATTTATCTGACTAACCCTTTTCTATGGGTCTCCATTAAAAAGTCCTTTAAACTTGTGGCAGGCTTCTGGGCCTTGCTTCAGGCCAATCCTATTTAGCTAGACTTTTACCCACAAGGAGATAGGTAACTTTAAATACTCAGTAACTATATTCTTTATCCTTTCTATATTATTCCCTAATTGTATTAAAGTTCTTTTCCATTGAAGGCCATATATGTTTATCTTGATACGCCGGATGGCAAAACCCATTTAAAAAGAGCAGGTTTGGGAGATCTGGGATGCCCCTCTCCCTTCCCTGTAACAAAGATACATGCCTGGTGCAGTGTCTTGCAATGGCAGATCACTAAATAAAATGTAACCATCAAATTGTTACATTAATTTTATTCTACTTCCAACTGCCCCCTAAGTTTTTTGATTGTTCTTCACTGTCTCAGTAACTGCAACTTAGTCTGACTCAGTACATACTGAATAATCAACAATGAAACGTATAAATTGAATGCCGCACTTAACTGTGTGCCAACACATGCAGTGATTCAATCCTCAGGACCCTTTTAAGTCAGTACTGTTTCTACCCCCATTTTACAAATGAATAAACTGAAATACAGATAGACTATGCAACATGCCTGAAATTGAGGTTAGCTACTGGTGAGCCCGGGACCCAGAATTCAAACTTAGGCAGTTTGAGCCTACACTGCCTATAAATCGGTGGATGAATAAACGAAATACCAATACCATAGAAGGAAGCTACGAGTAGGACTTACTGAGAACATAGCCCCTCTTTTATGAATTACAAAAATGAGTTCGTTTAAAGTGAAATTTACAATTTTTTCTGTATTCTTCGAGTGATCCTCACTCCTCTCCACTAGGAACACGTGGAGCCATACAAGAGCAATTAAAACGACTCACTGGCAGTTTGGCTCCTCATACTGACCACGGAACCTTGGTAATCTGATCTACCAGAGGAAGCCCGTGCGGAACGCGCAGAAGCAGCTAGGTACTCAGCAGTCGGGGAGGGATTCAGGCTGGACACCTAATCCCAGCATGCACCACAGACTCCGGCAAGCACCCAGAAGCGTGTGTGCGCTTTGCCGCCCGGAAGCGCCGTTCGCACGTTGCATGCTGGGAATTGTAGGCCCCAAGCCCCGGCCCTTGTGCTGCTGTCCGCGCTCTCCCATGAGGTTGCTGGCGCTGGCCCGCGCGGCGCCGATTCGGGGAGCGCGCTTTGCGCTGACTCAGCGGCGACGGAGGCGGCGGCAGCGGCGTTAGCCGGCCCTCGTGCTCTTTCCCTTCCTGGGGCACCGACCCCGCCCGCTTGTTTGCAGCTTGCCGGTCCGGCGCCACGCAAGAGACGGCGCCAGGGGACGCGGAGCGGCGTGAGGCGCGCGGCCCCGACTTGGTCCGTCTCCGGCGTTACCGCTGCTGCCTTGGCGGAGTACGACGGCAAGGACGAGGGCCGCTTTCCTGCTCCCTTCGTGCGGCACTGCTCTGCTCGGCCGACTGGCCTTCGGGAGTGCAGGCGGGGAGGCGTGATGGAGTGATCGGGAAGGTGACTCGGGGCTCGGGAGCGATGGGGCTCGGACTCGGCTCGTTTGCGCGAGGCTGCCGGGAAGTTGGCTGGGGGGACTTGCTCGGGAACCCACTGCCGGGAGGGGTGCGGGCTCTCCATGGCGGTGCGCTCGCGGCTGGGGGGACTGAGTGGGGGTGCGTACGGACCGCAGCCGACACAGCGTGGAGCGCGTCCGGAGTGTGTGGCCGCCGGTTGCCGAGGGTTTCATCACCCGAATTGCCACGAGGCTTTCTTTGGCGGTGGGATCGTGGGGAAGAAAGTGGGCAAGGCCGACCAAGGAGGGTGGACATCGGTTGTGGCCACCAATGGAATAAAAGTGGTCAACTCCGTTTGTATAGTTATAGTGTGTCCCATCAGTTCCAACAACAGAGACTTGAAAACTTGATTCACCGCCTCCCCTCACTCGCGTCCCAGGACAAAAAGGAGAAAAGTGTTATTTCTGTGTAGTTACTTGCCAGCACAGCCACGCCATTGCTTCTCTTCCCTTCCTAACAATTATGCAGTAGATAAGCATAATGCAACCAGAAAAAAACGATTAATTTGGGAAAGTACTAATTAACTGTTACTGGGGGAAGTTACGTTTTATTAAAGCGACTTGTCAGAGTAGTGTTTAAAGGCTAGAAAAAGTCATTATCTTAGAAGTCTTTTGTAGGTATGGAAGAATTTTTTCCATATTGTTTCAGTCTTGATTTAATGGCCATCCACGAAGATATAGGGCTTAATATTATAAATACGTTGCTTGCTTCTCCAGAGTCTTTGCTAGATGCGTAATTGAAGTGTTTATCACATAGTAACAAATGTTAAAAGCCTGTGCGGCTCTCCAATTTTAGAACTTTCGTTGTTCACACAAAACCTTTCTTTGGGGAAATTGTCACTTATCGCACAGGTTATAACTTTTAAGTTCTTTGAACACACAGGTAATTTACCATGCCCTGTAGCGTATTGATTACTATCCAAGTGCCTGCTCTATGGGGGGATTAATTCTGGACTGACATCTGTAACAAGTTAATTTCTTTTTTTTTAAAGATTTATTTATTTATGCATACAAGCACTGGGGTACAGGCCAGAGGTGGGGGGCGGTGAGAGGATCCACCACAGAAAGCGGGGAGCAGAACAGGCAGATCAACGGAAGCACACTGCTGAGGGGAGCAGCAGGCACAGCAGAAGAGGTCTGCCTCACCATGTGGGTCCCCCTCCTGGCCGGCGGCAGGGATCTAACTCGTGCTGCAGTGGTTGCGGTTTGCTTCATAGTGCGTTGCTTAACCCACTGCGCCACCAGGGAGGCCCACAAGTTAATTTCTTTAGGCTGTTTTATTTGCCATGTTTTTGCTTAGGACCCCAGATAGTATTAGCTATCTCCCAAAGCTTAAGCAATATCCCCTAAATCCATGCCAAATTCAGGAGTCTTTTGTAGGACTTTTATCTAGGATTCACAGAAACTCAAAAATTGTCTATTCTGTGTTTGCATTTTTCAGGGGAATAGTCATCAGATTTTCTTATCAGTTGGGGAGGTAAAGGAAGACACTACCTTTAGGTTTTCCCATCTGTTCAAATACCAGTATACTGTCAATAGTATGATGATAAATCTGGAATGCTGGGAGTAGCATTATCTAGTAACCAGTTATCTAGTTCTGCGTTATAAACTATTGAGGGCCTACTATGTGTGTTGCATACTTTATGTTTCTCATCAATCTCACTGAAATCTCTACAACTCTGTGATGTATATGGTCTTCCCATTTCATAGAAAGCATTCTCTCAGGTCGCAGTTGTCCACGTGGTGCCAGTTTGAAAATGATTGGAATAGTAACCCAGGTTTTTCCAGATCTAAAATCTAAGTTCTGCTTTGTTTGACAGACTTAATGGCGGACATGAAAGAGAGTCCATTCTTGCTCTGTAAGGCTAATGAGAGAAACTAGTTAAGCAGGCAGTGACAACCTATCAGCACTTAGGAGTGGCATCTAATCAAGTTTGGTAAATTGGACAATAGGAGTCAAAAAAGCATTCTTGAAAGAGGTGACCTCTAAGTTGAATTTTGAAGGACAGGTAGGGGTTAACCAAGTAAGGCAGAAAGAGCTGCTATACAAAAGATGTAAGGTAGAATACCTCTGGCCTTGCTAAGTGAAGAATAGAATGTTTAGGAGTCATTCAAGAGTGTTTGGATCTTAATTCTGAGGGCAAAGGGGGAGAGACACAGTTTTGCTGTAGGTTTGCAAGTTAATTAGAAACCTTAAGAGAATTTTCACAAGGGCAGAATTTTCTTCTCCAAGGCTTTTAGTGTATATTCTGACTTATCAGTTGAGTTAGGCTCCCCAGAGGAAGACAGAAAAATACATTGTTGCAGGGATCCTCCAATTTGGATCTGATCAGGCCTCACGGTTTGGAAAATTATGTGCTCTTGAGCCCATTGGTCTCATAGGCCCTTTAAGCTTTGAATTTCTTTCATGAAGATAATTAAATGTCCCACAACCTTTTAATGGAAGTAAGTTAATGTCTGTTGTCCCTACCTCCTTTTGGTGGGGAGTGAGAATGATTGTCATTTACAGTTTGTTCCTTGTTCCCGTGAATAAATACATAATCTTATCTAAAATTAAGTTGCATTTTGTAGGTTATTACATTATTTGAGAAAGTTAGATCCTGTATTGTGAAAAAGCGTGTTGCTTTGCAGAGACAAAACAAATAAGAGTAGTCAGATTATTTGTCAGTTACTATAATTACTGTTAAAAACATTTTTTGAAATGTATTTCTAGAATTTGCTGGCAAGAGCAGAAATCTGTAAAAAGAGTTATTAGCCCATTGTTCAAAAGCCAAATGATGCTTTTTATTCTAATACCTTTTTCACTTGACTTATTTTGAAAGACTTGGTAGACATGCCAATAAGAATATTGAACTCTGTGGTATCTGGTTAGCCCTTCTAATTTTTTCAAAAGGTTTGCAATATTGATAATTACTACATTTAAGAGATCTGATTTTTCTTTCACTTTAAAAGTTGTACAGTTGCACTTTTAAGTACTGGAGGTAAGTAATACTGCTTAAGTGCTTCTACATAAATAGGAAAGGATTTATGTATATTATTGCTGATATTGAAAAATTAGAAAATTTGAGAAACATAATGGCATACTTTGGATTTTTAGAAATTAGACATTAATAGAGTATTAAGCAGGCCCATTCTTCTGAGACTTAGTCTCCTTTAGTTGTAAGATGGGTAGTTACAGTTGGATAGTTAAAAGAAGTCTTTAACACTTATTTTTGTAATATGCACTTGTTATGATACTCTGGATAAGCATCTGTTTATCAAGTATTGTTTTCATTCAGCTTTGTGTGTGTGTGCGCACAGATGTTTGTGGATTCTTCTGTGAGATCAGAGGGCACACCTATTGTAACCAGAAAACTCCAAGTATAGCAGCAGCGATGGATGAACAGGCTCTTTTAGGGTTAAATCCAAATGCTGATTCAGACTTCAGACAAAGGGTAAGTTAAATCAGCTTAATCATTTTTTAAAGTATCTAGTGTATCTGTATTTACCACAGATATCTATCTAGTGGTAAATGTTTAGTTTGGGAAGAAATGAATAGAGACAAACAAATGAAGTACTTGAATATATTCTAAATACAGACAGTGAGTGCTGTGATTTACTTTTGTTCAGTTGGCTCAACAAAAGGGATAACCATCTTAAGTGATTCAGGTCCTCATGTTATGCCAGTGATTGTTTCTAATTATTTAAAAACTGTAAGGGTAACATTTATTTGAGGGTCTTTTAATAGTAGCAGATAAAAAAAAAAAATAGTAGCAGATAAGTGTATTTTATTTTCCCATGGCTTGGCTTGGTCTAAACAAGGTGTTTAACCAGCACAATGGTACTATTTAACATCCTTGTTATTTCCAGACAGACAATTTAAATAAGTATTTATGATATGCCATGTCTTAGATTATGTAAAATGATTATGTGATGAGGAATCCATTATGAGGTACAGGGATATTTGGGGTAAATATAAAAAGTTAAACATAATGTATACACCTGTAATCATGTCTATAGCAGAATGATAAAAGAGGAATTTAAGGAACAAGCCTATAATTAAAATTTTAAAGACATGGACATCTTGAAGTATAAAGTTAAGTGGAAGGAGAGGTGTTTTCTTTCTGCTTCTCATAGCATAGGCTCTTATTAATCAATGAGGTTAACAACTTTACTAAATATCATAGCAGTTTTTGTTCTGCTTTTAGGCAGTAGTAAAAAAAAAACCTTCAGTAATTCCTAACATAGTAGTATTATGTACATGCTACTGCCAGCCCTCCAGTAGGAAGGAATTAACAGAAATTGTGTTATAAATATCTGTTTATGTAATGCCTATCAAGGCAGATAGGATACAAAAGACATTAAAACTGTATGTTCTGTTATCAGGTAGCCTTTTCTGTTATTTTTATGTTTTATTTTTTTGAAATCTTGTTTTTCTATTAAATTTTATCATCTGACAGATTTTTTTTAAATGTGCAATGATTTTACTTCTCAGAAAAATTAAACCAATACATTATGTGTGGTTTTAACATAGAAATGTTTTTCATCTAATAAAAATGGGTTCTCTCTGTCTTAATTTGATACCCCATTAAATGAAAATTATTAATGATTACTAAGGATGAAAAAGAAGGAATCTTAAGGAAAAGTGAATTCTAATAGTCTTGATGTTGGCTCAAGAGTATCGGGAATTTAATTCAGTTTGGTGGTAAAAATAAATGACTGCAGGTTTTCAGTTGTCTGTCTGTGGTTCTCTTTACCTTGTGGGCAACAAAAGTTGCTGAACTGCCTGTTACCACATAGAGGTAGTAATACAACATGCATGATTTCTACTTTGTCACCTGCCCTAGTCCCTGAATATTCCTAAAGGAAGCCCTAGGTTTCATGGAATATTGTTAGACAAAGACAACAACTAAACTAGATTATTTTTCAGCTGCTTGGATTCCTTTATTCTTAATTTGTAAAGACAGATGCTTTTATTTATATTTAAGATAGTATTTGGTTATCTTCTACTCACTTTCATTTACTTGGTCCTCTGTCAATGGGAGCAGCTATTGAGACCACATGAAAATTCATTCCTTCATTCATGCAATTGCATAAAAACAAGAAACTATCACCTAAATAATGGTGGCCTTTTTGCTTCTACTTTCTTAAATCTTCACCCTGAGGAAAAATAATTTTACATCTGGATTCAATGTTTAGGTATATGCATACATACATATAGCAAATCATAGAAAATAACTTATTCTTGCTAAATGAAATGCACTCTGATATTCTGTTTCATTTTTTAAATTGCTAATCAAGACCAGTGAGACTGATTTAATTACCGGGCGGCACAAACCACCATTCTAAAGTTTCATTGAAATCATATTCCTTTAATGCTTATTATTTCTTATTTCAAGATTTGTATCAGTATGTAATTGATTTAAAATCATCTAGCAGTGTTTCTTGTTTATATGTAATTTTCATGGCTGTTTGAGATACTTTCACAAGTTGTTAGATTACTTACTATTTGTCCTTTGAAATCACCTGTCATTGCTGTCAATTGTAATATGTTAATGGCAAAGAATGGAAGAGATTGCTCCTATTTTTCCAAGGTTGGTAGAGCACACATTAAGTTGGTGCTGCATCCACTCTAGAATAGTCTCACACGTATAGCAAGGCCTTGAAGTCATGAACAGAGGTATGAGAAACACATTTTCTAGAGCTTTGACCTTTGCAGTTATTCATATTTGCATACTTATGTTCATATCATAACTCAGATTTATATCATGGGTTATACTCTGGTTTTAATCTCTTTTTTTTTGTTGTTGTTTTTTGAGACTCAACATGATATAGTTGAAGAATTTAAATGATGTACAGAGTATGTTTTGTCTTTTATACCCACCTTCTTTATATAGCGTATTTGCTAACTAGGAAAAATAACCTTTATATATCATTTTATAATTGTATATACCTTGATAGTGTATAACACTTAACAAAGTGCTTCTATATATTTTCTCTGTTCTGCTAATGATGTCTAGGAGGGCATGTTTTTGTTATCTCCTTTGCTATTAGGAACCAGGTTTTTAGTATCTAACCAATGGAATTTGTCTCCTACTCAACTTTTTTTCTAGGAATAATCAGTAAGTTGCATGTTCTAAAAAGACTGAATTCAGCATACTAGATTCACTGATTAGTTAGGTTTGCTACTCCAGAATATTTAGTTTTGGCAAGACTTCACGGCTGACCATTCCAAATGCACTTTCTGCTTTGCAATCTTGACAGGCCCTGGCCTATTTTGAGCAGCTGAAGATTTCCCCAGATGCCTGGCAGGTATGTGCAGAAGCTCTAGCCCAGAGGACATACAGGTAATTAAAACAAAATTTGCATGACTCTTAAAAGATTTTAAATTTCTGTGGATTTGACAAGACTGTTAAGTTTACCTGTATTTGGGAAATGCTTTCATAAAAACATTTTATGATTAGTATTTTAGAAAACCATTCCGTATTGAGAAAAATAGTGACTAATTTACCATCCAGGACTGACTTTTCAGTAAAACTATTTTTTGCCTTACGCTGTGTGCCCAACACCTGGAATATAATGCAGTAAAAACTTCCTTATATTGTTATAATGGGAATTAGTAGTTGGTTTTCTTAAAAGTTGGTGATGGAATGCCCAAAAGTAGATGACTGGCTTAAGAAGATGTGCTATATATACACAGTGGAGTACTTATTCAGCAATAAACTAATGTCATCACGATAACACGGATGGAGCTGGAAGGGATGATGCTCAGTGAAATAAATCAGAAGGAAAAGGAAAAATATCAGGTGGTTTCACTTATGGAGGAATATAGGGGATCAAGGGAAAAAGAATAACAACAACAATAACCAAAGAGGAAAAAAAAACACAACAAAACAAAAATAAATGGACAACTACAAATCAGAGACAGTCTGCAGGGGAGGGGTGGGAAAGGGATCAAAACAAGGAGGAGAAGAGCACAAAGGACTATGGTGAGGGTGCACAGGTGAATTGGTGGTAGAAATTCTTGGGGGACTACACCTGAGAAAAGAGAACAAATATTGTTTAAAAAAAAAGTTGGTGAAGGAAATAATTATAAATTATATATCTTAATTTTTAATTTTAATGTATATAAATATTTAATTACTAGCTTTTTGCTACTGGAACAAAGTCTTATTTATGTGTATTCCACTGTCGTTCATTTCTTTCTTATGTCCACAACTATAATCCCACCCTCTGCAATATTTACTTTGAGGCTCTAGCCCAGACTATAAGGAACAAGTCTGCACTTTCTAGTTATGTGTCCTTGCCGTTCCATATGTTCTGGTTATCTAACCCATATCATATAGTACAAGGTTGTTTCTCCCTGCGGTGTGACTTTCTATAAAGTATCTCTAAAGCATTCAATTTAATATTTTTAAAAATAGGAGCTTTCGTGATACTCATTTCACTAGTTAATGTAGTACTTAAGTTACTAAATTATAAAAAAAAAATACAGCAGTCATAGTGAGGCTTGGGGGTACCAATTTGATGAGGAGTCAGGCAGCAGACAACTAGCTGATTAAGAATAGAAGTTCATAGAGGTTAGTGATGGCTCCTAGGAGTTCTCTATATGCTGCATCTCAGCTGCTATACTTTATAGCCAAAGCCAAGTGCTCCAGTTTAATGACAATTTCTAAATATCTTATGTCTTACAAACACCTTTGATTACCTTCAGAGTAAATGCCCTTGTGCTGGCTTTTTTTTTTTTTTTAAGATTTTATTTATTTATGCATACAAGAACTGGGGTACAGGCCAGAGGTGTGGGCGTGAGAGGATTCACCAGAGACTGAGTGGGGAAACAGAACAGGCAGATTGACTGAAGTACACTGCTGAGGGGAGAGGTGGGCAAGGCTGTGCCATATGGGTCACCTCTGGCTGGGGATGGAACTGGCTCGATAGCAGCTGCTTAGAGCTTCACAGTGCAGTGCTTAACCCCTTGCACCACCAGGGAGACCTCCCCCACCTTCTCAGCACTGGCTTTTTTTTTTTTTTTTTTAAGATTTATTTATTTATGGGTACAAGCACTG
>JAGFMF010011752.1:4446951-4458067 GCA_019455555.1 Galemys pyrenaicus
CTCCCTGGCCGGCAGCAGGGATCGAACTCGTGCTGCAGTGGCTGCGGTTTGCTTCATAGTGTGTTGCTTAACCCACTGCGCCACCGGGGAGGCCCTCAGCACTGGCTTTTAATTAAAGGCTTCCTGTATGTTTTTGAGTGAAAAATCTGTTTTGTATAATTAAAACTTCTTTGTCATCCATGATAAAAATAGAAACCCTAATGTCTTAGAAAGAATGCTAGTTAAACCTAATTTAAAAAATACTTTAAAAAGATTAAGTTCTACATTGTGTGTAAAATTATTTTGTTTGGTTAATTCATGTAATCTAAACTAAAAAAGACTCTTCATCCTGTATTGAAGAGTTGATTTTATACACTTTTATATAAATTTGCTCCATAACTAAACCTGACCCAAACCATCTTGAATGAACAGTTACCAGAGGAGCTTTGTCAGAGTTTGTAGCTGCCTCGTCTTCTATGACAAGAAAGACAGTTGAAAGTAGATAATTGGTTATCTGTTCCTGTTTTATAAGGACAGTTTATAAGTTAATTTTCTATTTGAGGTTAGACTGCCAGTCCAAGAGACCCCCTGCCTCTTGGACTTTTCAGCAATGGAACTACTTAGGAGTGAATCTTAAATATGACTTTGAGGACCTTCTCTGATTTGACTAAAGCTCTGCTGTTCTACCATTGGTTATTTTATACTTAACCCTTCTATTGTAAAATATAGTGGTTGTTCGAGGAATCCTAACACTTAGAATTTAGGACTGATGCCATGTGTTTGTAAAACATTGTACTCAAGGTGAACCTTAATTTTTTTGGTTTTCTACTTGTCAATGGAAAAATATATAATGTTGTATAATGTTTAAAAGTTCTCAGTTTTTTAACATGGATGTGAATGTAGTAAATGAGATCAATAAGTAGAAAGCAAGATAAGGTCTAGTTTGAGAAACTTTTCAGCTACGTTATTGCCTATGATTTGTTTTCCTAAATTTATATTTAGCTTACCCAATTTTCCTTTTCTTTTTTAGTGATGATCACATAAAATTTTTCTGCTTTCAAGTACTAGAACATCAAGTTAAATACAAGTAAGACTCTACACTGTTATGACTGAAATTTGTGGGGAGGCCTTTTTTAGTTAATTTTAATTGAATTAACAGCTTTTCCCTCTTTGGGGAAATTGTAATACAGGTTGTAAATTGGCAGTGCATGTCACTTAGAGTTTATAGATGAGCTTTGATTTATCCCAAAGTGTTTTTAAATTATTGAGTTCATTAGTTACATATAAAAATCTAGCCATTTCATAAATTAAATTTCCAGCTTCTCTGGAAAAATCAGGAGATCTAGCAATGCCAATCCAGTTTTTTGTACTTGACATCTTGAGTTGAGTGGCATAATGGTCACTCTATTCACAACCCTGCTTTAATTGAAGAAAAACAACAAATCACTCAGAGAACCCTTAGTTTGCCTATTGATTTATTCTGTAAACCAAATAGATAGATTTCCATTTTGAAATCTGTAGCTTCCATTTTGTTTCAAAGTTAACTGAACTACAAATCAAACCACGATCAAGATTGGTAATACCTGCCACTCCCATCCATGTCTTTTCTACTTGTTTATTTTTATTTTCTTCTTTTATATCCTTACTGTAAGGATATAGGATTTGACAGTATATTATTTCTCCCCCTTAGTTATGGTTACCATGGCTCTCCCACTTTCCATATCTTCATTTAATTTTTTTAGCATACCCCAGCATCTTTCTTTTAAAGCTCTCATTAAACATTGTTAGATTTAACTTTTTTTTTAGGATTTTATTTATGCATACAAGAGCTGGGGTACAGGCTAGAGGTGTGAGGGCTGAGAGGATTCACCAGAGAGAGACTGGGGAGCAGAACAGGCAGATCAAACAAAATACACTGCTGAGGGGAATGGTGGGGCAGGCAAGAGAGGTCCGCTGTGCCATCTGGGTCCCCTCCCTGGCCAGCTATTGAATTCACACTGCAGTGACTGCAGAAGCCCCGCAATACTCAATCCCTTGAGCCACAAGGGAGTACCCTAGATTAACTTTAGAGAATTGTAAATACATTTTGCCTTTCAGACATATTCAAGAGGATGTTTTTAAAACCACAGACACCAAATATACCTACTATTTTTCTTCTTTATTTTGAACAGATATTCTGAACTAACTACTGTTCAACAACAACTAATTAGGGAGACACTCATATCTTGGCTTCAAGCTCAGGTAAAATAGTAATGTCATTCAGTAATTCAAATTACTAGATATTTAAATTTTTATTTTTGCAAGAGTTTGCAACTTTATCTCAAATGTTAACCATTTATTCTACATTTGATCCTGTAGCTTGTTTAAAAAGTACTGGTTTTCATGATCATGAATAGAAGAGAACAAAGTGATAACTAGACCTTTTCCTTAAAGAGCAAGTAACTAGAAGAAAAACATTTTTTCTTCTTAAAAATAATCAGAATTAGTAAAGCTCTGCACATGAAATTTCTCTCTAAAAATGTGAGAATGAGCATCTTTGTTCAGTTGATAGTTCTTCATCTGACCAATCACTTAACTACTTTGGTAATTTTCAAGCATATTTGTTGCACAGTTATCTACAGTATATTGAAGTTTAATTGGGTTTGCCTATTAATGATAAATAGGGAAACAGTGTGTTTTTAGTCTTTCTGGTTCATGCATTTCTTTGTTTCTCAGATGCTGAATCCCCAGCCAGAGAAGACCTTTATACGAAATAAAGCAGCCCAAGTTTTCGCCTTACTTTTTGTTACAGAGTATCTTACTAAATGGCCCAAGTTTTTTTTTGACATTCTGTCAGTAGTGGATCTAAATCCAAGGGGAGTAGATCTGTACCTCCGAATCCTCATGGCTATTGATTCAGAGTTGGTAGATCGTGATGTGGTGCATACATCAGAGGCAAGTAACTTCCCATTAATGTTTGTTAATGTAGATTTGTTAGGAGATAACAGGCACTTAATAAAAGGAGTCCCCTTTTTTTAGACAAACTTTAAGAATAATTATAAATGTTAACGATTGTATTTTTTTTTAAAGATTTATTTATTTATGTATACAAGAGCTGGGGTACAGGCCAGAGGTGTGGGGGGGGTGAGAGAATCCACCAGACAGAGTGGGGAGCAGAACAGGCAGATGGACTGAAATACACTGCTGAGGGGAGCAGCGGGCACAGCAGGAGAGGTCTGCCGTCCCCTCCCTGGCCAGAGGCAGGGATCGAACTCGTGCTGCAGTGGCTGCGTTTTCTTCATAGTGTGTTGCTTAACCCGCTGCGCCACCAGGGAGGCCCAACGATTGTATTTTTTTAAAGATTTATTTATGCATGCATGAACTGGGGTCCAGGCCAGAGGTGTGGGGGGTGAGAGGATTCATCAGAGACAGAGGGGAGAGCAGAACAGGCGGATAGACTAAAAAACACTGCTGAGGGAACAACGGGTGAGACAGGAGAGGTTTCCTTTGCTGTGTGGCTCCCTGGCCTGCGTCAGGGATCAAACTGCATGCTGCAGTAGCTGCAGATAGCTTCATAATGCTATGCCTTAACCCCTTGTGCCACCAGGGAGACCCCTGTTCACAGTGTTTTGAATTTTGTTTTATGGAAGAACTTTTAACTTCGTCTTTTTCCCCAAGGTGGAGGTAGAAATTGGAGTCTTTATTTATTTTTTAAGTAGGCAAGCACTTTCTCCAATGATTTTTGGAGATTTGTAGAGAAATGTAGTCTATTTGATGTTTCTATCTAGTCATTGAGTGAGGAAAAATTGCCTATTTATAGTTTGTGCTTAATAAGAAATTAAGTCTGGCACTGAGGAGTTGAACAGAAAGGAATGAAAACAAAGGGAATCCAGAATATGCTTTTAGAGCTAATATATAGGAACTATTGAGAAGCTATATGTTAACAAGTTGGCAATATATGGTATGGAAATTACTATGTACACCTCTTAAGATGTCAGATATAATTTTTCCAGGTAATAACACTTTGCATATAAGGAATTTCATTTTCTTGGTTTTTGTTTTTAGGAAGCTCGTAGGAATACTCTAATAAAAGATACCATGAGGGAACAATGCATTCCAAACTTGGTGGAATCATGGTATCAAATCCTACAAAATTATCAGTATACTAATTCAGAAGTGACGTGTCAGTGCCTTGAAGTAGTTGGGGCTTATGTCTCTTGGATAGACTTATCCCTTATAGCCAATGATAGGTAAGTACCTATACTTTCAGAATAAAAACTTGCAAAACACAGTATGTAAAACTCATGAATTTGAAAATGTTACATCAATTTTATTTCCCTATTGCCAGGTTTATAAATATGCTGCTAGGTCATATGTCAATAGCAGTTCTACGGGAAGAAGCATGTGATTGTTTATTTGAAATTGTAAATAAAGGAATGGATCCTGTTGATAAAATGAAACTAGTAGAGTCTTTGTGTCAAGTATTGCAGTCTGCTGGGTTTTTCAGCATTGACCAGGTCAGTAAACTTAGGTATAAAGTTTTGAAAATTTTTAAAACAAATAAGGATATGTAGTAATTTAAGCATTTTTTTCCTTTTTTATGTGGGAAACTCTCCTTGAGATTATAATAATTAAAACTCTGTATTTGGAAAGCTGTAGTGTTACCTACCTGTAACATTTGCCTCGAACAATAACTTGAACTATTTCTTAAAATTTGAAGACCTGGAATCTTCATTAGTTTTTAATTTAGAATTTTTAGGAGATAATAGGCATATAATAAGAAGAACAGGAAGCCTTACAAACTCTGGTAATGCAGATGCTTCTCGCCTGTAACCATACTTTAAGTAGCAAAGTATACGCTATTACCATTACAGCACAGTTTGACCAAAACTAGACTTAGTAACTATAAGTAATTATATTTTCATCACACTTTCAAATTGTTAATTCTTTGAGTTGTTAGAATTTAGCCCTAACAAACTAAAGACTTTGGGTATGGTAAATTAGTAAAAATAGAAACAGAATTTGAAAGTTATTTTAAAATTACTTATGACAGTGATAATTACTGAGAAATCTGTATTTTATGTCAATAATACAGCTCTAGTGTTTTCCTTGCTCACAGATGAATAGTCAAATCAGCTTACATTGCTAATAATTGTCTTAATTTCCAATTCTAGCCTTTCTATAAGAGAACATCATAAGGATAATTAATGCAAATATATGAGTTTTTTGGATAGGATAATGTATGAGTTTTGACTAATGCTGATAAGATTTTAAGCAGGTAAAGGTAATAGTCCTCTTTGCACATAGTTAAGGTGAAAATAAATAATATCAGAAAGGAATGTTGTAGATTTTTATACATACACACTTTGTATAACAGAGGATTGTGACGTTATTTATTAGAGTATATTTAACTATATTCAACAGTTTAGGGAGAAAGTTCAGCAATTGTAGATGCAGATTTTTTTATGCTTTTATAAAGCTAGCGATATTTGTAGGACTATATTCATTAAAAATAGTTTCTTTAAAGAGTTATAATAGGTAATAGTAATAGAGTTCAAATCATAAAAATTCCCCAGGTAAAATGATAGAATTGTTGACTGTCTAATGTTAGTTTTTGGTCATTGAATCTTATGATTCATACTAAAGTGTAGCTTTCCTCTTGGGTGGATGGTTTTAAATTGATTTTGATTGCTTACAGGAAGAAGATGTTGACTTCCTGGCCAGATTTTCTAAACTGGTAAATGGAATGGGGCAGTCATTGATAGTTAGCTGGACTAAATTAATTAAGAACGCAGATATCAAGAATGCTCAAGAGGCACTACAAGCTATTGAAACAAAAGTGGCACTGATGTTGCAGCTACTAATTCATGACGATGATGACATCTCTTCAAACATTATTGGATTTTGTTATGATTATCTTCATATTTTGAAACAGGCAAGTCCTTGTTGTAATCTTTTTGTCTGGCATATAACATAGAAAAGCCATAAAGAATTTGAAAATACCCAGAAAATGAAAATAAGTGAAAACCCATAATTCTACCTAATGATATTTACATTAAATGTTAATGTATTAACATCTTTTTTTTTTCTTTAAACTTCTTAGCCATAAAACAGAAATGGCTCTAAAATTTACTAGACTAACAAGCTTTAAAATTAATTACAGGATTAGGTTATTTCATTTTGAATCTGTGTTTATTTCTAGTTATGGTAGTAATTTGTTAAGTATGATTCATTATTTTAATTGCACATACATCATCTTAAAGCAAATTTTACAATTAAAAATTTCCCCAGAGTTGCTTCCAGTAAGAGCTTAAAATATAGAAGGCATTGGTCTCCATATTATAACATATAAACTTTCAAAGAATTAGTAACTTTGTGTGATGGTAAATGAGAGCACTATTTCTATATAATTATATACATTGAATTAATTGAATCAGGTCAAACTTAAAATATTTTTTTCCAAACTAAGTCTGTGTGTTGTGTTTATATATTACATAATTTACCTATATATACACACATACATACATACACACCATGTGTGTGTATATACACTTTATATATATGTATACCTCAGGAAATTTTAGGCAATGTAGAAAGGTAGAGTTAAAATTACTTTTAATCTCTGTATCTCTTAATGGATTACTAGATTTGTTGTAAAACAAGGTGAGATCATACTTCACTGTTCTCTAATCAGCTTCTTTAACTACATTATAAGTATCTTTAAAATTCAGATTTATCTACCTAGTTGTCTATGTGTCAAAATTATTTACTAACAGTGAAATTGCTAAACTTTTAATTAGATTTCGATTAAATTAGATTTTGATTAGATAAGTATGGGAAAGTTCTGCCAAACTGCCCTCCATAAAAGTGTGGGTGTTTTAAATGATCTTAATTTATTGGAAGGTATTTTGATAATCAAGTCTAACTTTAGGAAACCTAATAAATTTTTGCTTACTTTTACAGCTTACAGTGCTCTCAGATCAGCAAAAAGCTAATGTAGAGGTAATAGACCTTTTTTTAAGATTTTATTTATTTTTGCGTAGAAGAACTGGGGTGTAAGCTAGCGATGGGGGTTGAATGGTTTCACTAGAGACAGAGTTGGGAGTGGAACAGACAGATCTACTGGAATACACTACTGAGGGGACCAGAGGGTGAAACAGTAGAGGTCTGCTGTACCATGTGGATTAGCTCCCTACCTGGGGCTCTTGCAGTGATAGTGCTGAATTTTAACCCCTATGCCACCAGGGAAGCCCAGTAACAGACTTCTTTTTGAACTATGATGTTATCTGTGACTGCAAGTTTCCTGAAAATGTCATTTTCAAGGATATCAAATTAAAGGAGGCCACCTGACAACAGATTTTCTTTTTCTTAATTTTAGGCAATCATGTTGGCCGTTATGAAAAAATTGACTTATGATGAAGAATATAACTTTGAAAATGAGGTAAAAATTTTGCATTGACAGGAAATCAGTTTTAGTATTACTTAATGTTCTCAGCTTTGATTATTTTAGGGTCCTGTAAGAAAAGAAATATTTCAGAGATTAATCTTACTTATATTGAACCCAGCCTTTGGTAAAATTAATGGGAGCCTCTTGATCCTTCTTTTTTTTTTTGCTGTTTTCTCCCTTTTTAAAACACTTTATAGTGTCAAACTTTGTTAATATTCATGTTATTATTGGTGGTCATATCTCAGTTTGTATTTAATGAGAGTATTAAGTTGAGGCACAGTCAGCTCACCTCTGATCATAAATATCAGAGAGAGGGAATGAGGCACTTGTTTGGCCTACTTTTAGTCAGAACTCATGTTGAGGGTTTCCAGTGAGTCAGCTTCCCATATCAATAAATACCAATTTTTAAAACGCTGCATTAAATATGTAAGGAAAGAAAACCATATGAGAACTAACAGTTTATATGGATGTTAAGGTCTTTTAAGTATTTAAAATTGTATCTTAGGGTGAAGATGAAGCCATGTTTGTAGAATATAGAAAACAACTGAAGTTACTATTGGATAGACTTGCTCAAGTGTCACCAGAGTTACTGCTGGCTTCTGTTCGCAGAGTTTTTAGTTCCACACTGCAGTAAGTTTGTTATTGATTGTGCAAGTTACCTCTTTCCTCCCTAAATGTCTATAGTGATTCACATGATTAACCTATGTATGGTACTTACTAAGATCTTACATGTGTTTCTGAAATAACACACTTATTTATCTTGCTCTTGGGAGGGTGGGGAACACTGCTCTTCGGAACATCATATAAAGGGCTAAGTCAATTATTTCTACTTTTGTGATTTTTTTCTAAACCTTGTGCCAGGCAAAATTAACAGTCGTTACAACTTTTTAATAATCATACTTTGTTATTGTCTTTAACCTTTGTATCACCTTTTCTATTAAAAGTTTATGTTCAGATTTCACTCCCGTATTCTGTACCTTGGTAGGAATTGGCAGACTACCCGGTTTATGGAAGTTGAAGTAGCAATAAGATTGCTGTATATGTTGGCAGAAGCTCTTCCAGTATCTCATGGTGCCCACTTCTCAGGTGATGTTTCAAAAGCTAGTGCTTTGCAGGATATGATGCGCACTGTAAGTATACTGAAAATAATTTGAGCATAATTTTCTATGTTTACTATAAATTAATGGGAGTTTTTATTGCTAGAACTCCGTAACTATTAATACTGGGTCATTTTGATGTTGCAATAAGTAAAGATATATGTCTTACATTTTTTTCTGTTCCAGTTGGTAACGTCAGGAGTTAGTTCCTATCAGCATACATCTGTGACATTGGAGTTCTTTGAAACTGTTGTTAGATATGAAAAGTTTTTTACAGTTGAACCTCAACACATTCCATGTGTGCTAGTAAGTATTCATTTTACTCTGAATTTTTGCTTTTGTTCATGTATTTCAGGCTATAAGCACATAGTATTCTTTCTTTATAATTTGTTCTAGAATCAGAAGTTTCACCAAACTCTTGAACACACTGAAAATAACACTTCATTTCTTTAAATTACCATTTCTGTCCAGTCAGTTATCTAAAACACATCCTAAGGACCTATTTTTATGTAATATAGTACTGCTTTTGTATACCTGGTTTCTGTCCTCTGGGAGCTAAAAAATAGTTTTATGTGAACAAAATGTTTTATGACAATAACAGTAAAAGCCTTGAATAAGCACAGAAATAGTAAAAGTATCTGTTTCTTCAGATGGCTTTTTTAGATCATAGGGGTCTGCGGCATTCTAGTGCAAAAGTACGGAGCAGAACTGCCTACCTGTTTTCTAGATTTGTCAAATCTCTCAAGTAAGTGCAAAATTTAGCTGTTTTGTTTAACACTTGTTTTTAAGATGATTACGTATGATATATAAATTAATTCTATAAACCTGTGGCAAATTTGGCTCTCTTTGTTCTAATGCTGTTTTATTCAGCTGTTCTTTTTTATGTCATTATGACTTCTTTTCCTGCTCATTAGTCAGTTACCTTGTTCATCACTAAAAAGTGATAGGTTTGTATCCTTTTATACATAAAGCCTGTTATTGCAAATATTATTAGCTATTTAATCAATAACACTATTGCTGTGAATCAGTATATGACTTTTTTGAAATTCTGAAGAATACGTTTCTTGGAAATCTGAATTTTAAATTAATCTGTTTTATATTTTGTTCTTTACGAGTATGATTTTTTAGTATGAAAATACTTGTTCTTAAATTTGTAAGTTGTAATTATTAAAAATCAACTAGTCTGAAGGAGAGATGCATACAAGCATACATTGTACAGAAATGAACAGATGTAAAATATATATATAAATATTAACTAAGGAAAAAAATCAATAGTCTTAACCACATGTGATTAAAACTGAACTGAAGTTATGTCTTAAAAGGAGGATTTTCTATTTAACAACTTTTCAAGCACTATTTTTTACTTAATTGTGGCTTTTCCTTTTGCTTTTATTCAGTAAACAAATGAATCCTTTCATTGAGGATATTCTGAATAGAATACAAGATTTATTAGAGCTTTCTCCACCTGTAAGTATCCTTCAAGCTAGAGGTTTTCCCCAAGTATCATTGAAGCTGCACATGCCACGTTAGTCCTTATTTTGACTTTCTTAATTTACTTTTTTCAAATAAATTTTTATTGAGGTTTTTCACTTAGAGGTTTATAGCATTATACATTGGGATCTGTATTATGCTACGTCAGTAGCCTTTTGTTAGTGTTAATGACTTTGGGACATTCCTTTTAATGGGGAAAAAGAAGGAAAGGTTAGTTGCTTCTATTTACCAAAACTCTATTAGGCTATAGTGAATAAAGCATGATAATATAGAAAGGAATCAAGAGTTGATGATGAACATAGGTAGTCTGCTTTTTGTGAAGTAGTTATTTCATAGAGGAGAATAAATTGAAGTGTTGGTTGACCTGCATGTTTTGGTATCTAGAAAGATTTAAGTTGAGTTACTGTGTAAGTCCATTTTGACGTAACATACGTTTTTGTATAAAGCAAAATACTGACATTGATATTTTTTCATTTTGATAAACTGTTACTAGAGTTGCCTCTTGAAATGTATTAAACATAAAATAATATTTCTGTTCTTTTAAATAAATCAACATTTAGAATACAAAGGTTTTATTTTACTGCATGAAAGATTACCAGTAAACTATATGGTCAGTTTTTCTTTGCTTATATATTACAAAAACTATAAATTAAAATACTTCACCCAGTTAATGCCAGTACTCCTTGACAGTTTACAGTGACACATAATGCTTCAGTATTCATAAAGCCATATTAAGTCATATTCCCTTTTAGGTATTGGAGATTATTCATGTTTTTTAAACAGTATCATAATCCTTTAGTATATAAAAATATCTGATTCAGATTGCTCTTACCAAATGTTGACTACTTAATAGGGTCATAAGTACCCATTTTTTGATAATCTTTTATATGTATGTTATGTATCAGGGAGCTTTAGTGTAAGGTCTTGCAGGACCTCTGATATTCTCCCTGTCTTGGTTTCTCTGAGTGCACAAATGTAAAAAATAACAAAGCTCATAAACAAAAGTTGATTAGTCTATGGAATATTTTATTATAACTGAGATTTTTTTTTTCATATTTTCTATGTATATGTATTATTTGTGTGGATTTTGTTACTCTTTTTTTTTTTTTTTAAAGATTTATAT
>JAGFMF010011752.1:4462593-4473593 GCA_019455555.1 Galemys pyrenaicus
CTCCCTGGCCAGCAGCAGGGATCGAACTCGTGCTGCAGTGGCTGCGGTTTGCTTCATAGTGTGTTGCTTAACCCACTGCGCCACCAGGGAGGCCCCTAATTGATTGTCTTTTTATGCAAGATGAAAATTTGAATTCTCTTGACAGGAGGTAAAGATGGACCAGTGGGATTTGCTGATTTTGTTTATAAGCACATTGTCCCTGCATGTTTCCTAGCACCTTTAAAACAAACATTTGACCTGGCAGATGCACAAACAGTATTGGTAAGCTCCTAGGAATCTTTGTTTGCCTTATGTTCTGGTGATTTCTTCTTTAATGCCAGGTTGATTATATTAGGTTTAACTGATTGTTTAAATTTAATAATTTCAAATTAGGATTCATTTATGAAAAGTTGATCATACGTTTTGGACCGTTTGTGGATTCTTACTGAATCCCAGTGAAAAATTAAACATATGAACTCCAATTCCATCAACTTTAATAACCAAGACTTTTTATAAAATTGAAAAAGTATATGATACATTCTTTAAAGCTTGATTGAATTATTTGTTTCCTACTACTAGTTCATCCTAAAACGTGTGCTTAATGTTTTCTCCCTAACCATTTGGAGTAACTTCCAATTCCTTATATGATGGTTTCCTCAGATCTCATCTTCAGAATACTTAATGTCAAAAACTTGATCTTTTATTTACTTTCCCACTACTTAGTAAAAGCTATATTTCATAATTATAATTTACATGAAAGCAGCATTTTTGTCTCTTTTTTTACCTTTTATATCAATCCTGCTTTTTTCCATATACTTGTTACCATTCTTTTTTCAGTCCCTTCTTTCGGGTAAATGTTAATGAACAGGTGCTAGGAAAAAAAGAAACTGAGTCAGTAACAAAAAATTGACCTTATTATAATTCTTAAACTTGCTTTTCACAGGCCCTATCTGAGTGTGCAGTGACACTGAAAACAATTCATCTCAAACGGGTAAACATTTGTGTTTTTCTCTTTATTCTTGAAAGCTGTATTTCTCATAAAAGTTACTTTTTCTTTTTTTAATGTGAGAGAGGGAGTGTTTGAATGAAAGCAGTATCTATTATTGTTCTTCATATGTTGGGTAAAAGAAAGGCTAAAATTTATTTTTGTTATAGTTTGACAAAGTCAAAGTCTTTTTTTCCCCCAGGAAGTCAGTAAACATTGTGATATGCATAAGCTAAATGCTTTTCCAATAAATCTCATCAGATAACTGTATGAATCAATGTATTTTAGTATTTCATAAAATTTAAACTTAGCTAATTAATTTTATATAAATGTAATAGACATCATATTTTTTAAAATAAATTTGAAATTTTTTCCTTAAAATTATAACACTATCATTTCCCCCACATAAAATTTAGAATTTTCATTGTTAAAGGTCTTTTTTTTACACCGTACGGCTTTTCTCTTTGATATGATACATCACATGGATTATTTTATAATTTTTTTATTGTCATTGAAGAACCATTATTTTACATCCTTGCTAATGCATTGAGAATGTTAAGATCTTAACCAGATTTCGTGATCTAGTAAACTCTTCACAGCCAGATTTATTTCACTTCATAATATAACAAATGGTCAGTACTTCACTGCTTGAATAGACATTCTAAAGCATTCTTCCTTATCATTCTGATCATTTTTATAGATTATAAGGGATTCTGAGCTGAAGCTAGCTGTTGTGTTGTCTTTATATTCTACTTTTTTCTTGCACAACATTTTTAAGTAACTTGAATTGATTGCCAAAATTTAGAAGTCAAATACTTTTTTTTTTAAGCAAAGGTTCCTGTCTCAACTTTTCTCAGAGCCAGGATGCCAATACAGGACTGACATTCTCATGTATCTGCAACCAGTTAATGAGCTCTCAGCTCATTTCTCGTCAAAACTGGAGTTTTGATTGTAGTAGAGATTTCAAGGGCTTTTAATTCAGTCATGTTTTCTCTATGCCTACAATTTGCTAGGGTGAGGGCTGTTTGTTTGGGACTGTGGGGGCAGCCACTGCAGCACAAGTTCAATTCCTGGCCAGGGAGCTAACCCACATGACACAGCAGACCTCTTCTGTCTCTCCCACTGCTCCCCTCAGCAGTGTATTTCAGTTGATCTGCCTGTTATGCTCCCCACTCTGTCTCTGGTGAATCCTCTCACTACCACCAAACTCCCCATCTCCCCCCTACCTATGGTCTATACCTCAATTCTTGTGTGCATATATAAATAAAATCTAAATCTTGAAAAGGCCCCCCAATATCCAGAGACCTTAGAATTAGGGGAGACCAGTGCATAAATATCTCAATGGAACAGATTAAATAAATTAGTGTATCTATATTAAATGTAATAATGTGGAACTATAGTAAACATTCACTTTTGCATATGAGAACAATCTAAGAAAACCATAGAAAAGAGGAATAATGCTAATGATTTTTAGATAGATCTTAAAATAAATACAGATTTACTAGCTGACGAGTAGGAACTGGCTTTCTGGGTAACATTGGAGCAGTTATATGAAGACAGCAGATATTGTGTAGCAGATTTGGTCGAAAATAATAATACTATCCTGCTTTAGCTAAAGTATCAGGAGAAATAATAACTAAAAAGCAAAACGGTACTACATACTTAAAAAAGTTTTTTTAATGCAAGAATTTGAGAAATTAGTAGGTAGTATGGTTGTAACTTAGCATTAACTTTAAGGTGCATAAAACTATTCAGACAACAGTTTGGAATATGATTCCAATGCTTTTAGTCCTCAGTGTAGTCAAGGTGAAGTGGTAGGAATGAATGAACCCTTCTAAAACTAGGACAGAAAGAACTTTGTCTAAGCAAGAGGAGAAAACCAATCAATTGACCGCCATTACCTGTTTTTCCTATCTCTGTCCCCTTCCCCTTTCTGTTGTTAGAATCTAAGGAATTTTGTTTGTTCATTTGCTTTATTTGTCTGTCTTCCACAAATGAATGAAAATATTTTACTTTCAAAACATCTGGTTTATTAAGCAAAACCATAATTGACATAATCTTCATTCTATGTTCCTTTTTCACATTTTTTTCTTTGTAAATGTTTATTTGCTTATACATACAGGAGCCAGAGGCGTTTGAAAAGAGGAGGAGGTGAGAGTATTTACCAGAGACAGAGTGGGGAGCAGAACAGGCAGATCTACTGAAATACACTGCTCAGGGGAGTAGCAGGCCAGGCATGGAGGTCTGCTATGCCATGTGGGTCAGCTCCCTGGCTGGGGATCAGACGTGCTGCAGTGACTGCCCATAGCTTTATAGCGCTGAGACTTAACCCCTTTGAGCCACTAGAGAGGCCCCCTTTTTCACATTTTAAAAGGACAAGTTTATTAGGTAAAGGAGATAGAGAGGCAATTGCATAGTCACAGGCAGCAGGAGAGTTGCTGTTTGTTCCTTTTCTCTCTTCCCCCAGAGTTTGATGGCTTCATTGGTGATATATTTAGATTGGTTCTTCATTGTCTTTTGTGTATTTAAATTTTTGCTTTGTGGTTACCAGGAATTCAGATAAAACTTTCTTCAACTTCTTAAACATTGTTTTGAACCTTTATATTTTATTTCTGCTTATCTGTTTTATATTTTTGATCTCTCATTTTATGTATTTTATGTCAGACCCATACTTCAGAGCAATCTAATGCTAGTCTGTAATGTTAATTTGCAATACTGTATTTAAAAGTTTGTAAATGTTATTCTAATTTCTTTTCAAGCATTATTAGTGAAATAGCTTTGTTAAAAATACCTTTTCATTTTAAGGGCCCAGAATGTGTTCAGTATCTTCAACAAGAATATCTGCCTTCCTTGCAAGTAGCTCCAGAGATAATTCAGGTAAGAGCTGTCCTAACAGATTGTGTAATTACATAAACTGAGATGATCTCCACCGATGGAACATTGTTAAGTAACACATAACTTGTACAATACATACGCTGAATGTTTCGATCTTAAAAAGGGGAAACTGTCATATGCTATAACATGAATAAACGATAAAGACATTATGTTAAATGAAACAAATTAGTCACAAAAAGACAAATACTGCATGATTCAACTTACATGAAGCATCTAAAATAGTCAAATTCTTAAAAACAAAAAGTAAAATGATGGTGGCCAGAAGCTTGGGTAGAGAGGGTATGGAGGAGAATGGGGAGTAGTGTATATAGTTAACACTGCTGTACACATAAAAGTAGTTAAGATGACCAATTTGGGGGGTTTTTTAACCACAATTTAAAAAATACTATGAATTTGAATTATGAATTTAATACAAATAGATTTATTTTTGTCTTTCCCTCCTTGGTTGCCCAGGAGTTTTGTCAAGCACTTCAGCAACCTGATGCTAAAGTTTTCAAAAATTACTTAAAGGTAGGTATTTGGAAAATACACCTTCGTAACTTATGTAATGTTTGAGAGCCAAGAGAGGCATATTAACCCATACTGTGTTTAATTGTAATTTGGCTGTTACTTGTTTGGAGGATCTCTTTGCTCTAAACCAGTTTCAGAGTCTGCAGTTATAGTTATTATACTTATATAACTTGAGAGTTTTCTGTACATCCCCTTTCAAATTATATTACAGAAAATCATAAAAAGTTAGACAAATATAATGTGTACATGCCCCAGCATATTGATACAGAACACCAGTTTTGTCATTTTCTGATATAATTAAGAAAGGATTGGGATAAGAATATTTAAGAACATTTGTCCATAACAACTTGGAAAGACAGAATTAAAATATAAAAACCTAAGTTACATAGTTGTGTCTTATTTTGGATTTTTTTTAATTGTAAAGTGGATAGAAGTAGATTCCTCAGATTTGTCAAGTCAGGAATCTTTTTCCATTTATAAAATTGCTGAAAAAAGTACCTTCCATGTTGGTAAGAGTACAAAGTGTTTATTCGATATTCATATTAACAAAATCCACGAGACAGACTATCTTGTTCTCACTTAGGCTGTCAAGTCACTCAATACTTCATGATGACTTTTATCCATTAGGCACTGTGGTATCCATCAGGCACTGCAAATACCAATATGAGTGTATTTCCCTGCCCACACAAAGCTCATGGTCTAGAAAAAAATTAGTGACAGAATGAGAATTTTTATTTATTACCTTCATAAATTTGAGGGCAAGGCTCTATGCTAAATTTCTTGATAGTAGGTAATTTAATGGTTCTTTCTCTTAGTCATTCAATAGAAATCATGAATTACAGAGATTTGCTCATTAAATAACTATGCCATCCTTTGGTTCTGATTCTGACATCTTCCTTTTTCAGTTTTTTCCCCAGTAGTAATTTGTCAACTTAAAGTGATAAGAGTTTTAGAGAATATTGAAAGTCATTTTTCATCATTGGTACCTTCCCCATATCCATTTCTCCGTTTTGTAGGCAAAGTGCGTATAAAAGTCATCTCTGTTAAATAACCAAAACATAAAACTGCATTAAAAGACTCAAAAAATCACAACTCTGTTAAATTTAACTGTAACAGCAGATCTAGATACATTGTAGCAAGACTGTGATAAATGTGATTTATCCAACAGTATCGTATAAAATGTCTTCTTTCCAGACCCAACTTCACTGCAGTGAGAAATTACTCTAACTAGAAGTAATTAAGTTTCCTTTTTTGTGCCTACTCCAATCATAACTGATTGATACTCAGATCTTGCTGCCCTCCTTTCTCTCATTTCCTTTCTTCTGCTAATACTTCTCTCTGTTATGTTTGTTATCTCATTCTGATCTCTTGTTGTAGCCAATCTGATCTATCTAGAAACATTGGACAGTCCTCTGAAATTCATTCCTTCCTCATTTTCTTCTTCTTTTAAAGATTTATTTATACATACAAGAGCTGGGGTACAGGCCAGAGGTGCAAGGGGTGAGAGGATTCACCAAAGACAGAGTGGGGAACAGAACAGGCAGATGGACTGAAACACACTGCTGAGGGAAGCAGCAGGCGAGGCAGGAGAGGTCCCCTACGCCATGTGGGTCCCCTCCCAGTTCGGCGGCAGGGATTGAACTTGTGCTGCAGTGACTGTGTTTGCTTCATAGTGCGTTGCTTAACCCACTGCGCCACCAGGGAGGCCCCTCATCTTTAAGTCTGCGTTGACTTAGAAAAGTTCATGTGTCTTAGTTTGACTTTTTTTTTCCTAAAGACTTACTTATTTATGCATACAAGAACTGGGGTATAGGCCAGAGGTACGGGGTGGGGGTGGGGGGTGAGAGGATTCACCAGAGACAGAGTGGGGAGCAGAATAGGCAGATGGACCGAAATAAACTGCAGCGGGCAGCAGCGGGTGAGGCAGGAGAGGCCTGCACCATGTGAGTCACCTCCCTGGCCAGCGTCAGGGATTGAACTCATGCTGTGGTGGCTGTAGATAGCTTCATAGGGCGTTGCTTAACCCACTGAGCCACTAGGGAGGCCCTGTAGTTTGACATTCTTAAGGTTTTTTGTTTTGTTTTTTCATGTCCTGATCTCAGACTCCCTTTCTGGTTTCTTTTATAGGAACAGTCTTTGCTATTTATTCTTTTCTTCAGAAGTTCTACTTTATTAGCAAACATACCCCTTTATAAATTCTGCCTGTTACACTAGGCTTACCTCAAGCATGGCCTCCTTATAAGGCTTTCTTTTGCTCGGTGATCTTTTCTTTCTACTTAGTAGATTATTTATCATATGAATGTCTGATCTGTTGGGTGCTAGGGATACAGTGGTGAATATAGTCATCTTAATGATATTACTGCCTACTATTTATAGCACTATTTTTAGTGCTCACTTAACCTGTACCTAACCATGGAAGGTAGTATGAATTCTGGGTCAGTGCCTAGTATAACTTCTAGCCTATTTGTTCACAGTCAAGTGTTGAAGTGGGAATTTTTTTTTTTAATCAAATAGTATAGTAAATAAGAGCTGCTGTTTAGAAATTTTGACTTGGATGGATCTTACTCAAATTTTAATTTCTCATCATTAATTTTGACAGTAATGCCAATCACAAAAAGATATTAAGAACAGAGAACATGTTTTCCTTTAACCATTTAAATCTGAGCATTAACAGTAATACCATTACTTCTGAAAAGTGACTGGCACTCAGTAACTTGAAGCCATTCTTTAGTTGAAAGGTAGTATCTTCTGACATCAGTACTAATTGTCACAAATTGTCTTTACAGGTGTTCTTCCAGAGAGCGAAGCCCTAAGGATGCATCTTCCCTGTGCCTACTTCATGAGGAATTCCAGTTAATAATTTATAAAGAAACAATTTTGTGTGCCATTCACACTGGTCTCTTCAACATTGCTTTGAGCTTATTACAGTATATGTATTAGGGGTTTTTCTGTTACATGGGTGTAATATTACCTAATACAGGTATGTGACAAGATTAGTTGCATGCCAATTCAAATTGTTCTATATAAAAATGCAGTTAAGACATACAGAAGAATTACTCTAGTACCTTTTTTGTTTTTACTTGAAACTTCTAAATCCTTTATAAAGACCATAGCAGGAAAACAGTGTACTTTTTTTAATTGCTAAATATAAAATGTTTGAAATTTTCATTTTCTTCTATATATGCAGACTCTCAAAGTATGGGGGAGAATATATAACAATCGAAACTTCTTTCTTTGTAGATAGTCATTACATTTCTTTTAACTGTTTCAATGCCAATGTGTATTCTACAAAAGAAATGATTTCATAAAGTAACTGATTTCAGAGTAGGTGCCGGTGTTATACATTTTTTATGAAAAAAATAATAAATTTTATGTAGTGAAATCTACAAAGTCTTTTTTGGAATTATTATAAATACTTTAGCTTTATTTTCTCATCTTGTTTCTTTCTGATTTCCCATTTCAAGGTTTACACAGGTAAGCATTTGGATGATTCATTTAATTATGCTCCTAAAAGAATATATCAACAGTTGTGTTAATAGAATATTTTTCAAATGAACTAGAATAAAAGCTTATGTATATCTGTTGGGGGGAAAAATTTGAAAATCCAGCTTTACCCCTCCACTATTGGACTTACTTAGGGTACAATGTGCCTGTGTATCTATGATGCCTCTAAGTAGTAGCTGCCCACTTAGCTACTAAAAGTGCTTTGCCCTGTTACCCCCATTTTTATTCATGAGTATGCAATAAAGCAAGAGAAAAAATATTAGTATACGTAGTAGTATTGGAAAATTAGGGACAAGTAGGATAATCACTAGTCATTTATGTTTGAATTCTAAAAGTCCAAGTATGACTTTTACCCATGTCATCTTTGCAGGTTTCATCAACCCCCTAAAATTATATTCTTAATTGTATACATGAATCTTTTTCAGGGTTAACTCCAGAAGCGATTTTAAACATTTTTCTTAGATCATAGACTAAAAATATTAAACTAAGTTTGACAGTTGTAAAAATAAATTAGTGGAATATATATTATACTTAAATAATGTCTGTAGAAATGGATAAGTAAAAGCTGATTGTTTCTTTGATACGTTCCCCTGTACTGTGGGAGAGATAATTGTATTTAATACATTAGTATTAATTATTCAAGGTGTACTGAGTAGCATAAATATAATACTGAGTTTAGTCTCCAGATCCAGGTTAAGTAGGTTCAAATAACAGTTTGCCAGCAACTGATTTTAGAGCCTTGAGCAACCCTGCCCAATTATCCCATTTATAAAAATGGAAAAATAATGGCAACTACCATACAATTTGGAATTCAAGAAATTAAACATGAAAGCTTGTAGAATACCTACACATGAGGGCTTGGAAATTAGTTATTACTATATTATTAATTCCAGATATGTAAAGATGACATCCTTTTCCCTGGCCTTTAAAACCCTTCAGAAGATTCACTTGTGTTTGTCAAAGCTTAAGAGAAATCAAGATATGGAAATTAAGAATCTGTAATAGAAATTAAACTTCACATTATATAATTGTGTGTAATTCCCATTTTTATTCCTTGAAGTTGCCCAGAACACTTTAATACAGTAGGGACTAGGAAACTTGTTTCATCATGAATTATTTGAAATCACTGAGGCAAAGGACAGGGATTTGTGTGACTTGACTATGGAACCTCAGGATTTTATGATGCATGATCTAGTTGTGTGCCTAACAGTTTATTTAAATATTACAAAAACAAATGTTGACATTAATTGGTTCACAAGTGGTTTGGCCTTTAAGAAATACTGTGGTATTTCAACACATCACAATTTATGGTAAACATGAGCAAGGCATTTGGCTCAGCTAAATGTGTTTTCTTCCATATGAATTTGAGCTATGGGTTTTACTGTTGCTAGGTCTTCATCCTGGGGTTTAGAGAAATGAAATTGGAATTGTAAGCAGTGAATGGATGTTTTTTGTACAATAATTCCATCAGTTCAAACAGTGTTTAAAAGTTTAATAAATAACTTTGTAACAGCACATGCCTGGACTTTTGTTATCTATCTTGAGCATAAGATTTAACAGGCTTAGGGCCTCTCTGGCGCACAGTGGGTTAAGCAACGCACTGTGAAGCAAACCACTGCAGCACTTCAATCCCTGCCTCTGGCCAGGGAGGGGTCCCACATGGCACAGCTGATCTCTCCTGCCTCACCTGCTGCTCCCCTCAGCAGTGTGTTTCAGTCAGTCTGCCTGTTACGCTCCCAACTGTCTCTGGTGAATCTTCTCACCTCCCGCGACTCTGTACCCCAGCTCTTGTATGCATAAATAAATAAATCTTTTTTAAAAATAGATTTAACAGGCTTAAGAGAGCTCAAACAAAAACTTCAGTCAGTATTCGTAAGGGAGAACTGGTACCTGTGCACCCACTGGTCTTCTATTCAGAAGCATCTGCTCAACCATTCTGCCATGGTTTCTCATTTTATTACTGGTTGCTGTAGTCATCTGGGAAGAACTCACCATCCCCTCCCCTTCAAGTCACCAGGAATCTCTGCCATCTCCTTAGGTTGGGACAGGCTGCAGTGCTGTCAGTGGGCAGAATGGAGCCCTAAGGATGCTTAAGATTCTGGCATCCAGACCTCCCTGGTGGCACAGCTGGTTGAGCGCTGCACTGTGAAGCATCCTCAGCACAGCACCACAAGTTCGATCCCCGGCCAGGGAGGGGACCCACATGGCGCAGCAGACTGCTTCACTGGCTGCTCCCCTCAGCGGTGTATTCAGTCTATCTGCCTGTACGGCTCCCCACTCTGTCTCTGGTGAATCCTCTCACCTCCCGCAACTCTGACCTTTACCCCAGCTTTGTATGCATATAGTAAAAAAAAAACTTAAAGATTTTGGCATTGCTGTTGCAGTATTTTGGGTTCTTGAATTCTCCGAGAGAGAAATAATGAAGATTAATCCTGCAGGCATCAAGTAAGAATTTATTAAAGCTTATACACTTCAGCATAAGGCAGTCAGCATCAGTGATAGGGTCTGTATACTGCGCTCTGAGAAACAGCTGGAGACTAAGCAGTTTTAACTTAGCATAATTAGAGGGCTGAAGTTGTTTCTTTGCTGTTTTTTCCATGAGATCAATGATAGGGGTATGGAGTGAGAGGAGACTGTTTAATACAATATGTATGTATAGTAGAAAGTCTGCACACAACATAGTTTATGGTGTGTCTTCTCTGAGTTAATATTCCAGCCCAAGGACACATCTGGAGGAGTGCAGGGGGCCAGTGCTGTGGAAGACCAATCTCAGCATACTGGGGCAAGTATGAGGTCAGTGTCCAGGAGGGTGATAAGGAGCTCTGGGGGCTGAACACAAGCTGTTAGTAGCAGAAATGCTTTGTTCAACTCTTAAGAAAGCCAGCTAGAAACGAAGTGTGAAGGCAATTTCTTTAGGGTGTTAAAACACCGCCTCCCTAGTCTTCCAGATTGCCAGCTGTCTGATTAAAGCACACCTTAAAAAGATTCAATTGTGGGGCCTCCCCTGGTGGCGCAGTGGGTTAAGCGTCACACTATGAAGCAAACCGCAGCCACTGCAGCACGAGTTCGATCCCTGCTGCCGGCCAGGGGGGGACCCACATGGTGCGGCAGACCTCTCCTGCTGTGC
>JAGFMF010011752.1:4473643-4484727 GCA_019455555.1 Galemys pyrenaicus
CTCCCTGCTCTCTGTGGTGAATCCTCTCACCCCCCCACACCTCTGGCCTGTACCCCAGTGCTTGTATGCATAAATAAATCTTTAAAAAAAAAAAAAAGATTCATTGTCTCTACTTTATTGGCATTTGGTGGTGACAGGTGGCCCAAACTCTGGTCTTCCAGTTATATCACCATCTCTTACCTCCTGGTGCCTGTTACCTCCAACCTCTTACGGTGGATTCCATAACATTAGATTAGAAGGTTGTTAGCTTAATGTTATTAGTGAAAACTATTTCATCTATAAAGTAGGTATTGCGGAGGGGTCCTACTTAGAGAGTGGGTAAGTGAACTTTCCTTGCATCCCCAGTGGAGAAAAGGCTGCTTTCTGCTTTATGACAGTCAGCTCAGCCTGAATTAATCTCCAGTATGGTGGAGTTTCCTGAGCTTCACCCCACCCTATTTTCTGCCCAGTACACCAAGAAGATTTAAGAACTTAATTTTTAAGAAATATCGCCATTTTCCAAAATGGAATTCCCTCTGAAGAGGGAATTAAGTGAATTTATTTGCATTAAGAATTTACCTCTCAATTACTCTTGTAACAGGGTGGTTCTAGGAAAAGGGGAAGCTTTAAAAATTTTGGTTTCGCTCTAAGTGGGTGGAGCTGAAGAGAAAAAAAAGATTTTTGCAGAGAAGAAAGGAGGAAAAAAAAGGAAGATGGAAAACAATAAGGAGATTTGGATGAGGCACGTGGAGCAGAGGGACATGTGAAAAAACTCTGCTTGCTTTTTGGTTTTGGACTGGTTAGAACAGATGTGGGTGAGAGACTCGTGGGGAGGTTAACCATGGCAGCTTTTATTTTAATTTTAATTTTGCTCTTTTTCTTCCAAATTTGTCTGATTTTTTTTTGACCTTTTTTTATGGGTTTTTACTAAAAGGTCTTTTAGATGTGTGGCAGGTTTTTGGACCTTGCTTTGGGCCAATTTTATTTGGCTGGACTTTTACCCTCAAGGAGATGGGTAACTTTGAATACTTAACTTAGTAACTATATTCTTTGTTCTTTCTTTATTGTACCCTAGTTGTATTAAAGTTCCTTTCCATTAAAGGTTTTATGTGTTTGTCTTAATGCGGCAGATGGCAGAACCCATTCAGAGAGGGCAGGCTTGGGGGTTCTGGGTGCTCCTCTCCCTGCCCTGTAACACTCTGAAGAAATGTCTGCATATTTCTGACCCCTCTGCAGTCAACGTGGTCTTTAGATGCAATCTCCCCCGCCGCACCTGACGGCGGTCCCTTGACAGTCCCTCGCGTGTTCAGCACTCCGAACACCTGTAGCTGACGGCAATCAGGAGTTCAATGTCTTCCCCATGACTCCAAACTCTGCCTTTCCCTCTCTGAGATGGGTTGGGATTTGCAGTTATGTGAACATGAATCATACTCACTGCGTAGGGCTCCCCGCCTTCACGCTCTAAACAGGGGTGCGGTACAGGCCAAGGGTGTGGGTGGTAACAGACTTCAGCCAACCCCCTCTCCCGCTCCCCAGCCTCCCTCACACCCGACCCGGAGGCTCCTAGCCATAGCCAGCCTAGGCCGAGGCCGGACCGGCGGGCGTGCGCACGCGCATTCGCGCGCGCCGGCCGTCGGTCACGTGGCCCCCGGCCAGGGCTCGCGAAGCCGGAAGTGTCCTGAGGCGCCAGGAGGCCGTGGGAGCCCGCTGGCGGTGGCACGGCGGAGACTGGGCGCGGTAAGTGGATCGGGCGCGTGTGGAGGGGCTTCAGTCACGCGGGGTACGGACAGACGAGGGCGGCACAGGCCCGCGCGCTCTTGCCCCTTGTGGGAAACTGGGATGCTGAGTCAGAGCGGGGGCGGGGCGGGGGACCTGAAACCTACCGCTCCCGGGACCCTGGCTGGGCGGACGCAGCCTCCTGGAGTGTGGGCAGTGCGAAACCCGTGCAATGGTCGCGCGGGCCCTGTCCCCCCATCTCGATTCTCGCCCCGAAGCCGACTCTCTCACCAACAGCCCGGGGCCCTCCAGGGTCTAGCGGCGTTGGGTACGAAGGAAGAGGACGTGTCCGTTACCGCGTCAGGGCCCTGCTACCCCGGAGAGACGGGATGCCCGGTCCCCTGGAGTTAGACTGGCCGCTTTCTCACTCTTTCCGAGAATTGACACGATGCACACTTACAATCGGTTGATTTTCAGACGATTAAAATAAGAGACCTTTCATTAGGGTTTTGGTGATAACAGCGTAGCTCGATTCGCCGGAAACTAGAAGCCAAAGAGGTTTTTCATATACACAGATGGAACGCAAATTCCCCAACATTTCTTTTGACGAGTGGGCTTACGGGTTTATTTTCCAGTCCGTTTCCAGGTAGTTTCAATAGGTGGCCTCAGAATAATCTCTACCCTGTAATTGTCACATGTATAACTAAAAAACAAAGACCGACCTTTACCACTCTAGAACGCTGAATAAGATATTTCTGTAACAAATGATTCCAACGGTGGTAGAGTTTGGAAATCGTGGAACTTTGTCCATATGCAGTGTCACCAAACCTGTTTGCTTCTATGGACGAATAGTAACTTTCGTTTTGTACATTATAAGGAAGTAGACGTGAAACAGATCACCAGTAACATACTTTCTGAGTACCTGCCCGTAATATGTCAAAATTCTTGGAGGATTATTATAGCAAGTACTTTGTGGATGTGCTGAGTCATGTTTTAGACAACTGTTTTTGTCTTAAGTTTTAAGATATTTCCCTGATGTTTGTGCAGTTGTAGTTTCATACCTGCGTAGATAGCAAATAGCTGATAAGTGTGTTTTAGATGATCTACCAGGTACATAAAGGTACCTGATTTGTCATAGTTATCTCAAGCAACAAAGTTACATTAACTAGGGAATATTTTCCATTAACTATTTGAGAAGTTTATTATCACCTCATTGGTTGATAAATGTAACAAGGGCAACCTACTTTTATTGCTTATTTCCAATAAGTTACTATGTGTAAGATTTCTGAATTTTTTAATCTAAATTGGAGGAGTGGTAAAATTATATAAATGTATTTTAATGGATCAAAGATTGGTAGCATCATCTTTGGTCCATCATGGACCTCAAATATTTTTAATATAGTTATAGTTATATAGCTTTTCAGTATCAAAGGACAAGGCTGGGAGTGATTTATTTTTAAATAGATTTCTTTACGTCAGTTTTAGGTTTACAACAAAATTGAACAGAAAATACAGATTTTCCATATAATCCCTTTCCCAGCACATGAGCAACAGTTGTTTTTATAAATGACATTCTGCCCTTGAAGAAAACAAAGTAGTTGTTTTCTATATTTCTATTATACTTTGCATTTTACTTTATTATAAAACACTTTACCATATAATATCTCATTAATATTTCAAATCATTTGAAAGAAGCAAATGACCAATATTGCTCTCATTGACAAAAACAAAATTAGAAGGCAAACAGATGTTTCTTCCAGTCTTGTGATAAGTCAGTTAAATTGAATATGACATTCATTCATTAATCTTTTTTCAGGCCCCACAAAACATTTTATTTTAGCCTTTAATGTAACTGGAAATTTAGATTTTTTACATTGGACTCTACACTTCAATTTAGCAATAAGTAATGGGCAATCTTATTTGAGACTAAAAATAGTTAATACTTGTTTCTCATAAAAATTATTTCCTTAAAACAAACATGCAAATATTTTCTTTTCTCTTAGTACAAGACGATTGCCTGACCACGCAGAGATGCAGAGCACTTCTAATCATTTGTGGCTTTTATCTGATATCCTAGGCCAAGGAGCTACTGCAAATGTCTTTCGTGGAAGACACAAGGTTAGTACAGAAGCCTTTTAAATCACTGTTTATATATTCTTTTGAGAAGCACATTTATACTAAATGTAAAAATTGGTATGTCTAAAGAGAATACCTATTTTTGTGGTTAAGTTATAACTGTGTCAGTGGCAGTAATTATTATCTACCCAATGATGGTAGAGATTATGTGTTGGTAAGTGGAAAAACATAGGAAGTTGGTTGAAAAAAAGAATTGGGGAAAATTAATATTGCACCTCTGGCTTCTGTCCCAAGGTAATCTTCCTGTGGTGTGATCTCACAAACCATAGTTGAGTGTGGCAATGAGATGGGTTAAGATGCAGATATGTTTATAGGGGAACCCTCAGATGATCCACAAACGTATCTTATATGCCGTACTAAGCCCAAAGTAGACTGGAGTAAAGTGAGATTATCATCAAGGAGTTCAGTTTGAAAAAACTGTATCTATCCCAATATAAGGTAATCAGAATTTGTTAGTGGAAGTGAAAATAGAGTAAAAGGGCTACTCTGAGAGGCACTTGTTTAATTTTGTGTCAAAATCTGTATCAGAGCATAAAATTAAATATAATTAAAATAATTTAAAGTGAGGAAATTTAAGATCATTTAATTTTCTAATCTGGAAAAAAATCATGGGGTAAAAATAATCCTTTTATAATGCAAATAATCATACACTGATTTTTCAGCACTGAATTTGTTTTGAGCTGTGTGATATTTGGAGTCTCCTTAATTCTTATTTTCACAAACAGGATCTCTAAATATTTCACTATGGAAGCGTTTCTTCATATATTCCTGTAACCTTGAGATTACCAGTCAGTTTTGTCAGTGACAATAAGATGAGCATTCACAGGGGAGAGGACTGATTCCTCTAGGGAGAGGTTATGACTAGAAACAGCTTCTGTGGCTCATAGAGAATGAATCAGAGGTGTCACATGGACAGCTTTTAGCTTTTTCCCCTTCAGTTCTAGAATTTTTCACAGATCCTGGTTCCTTGATCACGTTTACTGTGATCAATCTTGAATATTTCTGTCCTAGGTATTGTTGTTTTGTGCTCTGTGCCAAGAAGAGAAAATGGGTGGTGACACAGGTTTACCACTGAAAAATACATCTAATCCTGTCTTCCCTTGACCCAAATTAACTTTACAGATTTTAGTGATTACTTCAGTATGGGTCAGGCACTGGTGGACCTAGTGAATAGAACTATAAATAATATATTATGCCTGCCCACAAAGTGTTTTGAGTTTAGTAGCAAGGTGGTATTGGAAGGGACATAAATTACAAACTGATGGAGTAACAGGTAGTCCCAGTAGATTCAGTGAGGCATATATTAATGTCCTTCATGTGTCTGCCTATACATAGTAGGCACTCTATATATGTTTGTTGAAAAAAGTGATAAAGAAACACATGTGGACAGTTTATGCCAACCTGAAGTTCTTTAGAGGAAACAAAGGTGTCCTTTATCTAATATAGCTTGAAAAACTAAATTAAGAATTTGAAAAACGTAAGATTGCTAAAATCCACTTTAGTATTTAGTCCCTAGCAGTTTTGGGTGTGTTTTGAGAAAACACGTTTGTTTTCAGTGACATCAATTACAAAGAATTAGTACTACACACAAAAAATCCTGCTTGTCCTTGGTAACTTTTTAAGATTTTAAAAAAATAATGCAGAGGTTTCCCCCCCAGCCCCCACACACCCCTTTTATGTCAGGAATTCATAGGGGATGGGTTCCAGCAGCTCAGTCTCTTTTCCCTTGGCTCTTGCAACATGTCTTCTGGGTGGATCAGGCTGTCGCTTCAATTAAACCCAAGTACCCTTCTCTTTGGCTTCATTCTTTTTCTGATTATTTTCTTTCACAGTTTTCAGGAAGCTATCTCTGCTCTTAGAGTGTTCTCTGTGTTCAGTATGAACAATAATTCTCTTGGCAAGAAGCTTGCCCTGTATTTGTTCACAGCAATGCCAGTTGCATGCAGGGTACAGGCTCTTCCAGTTTTAGTATAGTAACATATGTGGGAAATTTCTGTTTGAGAAGTGCCCATCTCCTCAATGTCTATAATATTGCCCTTTCTTACAGATTCACATGTATGTTGCCACAGAAACAACTCCCATGTTTTCCAAAAGGCCTAGAGAACACAGAGCAGGTGCTTTTTCTCCCCCTTTGTGTTGGTGACTTACTGGAAGATGGCAGTTCCAGAGAAAAGACTGCTTAAGAATTTTAAAATACTTTCAAACATAGTTGAAATTACTTAGACTACGTGGTCCTCAAGTTTATTATTTAGTGCTCACAGTATATTACCTACTTAGTCTGTGTAAAGTGTGTAAATGGATGAATATGTGTACAAAAATCATGGCAGAGTTAAAGAGAACTGTGGGAAGGATGTGTTGATCTGTGTATGCAGGTGTATATATATTTATAGACCTCTGAATGTTACTCCATGTATGGTTTGACTTAGGGATAAATTACTTTGCAGTCGAATGAAGGGTAAATGGTCTATTCCATGTATACCCCAGTAACCTCACAGGTATAATGAAGTGCCAAAGCTTGGAAAATACCGACATTGATCATAATGGATATATTACAAAGGAATAGGTATTTTTCGGGTTTTTTTTTTTCTCTGATTGCTCCTGTGTTAGGATTCTCCTAATTTTAAGCTAAATTTAAGATAAGTATCCTCAAGAAAAAATCTCTGTTGATAGCATAGCGTTTTGGCAGTGTCCTTAACCCTGGTTGAACAAGTGGAAAAAATGTGTGCTTATGCTATAGTTAAATTCTTATTCAGTTTTCATACTGTCTGATTATAATAAGTGACTCCATTTCTCTGGAAAGAATGATTACATGTGTATTTGACGGGGATTGAGGGAGTTTACAAGGAGTAGATAAATGGTAATGAAACCAAGTAATGATACAGTTTTAAGAAAAAGATACTTGATTCTGGAGTGGAATAGGGTAATGACTCTTAAGTCTGGAATCTGTGCGGAAAGTGTAGAGAGGACACCAAGGCAGAAACAACACAAGAGCCTTGAAATATTTTAGGCAGTGGGATGCTTGAACACCAGGCTCAAAAAAATTTATCTTTTTACCTGCTTCATATATCTTTGATTATGGGAAAAGTAAGTTGAAGCTGAGAATCTGGACTGATTGGAAGGAAATGGAAGAAAGCCTTAAGGTTAATATGAAGAACCTGAGAATGTAATGTTTACCTGAAATTAAGCGAAAATATGTACCTCTAAGAATCAGTCCCAGCAACAGTACAGCTTTACAGTTCTGTGCATTATCTACTTCAGTATGCATGAGACAGGGAAGTGTAAGTGGGGGGTGCTGCAAGTACCTCAGTAAAGGAAATGATCCTCTAGAGATACTATTTAAAGCAGCAATCTGCCCTATGGTGAAGTTGCAAAAGGTTACACTCCAACTCCTCCATCTCTGCATACACATGCATACATTGTCATAGTTTACTAATAGTTCCTAAAAGCTAATGGTATTTGAGATTTTTACCAAAATTTCATTTGTGAAATGTGATTTTCAGGCTCCTTTCCTGTTTTGATTAGTTTAAAATTAGCCTGGAAGAAACCATTGTGAGTTTCACTTTCTATTTCTTGTCTATGTTTTTACATTTGGAAGTATCAGAACACTAAATCTTCTGATGTGTAAATGACTGCCTTGCCACATGTATCATAGTGGAAGCTTTATTTGCTTTTTCTTTTTTTTTAAGATTTATTTATGCGTAAGAACTGGGGTGTAGGCCAGAGGTATAGGGGTAAGAGGATTCATCAGAGACAGAGTGGGGAGCATAACAGGCAGATCTACTGAAATACACTACTGAGGGGAGCAGTGGGTGAGACAGGAGAGGTCTGCTGTACATGTGGGTCAGTTCCCTATTCAGGGATTAAATTCAGAACTCAGGCTGCAATGGCTGAGACTTTAACAAACCCTGTGCCATCAGGGAGGCCTCTGAAAGCTTTACTTGTAGTATGAAAGAAAATAGCCTTTTCTACATTTCAAAGCTTTCAATCTAAAAGTACTATTGAGTGCTTGATTGATTTTTAACAAAAATATCAGGAGGGGCCTCCCTAGTGGCACAGCAGGTTGAGCACACACTGTGAAGCTTCCACAGCACAGCGCTGCCTGTTCAATCCCCAGCCAGGGAAGGGACCAACATGGCACAGCAGACCTCTCCTGCCTCGCCTGCTGCATCCCTCAGCAGTGTGTTTCAGTCTGCCTGTTATGCTCCCCACTCTGTCTCTGGTGAATCCTCTCACCTCCCGCGACTCGGGCCTGTACCCCTGCTCTTGTATGCATAAATAAAAAAAATGTTTAGAAAAAATCAGGAGTCAGAATGTTATATAAATAAAACATTTCTTTTTCCTTTTTTTTTAGAAAACAGGTGACTTATTTGCTATCAAAGTATTTAATAACATAAGCTTCCTACGTCCAGTGGATGTTCAAATGAGAGAATTTGAAGTGTTAAAAAAACTCAATCATAAAAATATTGTCAAATTATTTGCTATTGAGGAGGAGGTAAGTAAAGCCAAGCTTTAATTAATCTTATGTATATTATAGTTATACAAGTCAGGAAACATAATCTAATACAAAAAACTGTTTTTAAAAAATTTTTAGCCGTGAATATCAAGAATCCTGCCACTGAATATATTATTCTCCAGGATTCTTGACTAGATATAACAGTAAAAATGAAGTTTTATGCAATCAGAAAAAGAACTATAGGAAATAAAAGAATAGGGAATATGGTTACCAAAATTATTTAAAAAATTAAGTGATATTAAATTGATGTAATTATAGAAGGAACAAAGTCAAACAGTACAAAGAAGACTTTGTTAAAGAATAAAAATTCTAGGACTCTAGAAATGAATATATAAAAACAGTTATTAAAATAATTGATTTTTATCAGGAATAACAGCACAAACAATAATGTCATTAGGAAAATTATCCAGAAATAATGAAAATAAAAATCTATTTTAATCTTTTTAGACATGGATAATCAGCAAAATTACACCTTTTGAAAACAGTTTGGCAGTTCATACTCCTGGTAATAATTTCATTACTTTCTAGGAAATAATCAGAAATGTGAATTATTGTTTATGCACAGATGTTCATTGCTGTGTGTGTATAATGAAGAATTGTTAAATAAGTTAGAATGTATGATGATAGTTACCTGGAGTGAGCCTGAGTTGAGCTTAAGAGCCTCACCTGCTCAAGACTTGACACTAAGTGCAAAAGTGTTTGACAAACTGCACAATGAGATACACCAGCTCCCACAAGGATACATTTATTCAGACACTCACTGCAAATTCAGCCTAGAGCTACCTGCACTTCAGACCACAAATAAGAGATTTGATAATTTGCTAGAACATTGAATTACTCAGAACTGAGGAAAACACTATACTTACAATTATTTTAGCAAAAAAGTGATATAGCTTAGAACTAGCCAAAGGAAGAGACTCATGGGATCATATAAAGGAGTGTTCCAAATATAAATCTTCCTTGTCTTCAGTGACACATTATTCTCCTAGCATGGATGTATGACAATATGCACAGAATATGTTCAGTTTTTATTGGCACTCAAATGACATGGCTGGCATTTAGTCTCCAGCCTTTCCTAGGTAGAAAGGCAAGTACTTCTAGTCTCATTTCCTCTGGAAATTGGAATTGATATACATATCCTAACACCCCCATCATGAGTCACATTGTTAGACAGTGAGTGATCAAAGTCCCAGGTGAACAAAGACACTTCTGTTACCAGACATTTTATTTTTTTTTTAAAGATTTATTTATTTATGCATACAAGCTCTGGGGTACAGACCGGAGGTGTGGGGGGGTGAGAGGATTCACCACAGAAAGCGGGGAGCAGAACAGGCAGATCAACGGAAGTACACTGCTGAGGGGAGCAGCGGGCACAGCAGGAGAGGTCCACTGCGCCATATGGGTCCCCCGCCTGGCGGGCAGCAGGGATTGAACTCGTGCTGCAGTGGCTGCGATTTGCTTCATAGTGCGTTGCTTAACCCACTGCGCCACCAGGGAGGCCTGTTACCAGACATTTTAGGGGCTTGGAGAACACTTGCTGTAGCCGGGCAAAAGCCAGACTTCTTTTTAGATGAAGTGAATTCTTTAGTACATAGTAATGAATAGAAGTGCACACCAAAATTTTAATCACCTGGGAATATGCTGAAGTTTACCATTAGGTGAGAAGATCAAAGTTTGTGTGTGTCTCTGTGTGTGTGTGTGTATGTGTCTGCAGTACGATATTGACTATGCATTACAATGTACAAATAGTACTGTATTTATAATATGATTTGATACATAGTAAGAAGACTAAAAGGAAATACTCCAAAATTTTAGTGTAATTAATCTCTGAAATTACAGATATTTCCCAAATTTTCAACAAAAAAATCGAAGTTTAAAACAAATCAGCAGCTCAGATACAAATAAACAGAGTGGATGGCCATAAGAGGGACCACTCAGCCATTCTACCACCAATTTGTTTTTAGGGCAAGAACTACATTCCTAAAAGTAAAAGCACTTCTCATGAGAAGAATGTCAAGCATTTCAAAGAGATTTGTTAGAAGAACAATGCTCTAAATGTACTATTGTATATTAGAAATTAAAGATAATTTTAACAGAACCACTATGATATTGTAATAGTGATTGTCTCGTTCTTATTTAGCCAGTTTTCACTGTGGTTTGATGTCTTTAAAATCAAATTCAATTTTTTAATAGGAATTTCAACAATGTTAATTCTTACATGTATACAGTCAACAAATACTTAATAAGTTCCAGGTAGAGCAATTCAAAGTGCCATCATAGCAAATTCTACATTTAAATGAAATCAGATAAGTACTGGCATAAAATAATAACTTACTTTTTATATTATGTTCCAATCAGTGTCTCTTTCTTTTCCCAGACAACAACAAGACATAAAGTCCTTGTTATGGAATTTTGCCCATGTGGGAGTTTATATACTGTCTTAGAAGAGCCATCTAATGCCTACGGACTACCAGAGTCTGAATTTTTAATTGTTTTGCGAGATGTGGGTATGTTTATATGATTTTTTTATATATGTGTATGTAATTTAGTGACAGAATTTTATTTTTTATAAAATAAATATATGTGTACTTTTTTTCTTTTTTTTTTTTAAAGATTTATTTATTTATGCATACAAGCACTAGGGTACAGGCCAGAGGTATGGGGGGGTGAGAGGATTCACCACAGAGAGCGGGGAGCAGAACAGGCAGATCAACGGAAGTACACTGCTGAGGGGAGCAGC
>JAGFMF010011752.1:4495069-4521772 GCA_019455555.1 Galemys pyrenaicus
CCCCCTGGCCGGCAGCAGGGATCGAACTTGTGCTGCAGTGGCTGCGATTTGCTTCGTAGTGCGTTGCTTAACCCACTGCGCCACCAGGGGAGGCCCAAGTTACTTGCTTTTTAACAAGAATGTGACCTGATAAAAGTATACAAACATCGTTTTCCATTTTGAGATTAAATATCTTAAAAACAAAGTAAAAAATGGTATCAGTCTTTGGGCTGTCATTAAAAAGACACTATTTTCTGTATTTTATTTCAGTGTACTTATTATTTATTTGCTTACTTTCATCAGTCTTTCCTCCAAACAACTGAAAAAAATAGTATTTCTGTAGAGAATACAATCAATACAACTTCTGAATCTAGAAGAAATATAATTCTGATCCTGAACTGATCTGTTTCCATTTCAAATATAGCATTTACTGTAACAGTATTTTTTCCAGTGTAGCAGGTTTATTCCAGAGACTAAAGTGATTTTTCTAATATGTTACACATTTATGTACTTCCAGAATTACTAGGAAATAAATTACTATATATATTATCACTTATGTGAATTAAATAATGGAGAAAAAGAAACCAATTCATATATTGACCACATATTTTTATTTTAAAAGAAATTAGTGAATGACCTTGCTTCATGAGAAACAACCAACCCAAATACAAAGCTATGAAATTATAAATGGTGTTCAGTGAATGATTTGAGACAGTAACTCACTGCAAGCCAAACATTTCATCCATTCTTTTATATTAGCTTTCCCCCAGAGGTCTTTATATATCTGACCTTGCTTTTTATAAGCACACATAATTTGAAGTAATAATCACAACTGTGAAAATACAATCTTTAATCTTATCTCAAAAAATTAAGGGAGAAGTCTATTTCTCGTTTTTTTGTTGGTCTGAGGAAGTAAAGCCAATTCAGCTGATACAGTGACTTTCGATAACATCTGGGTGTGTACAGTGGGTTAAGCAACGCACTATGAAGCAAACCACAGCCACTGCAGCACGAGTTCGATCCCTGCTGCCAGCCAGGGAGGGGACCCACATGGCACGGCAGGCCTCTTCTGCTGTACCCGCTGCTCCCCTCAGCAGTGTGCTTCTGTTGATCTGCCTGTTCTGCTCCCCGCTCTCTGTGGTGAATCCTCTCACCCTCCACACCTCTGGCCTGTACCCCAGTGCTTGTATGCATAAATAAATAAATCTTTAAAAAAAAAAAAGATCTGGGTGTGTAACTTTCGATAAAATCTGGGTGTGTTTTTTTTAAGATTTATTTATGCATACAAGCACTGGGGTACAGGCCAGAAATGTGGGGGATGAGAGGATTCACCAGAGAGAATGGGAAACAGAACAGGTACATTAACTGAAACACACTGCTGAAGTGAGCTGCTGGTGAGGCAGGAGAGGTCTGCCGGGCCATGTAGGTCACCTACCCCCGGCCAGTGTGGGACTTGAACTCATGTTATAGTGGCTGCAGTCTGCTTCATAGTGTGTTGCTTAACCCATTGCGCCACCAGGGAGGGCCCTGTAACTTTTCTAGAAAGGATAATGTATGTGTTTATGGGAAGAGATATCCGTTAACTATACTAATGATTTGGAATGGTATCATCTTGAGCCTACTTTACTGCAATTTCCTTTCCATAAAATCTCTTCATTAATGAAAGCTGAGAGTCATTTATTTTTCTCATTAAACATAAACTGTATGTAACAATAAATTATACTTTTTTTTTCATAGGTAAGTTGTAAAGCAATTATAAGCATTTTTTACTTCACTAAAACTGGATTAAATGAAAGTGTAGTATTTTCTTTTTTTTTTTTTAAAGATTTATTTATTTATGCATACAAGCACTGGGGTACAGACCAGAGGTGTGGAGGGGTGAGAGGATTCACCAGAGACAGAGCGGGGAGCAGAACAGACAGATCAACAGAAGCACACTGCTGAGGGGAGCAGCGGCCACAGCAGGAGAGGTCTGCTGTGCCATGTGAGTCCCCTCCCTGGCCAGCAGCAGGGATCGAACTCGTGCTGCAGTGGCTGCGGTTTGCTTCATAGTGCATTGCTTAACCTACTGCACCACCAGGGAGGCCCGAGTCTCAGTACTGTGAAGCAAACTGCAGCCACTGCAGCACGAGTTCTATCCCTGCCACCAGCCAGGGAGGGCACTCACATGGCGCAGCAGACCTCTCCTCCCTTACCCGCTGCTCCCCTCAGCAGTGTGCTTTAGTCAGCCTGCCTGTTTTGTTCCCAGCTCTGTCTTTGGTGGATCCTCTTACCTCCTGTGACTCTGGCCTGTACCCAGCTGTTATATACATAAATAAATAAATCTTAAAAAAAAAAAAAAGAATTCTGCCATTCATTCTACTCATTTTCCTTTTCTTGCATTAAATTCACATATCTCTACTAGTTCCTTCACCAACAGATCCTTCTCACATGAATGCAGTTTATTTTTCATATTAATTTCCTTCTTTGGTGCAGGCCATGGTACTCATATTATGTGACAAAAGTCCGGTATGAGGGACATTCCTAAAAAATCAGCGACTCCATAGCTGGCCCCTGCCAGATTCCTTTTGTTTTGGCTAACTTTATAATTGCAGTTCTGGAATCTCTTTTTTTTTTTTTAAAGATTTATTTATTTATGCATACAAGCACTGGGGTACAGGCCAGAGGCGTGGGGGGTGGTGAGAGGATTCACCAAAGAGAGCGGAGAGCAGAACAGGCAGATTAACGGAAGTACACTGCTGAGGGGAGCAGTGGGCACAGCAGGAGAGGTCTGCCGCACCATGTGGGTCCCCTCCCCAGCCAGCAGCAGGGATCGAACTCATGCTGAAGTGGCTGCCATTTGCTTCATATTGCGTTGCTTAACCCACTGTGCCACCAGGGAGGCCCAGTTCTGGAATCTCTTAATGTGTGCTCACTGAAACATAATTCACGGGGGCAATTATAAATTTGGCCGTTTGGCAAACAAAATAGTTGGGTTGGGTGTAATGCATTTACTGATTGACAGATACCAACACAAACCTTTATGACTGATAAATGCTGCCACTAATTTAAAAAAGCCATAAAACCAGGAAGAGTAAAATATGGTTGTTTTACAAACCCCAAAATTAGTCATTAGGCAGTCTCACAGATCTCCCAGGTGATAAAGGAGTCACATAGACTCTTCCTACCCTCCCCCCCTCCCCTTTTGCCTTTGTTCTACTTTAGTTGAAATCCTACATAGAAAAACTCTCTAAATGGCAAAAACATTACAAATTAATTTTAGGTTTAGAATGAAGTTAGTGATTCCTTCTGAAGACTAAATGTTAGGTTTAGAGATAACTTAGGCTTTAGTATTTCCCTTTAATTGGGGGCTTATAGCTTTTTAGGTATTGACACTAGTTTGACCTTACACCTTATGGCTATCCCTCTACCTTACACTCAGAGCAGACAAAGTTCCTTTGTCTGCTTTAACATTGATAAGTAAGCCTGTAATCGGATTAAGATACTGATAATAGCATGTTTCAGTGTAAACTTTACTTCAAAATGATATGTGTCATAAATCTTGAATGGAGGTTGCCGGACCCCAAGCTGTTCTTGAAAAAATGTAATGCTTGTTAACTGCCTGCTGTATTGCACGTGTTGAGGTAATCCCACTGCTTGCTTGTAATGTATAAAGACCTGCTGAAACTCGAGAGAGAGAAGAGATACCAAATTCCGAGCAAGTCTGGTGCTCTTCCCCAATTCCCCTCACTCGCTGACGCCATTCCATCCTTCAGGGACCTGGCCTTCTGCCATAGCTGGCCTTCAGCACTTCTTCTTTGAAAAATGTCTAAGACAGAAATCTGGCAACCTTTACAAAAGCAGTTCAAATCAGTTATATCAGTTTATCTTACCTTTTTAAAAAAAGAAAACAACTTTATTTGCTCAAAGTACATTTATCTAGACATTAAACTTTTTAAATGTTATATATAATGTCTATGAAGTTATATAAAGTTCTGTTATAATACTTTACATTTGCATCTGGGCAAAAGTATTCTTTTTTTGTTTGTTTTTTTATTGTTTTTATTTTTTTCCCTGATCCCTTATTTGGTTCCCCTGTTAGTGAAACCATCCGATATTTTTCTTTTTACTTCTGACTTATTTCACTGAGCATAATTCCTGTAGCTCCATCCATGTTGCTGTGAATGGCATTAGTTTATCTTCTTTGATTGCTGAATAATACTCCATTGTGTATACACACCACATCTTCTTGATCCAGTCATCTATGTTTGGGCATTTGGGTTGACTCCAAGTCTTACCTATTAGAAATAGTGCTGCAGTAAACATAGGGGTGCAGATATCCTGCTGAATTAATGTTTTTGTGTCCTTTGGGTAGATCCCTAGAAGTGGAATTGCTGGGTCATACGGTAGCTCCATGTTTAGTAGTCTGAAGAACCTCCATACAGCTTTCCATAGTAGTTGGACCAGTTTGCATTCCTACCAGCAGTGTAGTAGAGTTCTTTTTTCACCAAATCCTTGACAACATTCATTGTTGCTAGTTTTTTTAATATGCCATTCTTACTGGTGTAAGGTGGTATCTCATTGTGATTTTAATTTGCATTTCCTTGAGTATGAGAGATGTTGAACATTTTTCATATGTGTATTGACCATTTGCATTTCCTCTTTGGAGGAAGAGTCTTTTGAGTTCTTCTTGGGCAAAAGTATTCTTGAAGGCCTAAAGCTCTCCTATTTCTCTTCCTGCTTTCAGGTTTTGTTTAGTAAAGTGTTGAAACCTTAAGGCTGCTTTCATTAATTTGCTGTATTATTAATTACAGTAGTCTTTTGATTCTACACCCATCTCTTTTTTTTAGTTCATCTTCATTTGTATCACCTTCATCAAAAATCAAATTAAGTTGGATTTTTAATTTTGGTACATATATCTATTTACATATATATGTATATACATTTTTTTTCATATATAAAGAGTTTTTCTTGATACATTGTGCTATGTATAACCTTTTTAAAGAAGAGTGTTGCTCATTTTGTAGTAATTTGATAGTCCTGTTCAATGTGCCTTTGATTGATATGGGTAAGAAGAATTAGATGCTTTTTTTTCCATAGTCTAGAGACATTCTGTAACATAATTTTTTTGTATTTCCTCAATTTTTTCTGATGGAAAAGTTACTGTTTTTATTGTGAACATCAAATGCTGTTATATGGCACTTTAAGATTCCAAATGAAAATTAATTATGGCATATATGAAATAATTATACCAACACTACACTACTTAAGTCAAAGTATTTTGTTTGTTTTATAGATCCTGTGAGCATCAATCACAAAGTTTCATCTAGTAGATAACTGTATGTGCAACTGAGGAAATGCTTTTGCAAAAAGCACTGATAGGAAATGCACTAATGAATTGCTTGTTTTATTCTGCTTTTATTCCTCCCAAGGTACAAAATAATTACTGGAAAGCCTTCTGGTGCAATATCTGGGGTGCAGAAAGCAGAAAATGGACCAATTGACTGGAGTGGAGACATGCCTGTTTCTTGTAGCCTTTCTCGGTAAGAAAGACTCTTGGTGTGATTTTTGTTTTTGTTTTTCTTTTGTTGTTGTTTTTATTATTAGATGATATTAATGTGTATACTTTGATTTATGTTGTCTCTGTGACAATGTAAATGGTAAAACCCTGATCTATGTAAAAAATTTCACCATGAAAAAAGAAGTAAGGCATACATTTTAGAGATTGCTAATCACTTATCTCGGAATTCTGTCCAAAATGGAACTCTAGTTTAGGACATTGTTATCTTTTGTACTGACCTCCATTTTAATAGACGACAAATAGATATATAGTTGGAGTGACTAGTATTTTTAAAAACACTCAAATTTAACATTATCTTTGTTTTTTAAAAGTATTTAGATTATTCAGAAAGTGAGAAATAATCATTTTCAAGCATTTTTTTCAGCATTTCAGATTGGGTCTTCTTTAACTTACGAGCCAGGGCTTAAAAAATTTATATTGTCAGAAATGAATCTTGATATCACAAAGAAAGATTGTGATAAAAGATATTAAATACAGAAACTTATTTTAGATTTTACTCTGGAAATACTGTTACATGGCACAAAGGAAAAGGAGACACTAGAGCTCACAAGAAGCAGGTTTAATGTACTGGTGCTGACTCACCGGATTTGCATTTCAAAGCTGAGCCCCCTTTGTAGGAAGTCAGGAGCTTATATACAATTTCAGTTTCTACAAGGTTCCGGGTAGGCTTCCATTGGCAGCTGTACATGGTCAGGTATGACATGGCTACAGACCAAGAAGTGAGTCGTATAGTTGCATACCAAGGAGTGAGTAAAGGGTCAGTTGTCATGGGACCCCTGAGGTCCATTCTGCCTCATGGCTGCATATGGTTTAACTGAAGCAAGATTCCTATCAGGGACTAAGTTGCATACCAGGGACTGAGCAAAAGGTTGTTACTAAGGTCCTCAAGCTGCTTAACTCAGGTTACCATCCTTCATTCTATGTTTAGAATTTTTTTATTATTTAATTAATTTCCATTTTTCCTAAGTGTGGTAATTATTTAATCCACAAGTGAACATCATAGGTATGATTTACCAACTTAATTTCTGTTATAATTTGTGGGTTCTTTTTTGTGTAACTTTTTTTTTTTTAAAGATTTATTTATTTATTTATGCATATAAGTACTGGGGTACAGGCCAGAGGTGTGGGGGGTGAGAGGTTTCACCACAGACAGAACAGGGATCAGAACAGGCAGATCAACGGAAGTACACTGCTGAGGGGAGCAGTGGGTAAGGCAGGAGAGGTCTGCCGCACCATGTGGGTCCCCCTCCTGGCCGGCAGCAGGGATCGAACTCGTGCTGCAGCGGTTGCCGTTTGCTTCATAGTGCGTTGCTTAACCCACTGCGCCACCAGGGAGGCCCTTTTTTGTGTAACTTTTAAGATATTAGATTAATGTGTGTTTAAAAGCAGCACATATAAATATGTACTTATAAATATAACATTTATAAACAATATTGTATAAAACAAGCTAATAAAATATCACCTATATATACTGATTTCTATAAAAGTACATGTAAATGAAGATTTCCACTGCTAAAATAATTTTTGAAAAAAATTTCAATTTTTACTTTTTGTTGTTTAAAAAATTTCCAGAATAAAATTGTATCATGCAGCTAGAGTTACACTGAGAAATTCATCATGTTGAAGAGCTGAACTTTAATATTATAATAGTGATTTGTATTAAATTTTGATTTCAGAAATACTGATGTCAAGCAAAACTGATAAAATTTAAAGGAAATACATACTTGTTTACCATTATATTGCTGAAACTCAGACTCTCTAATTTGACAGTTGGAACTACCAATTGTATATATAAGAGGGTAGCACGTTTTATCTGTTTTATTAATAGTTAGCACACTGAGTTCTAAACTCCCTGGTGAAAGTTGCCTACTTAGCAGAAAGTATATTATTCTTTTTTTTTTTTTTATTTAAAGGACCTTACATACTACCAAATCAGCAATGAAAATAACTATCAAAAATGTAACAACTCAGGAAACGATAACCATCCTCTTTCTTAGACACATTAGTCACAACTAGAGAGCACATGAGAAAAGTATAATTCAGCTTATTTTTAAAAGAAATAAATATATTGACTTTGTAATTAAAAGTTCATATGAATATATATGTAACTCAGCCGAGCTGAATCCTTAGACTAAGGCTTAGTCTTGTAAAGTCATTCAGATCAGGGCCTTCCTGGTGGCCTAAGAATTAAGTCCTGTCAACTACAGCCTGAATTTGATTCCCCAGCCAGGGAGCTAACTCACATATGACACACGTAGATCTCTTGTCTAGCCTGCTGCTCTCCTCAGCAGTGTATTTCAGTAAATCCACCTGTTCCACCATCCACTCTGTCTCTGATGAATCCTCTTACCTCCACCCCCACACACATACCTCTGGCCTACACCCTAGAAAATAAAGGAAAAAGAAATCGTTCAGATCTGTCTTTCTCTCATTTTACTCTGTTTCTTTCCTTGCAGCCACAGGTGGTTACATTCCCAAACTCATTCTCACTGACTTAAAGGGAAGAAAGACTTTGTTTCCTGATAGTTTTTTTAAAGATTTATTTATTTATGCATACAAGAGCTGGGGTAGGCTAGAGTTGCGGGAGGTAGAGAATTCACCAGAGACAGTGTGGGGAAGAGAACAGGCAGATCCTCCGAAGTAAACTGATGAGGGAAGCGGCGGGCACGGTAGGAGAGGTGCTATGCCATGTGGGTCCCCTCCCTGGCCGGGGATCAAACTTGTGCTGCTGTACTATGGGTGCTTTACAGCGTGGAGCTCAACCCGCTGTGCCACTAGGGAGGCCTTGCTTCCTGATAGTTTTAATAAAGATTTCTTGGTTGATTGACATTTAAAACTAACTTATATGCTACTACCTGGTCACTTCCTATTAATCATAATAACCAAAGCTGACTTTTAAGTTCCTCTGTGCACAGGGAATAGAGTAAGATATTAGAGAGGGATAGACTCTTACAAAAAGAGAATAGTTACCTGTTAGGCAAAAATTAAGAAATAAAGGTCTTTTCATTCATTTAAATATATAGGCATATTAAACAAAAATTATTTCTAATTGAATTGGCACTAATTGATTAATAGTTGATTATGGTAATCTACTTCCTGAAGAAGTATTCTACAAAAGGCATATAAATTCAACAAAATTTTATATAGGGAAAGTCATATTCAGAGACACTGAAATTATACCATGTATATACAATGCTACAGTGTTTGGAAAATTAAGGAAATTTGGGAGGAAGCAACATAAGAAAATCACCAGTAAAATATAAGTTAATATAGAATTTATTCAAATTAGGTTGGCAGTATTAAACCAAACTAATTTTCTGAAAAGTTGATGGGTTTAACTTTTTTAATCTAATCTACTAAAGTAATGGCTATTTCTTTGTTGAGTAATCAGTATATTGGTAAATATTAGTATATATTTGTACTTTTACACAATATAATGCATTTACTCTTCAAGTAATTTTTTCAATACTGTTTTAGGGGTCTTCAAGTACTACTTACCCCTGTTCTTGCAAACATCCTTGAGGCAGATCAGGAAAAGTGTTGGGGTTTTGACCAGTTTTTTGCAGAAACAAGTGATATACTTCACCGAATGATAATTCATGTTTTTTCACTACAACAAATGACAGCTCATAAGATTTACATTCATACCTATAATACGTAAGTACCTTTTTAGATTTTCTTATATTACCATTTTTTGTTATGAATATCTTCACAAATTAGGAGAGGAAATGGAAAGGATGCCTCAGCTTTACTAAATGATCCATTTCCCACTTTGTATGAGGGGACTACTACTATTGTCATTTACTGTGGGTTGCCTAATCCTAAATGGCCTGTTCAGCCACCATTACTGTTACCTGCAGTTCTGCATTCCAATTCAGTGTCAGAACTGCCCTTCAGAAACTGATCAGGTCTACGACCATACCACCCTGAACACGCCCATACCACCCTGAACACGCTCGATCTCCTCAGATCTTGGAAGCTAAGCAGGGTCGGGCCTGATTAGTACTTGGATGGGAGAAACTGGTCAGTCAGTCATAGGAGCCAAACCTTACAAGGTGCCTTTCAAATTAGTCAAGAGCAGAAAGCTTGATCATCCTGGGGAGGGTATACATCAAGAGGCATGATCAGGAACACTTTGAGGTGGGGGGCTGATGACAGATGCATAAACTTACTCCTAACTCATATATTATGAGGTTTGACCGGGAACGCCCAGGATACCAACGGCCAAAGTATGACAAGGGACCCCAGAAACTGATCAGCATAAAGCCTTGTTGATAAGATTAAAATGATGGCCCAGGGGCCAGGGTATGGTTTAGATTACAACACTTGATCTTCAGTCGGATAAGGATTATCTGGTCAGCAGACTCATGTCCCACCCCCCAAGCCCTAGTTGACATTCTTTAGTTTCACCCATATTTTTCTCCTTGTCCTCTTACCCCATGTAACTGATGCTGTATGATTGTTCTATCAGTAAAAAGGCAGTGTTCAGCACCATCCTGCATTGTGCAGCCTGCTCCACTACTCCCATTTCTTTATCAGTGTAGTGTCACCCAATGTAACAATTTATAGATGGGTATTCACCAAAAAAGAAAAACAGTGCTACATATTGCATATACCCAGTTGAGGTATCCAAGCAAAATATTTTAGGATTAATTGCTATATAGACAAAGTATGTGGAATTTTCAGTTTAATTGGCTTTAAAATACCTGTATCATTAAAGCTGTGTTTGGAGGAACTGGTCATGATCTAAAGTTGTCATATTAAAAACAAAAGATTTTACCTCATTTTATCTCAGCTGTATTGTCTGGATTTTTCTCACACAGTGCTACTATATTTCATGAACTGATCTATAAACAAACCAAAATTATTTCTTCTAATCAAGAACTTATATATGAAGGAAGACGCTTAGTTCTAGAACCTGGAACACTGGCACAGCATTTCCCTAAAACTACTGAAGAAAACCCCATCTTTGTAGTAAGCCGGGAATCTCTAAATACCGTAGGATTGAAATATGAAAAAAGTAAGTTAAGATTTCTCCTGTTCTTATTAGCCATTAAGAAATTAAAATAAAAAAGCTATAATTATTAAAATGGCGGTCATCTAAGTAGATTGATTATGGTATTAATTTTCATAAACATAACATAAAGCATGAACAAAAATAAAAATTTTCATAAACATTAGGATTTTGTGAATTAGATGGAAAAGATACTAGAGTAAAATTGAAAGGCCTCTAGTTAACTTAATTCAACCTGGAATAATTTGTTTCATAAAATATTTTGTCATGATAACTTATAGCTCTCTGCTTTTAGTAGAATACTAACACTCAAAAGAGCTACTTGTATAATCAATTTCAGCAAATATTTATTGTGTCCAGTTTGATTAGGATACTTTGGTTATCTTTGGAATCTTTCAAATTATTAATCCTACTAGTAAAAAAAAATTAGTTTTCACATTTCTATTTGGATTTTTGGGGTTTGGTTTAGATTTAAACAGAAGCAGTTGAACTTGTTATGTTGAAATATATTTGAAAAAAAAAACTCCTTAGAAGTTTTGTAGATAATTTGTTTTTAATTTGTTTAAGAATAATAATTACTATTTCAAATGTTTCATTAACCAAGAAAAGAATATTGTTTGCTATATCAGAATAAAATAATTTATCCAAAACTCTTTTTTAATTTAATTATTTATATTTCAGTTTCCCTCCCTAAAGTACACCCACGTTATGATTTAGATGGGGATGCTAGCATGGCTAAGGTTAGTATTTTAATTAAATTACTATATAATGGAAGTAGTGAAATATATTGCATATTCCTGTATAATTTAGAAAATTAGTCAAATTGTTATCCATTGTAAATTTTTTATATATGTTCTTTACTTTGTATCATTCTTGAACTCAGAAAATTACCTCCATTGCAAAATGCATGTTTAACATTTATCATATTAAGAAAGAAATATTTATTGTAGTTATATCTATCTTTAGCTTTTAGAATTTTGTAGTTAGGATTTTAATTAATCTGATATATAAAATACATGAGCTTGAAATTCATAAACTTGAAAATGTTTGTGAAAATTTTTTTCTTACTTTGTACCACAATTAATACCAAATACTGACATTTTGTATTTCTTTATTAGGCAATAACAGGAGTTGTGTGTTATGCCTGTAGAATTGCCAGTACCTTGCTGCTTTACCAGGAATTAATGCGAAAGGGGATACGATGGTTAATGTAAGTAATAGATTGAATTCTTATGTACCTTAAAAAATTGACTCACTCTTAGTTTGTTAACCATTCATATAGAAAACCTTTCAGTTATATATTTACTATTCATTCTGCTTCTTCAGAGATCACATTAACTGATTTAAAGTATAAACCAGACAGCAGTTTATTAAAAACAGTAAGAATTCTGCTGCCATAGGGGCCTCCCTGATGGCGCAAGGGGTTAAACACAGGACTATGAAGCATCCGCAGCCACTGCAGTACAAGTTCGATCCCCGGCCAGGGAGGTGACCCACATGGCGGCCAGGGAGGGGAACCATGTGGCGTAGCACACCTCTCCTGCCTCGCCCCCTGTGAGGTATTTCAGAAGATCTGCCTGTTCTTCTCCCCACTCTGTCTCTGGTGCAGCCTCTCACCTCCCACACCTCTGGCCTGTAACCCAGTTCTTGAATGCATAAATAAATAAATCTTAAAAAAAAAAAAAAGAATTCTGCTGCCATAAAATGAAATTACAATTTATTTGAGTGCTTCTGGATTAATTTTTATTCCTCAATATAATTTTAATGCCTTAGATTTCTAAACTGGTAACCAAACAAATAGAAATAGTTTGTATCCTAGATATGTAATAGTGCCCTAAATAATAGTACTCTTTAATACTGTGAATTGGATTTCATACTGTGGCAAGAATGTTTTGAAATTTGTTTGAAGATTAGTACAGCATTATAACTAGTGATAGAAAAGAGAAAATTAATCATTTCTTAGGCGGGGGCCCTCCCTGGTAGCGCAATGGGTTAAACAACACACTATGAGGCAAACCGCAGCCACTGTAGCACAAGTTCAATCCCTGCCTCCAGCCCAGGAGGAGACCCACATGGCATGGCAGACCTCTTCTGCCTTGCCCGCTGCTCCCCTCAGCAGTGTATTTCAGATAATCTGCCTGTTCTGCTCCTCATTCTGTCTCTGGTGGATCTTATCACCCCCCTGCAACTCTGTACCCCTGTGCTTATATGCATAAATAAATAAAATCTTTAAAAATAATAATAATAATTTCCAGGCCTCCCTGGTGGCGCAGTGGGTTAAGCAACGCACTATGAAGCAAACCAGAGCCACTGCAGCATGAGTTCGATCCCTGCTGCCCACCAGGGAGGGGACCCACATGGCGTGGCGGACCTCCCCTGCTGTGCCCGCTGCTCCCCTCAGCAGTGTACTTCTGTTGATCTGCCTGTTCTGCTCCCCACTTTATCTCTGGTGAATCCTCTCACCCCCCCCCACACCTCTGGCCTGTACCCCAGTGCTTATATGCATAAATAAATAAATCTTTAAAAAATAATAATAATAATAATAATTTCTTAGGTGAACTAATGAGAATTATTTTTTTTAGAGAATTAGTTAAAGATGATTATAATGAAACTGTTCACAAAAAGACAGAAGTTGTGATCACACTGGATTTCTGCATCAGAAACATTGAAAAAACTGTGAAAGTGTGAGTAGATTATTTCTTTATTCGTAGTGGTTAAAATATTAAATAGTATTACATTTTTGTTTAATTTATTTAGCTACCTTAACATAATATATCCTATGCAAATTTGTTTTAAAAACCAATCTTATATTACTTCCTCACAAAGGTAAAAATAACTAGTCATCTGAGTAAGAACTAAATACCATCTCCCTGGTGGCATATTCTCCCTCTCTCTGGAAAGGAAAAGGTAATCTAGGCTAGAAATGTCTTTTTCACCCTCTGCATAGGGAAATATAAAACCTGTAATCAAAAAGGAACTAGGAGAAGTATTCAAGAACTCTATTTTGGTAGGATTTTTACAATTTGGGGGTTACTATTCATTTATTCTGACTTATTAATCCTATTCTTGAGACTGTCTTTAGAAATAGTGAGATTTAACTGTCCTGTTCCTAAACTATATACTATTTGAACTGCATAGAAAATACAATAACTGTTATCAGCATTTTCTGTTGACCTCTATTAATTCTGAAATCCAGGATTTTCATTATTGTCTTGACATGAGACTATTTGAAATTGATTCGTCTTTTGTATGTTATCTCTTAACACACATTTATAAGTAAAATGATATAATACTTCTTTAGGGAGACATTAAATTTTTGGGAGATGTTTTGCTTGTATGGTTTGTATTCAATATTTTTAAGTGGTGTTTTACTATAATAAATCATATAATTTATAAAATATTTTTAATCTATGTATGTATAGTGCTCATTTAATTTTCTCAAAACTTATTTTTTACACAGGTATGAAAAGTTGATGAAGATCAACCTAGAAGCAGCAGAGTTAGGTGAAATTTCAGACATACACACCAAATTGTTGAGAGTAAGTAATTATAAAATTGTGATAATTATAGGTTCATAATCATATATCCCTTTGCTGAAATATTAGATCTAAGCTTTCCTAAAGACATAGAGTACAGCCAAGAATTCCAAAGAAAAATAGCCTTTTCCCGTCTTTACAGGATGATTACAATATTTAAATATCCTATGACCATGTTGTTTCCAAATGTAAGTTCATAAATGTAATTTAACATTCAGAATACTTCAATTTGTGTAGAAATCAATTCAAGTTATGAAGGTATTAGATCTTTTCTAAAATAAAAAATTAAAAAGATTTGGGTTCCTAAAGGTAGTGAATCATTTACCAGAAAAAAGAAATTAAGAAAAAAATTTAAAATGCAATAGCATTTCAGGTATTCTCTAAGTCTGTTAGTAAAATGTATCTTGAAAGAAGAAAGAATGAATGTATTGTGAAAGCTGATTACTAATAACAAGTCTGCACTTTTTTACCTAGCTTTCCCTGCCTGGCTACTTACATGAGTTCTTTCTTTGCATTCTTTTTTCTTCCAGTTATGCAATTTCTTACCTTGCTTATCTCACAGTTGTACCAGTTAAATCAAGTAAAAATAGTGTACTCCTGTACGCTCTTAGCATTTGAAATATTTCGTAGAAGGATGTTAATTTAAAATTGAAAAAGAATTGTGGGGGAAAGGAAATTCCCTCTATACTTCTCATTCTTCTCAGGCTGGTTGAATAATCAAGTTATCATCAGACAGATTAACAAGAGAAAAAACAATATAATTTTGTTTGTACAGGAGCCTGTATAGACATGAGGGGTCTGAGGACAGAAAGGTTAAGTGAGGTATATATGTCATCTTGCGCTAAAGAAGAGAAAGAGGGGTGTGGGTCTTCAGTAGGGAAAGGAGGGTGATCCAAATGACAAAAACAGCAGAGCCTTGCCATATAATGGCCTCTCCATTAAGAAAGTTGTTTTTGGTAATTATGGGTAAAACCCCCAATTTACATTCTTCTAGATAGTTAAGGGAGGGTAAAAGTTTCTTTTGAGCTTGCAGAAACTCCATTAATTTCAGCTTGAAATAATCCACATGCCAAAGTGGCATAGCTTGGAAAGACGACCTGTTCTGAATACTTTCAATATGATAACCCTTTTCTCTTTCCTAGCTTACTGCTTTTAAGTTTTTTTCCCTCACTTTCAGATCTAGAACACCAGTTTTCAAAATACAAGTCATGAACAACTAGTTGATTGTAAAGTTTGGTGCATTGCAATCAATCAGCAGTGTTTTAAAATAAAACAGAATAGAAATGACAGAATGCATCACATATGAGAACACTATTGTCCATGAAACTTTCAATTCATTTTTATATACACAATTCAATGATACTGGGTTAAAACAAGATGAATTTCTTTTATAGGTCATGATCAAGGGATAAATTTGCTACACTTAAAACAACAGGATATTAAATGAGATTTCACTTTCCATTTTTAAGAGGAGTTACTTTTCTTTGGCTTCTAAATACAGAACACAGTTTTGCATACCTACATTTCATATTTGGTTCTCTTCCTTGGATTTCATAACAGCTCTATGAGGTATTCACCATATTTTACAGATAAAAAACAAACATAAAAGTATATTTTGCAAAGTATATTAATAGTAGTTAATCTTACGTTTTATTATACTATATATTCTCAGTGGAAATTAACCTAGAAAAGCATCCTTGATTTAAATATAAAAATAATTATCCTGATTTTGAATTTAATCTACAAAAAGAAATGCCATTCAGACTTTAGGGCCCATTACCATAATACTATCTTTTCTGATTTTTGGCAAATCTGGATCTAAACCCATTGGTTTTATTTAGCTTTCCAGTTCTCAGGGAACAATAGAAACCAGTCTTCAGGATATTGAAAGCAAATTATCTCCAGGTGGATTGCTGGCAGATACATGGGCCCATCAAGAAGGCACTCATCCAAAAGATAGACAGTAGGTTATACTTTTATTGGTAGTTTATACTTTCTCTATTAAATGTGCCTTTAACATTGACTTAGTTAATTTATTTGGACTTTTCTTTCTTTAATAGTGTAGAAAAGCTACAAGTCCTGTTAAATTGCATCACAGAGATTTACTATCAGTTCAAAAAAGACAAAGCAGAACGTAGTAAGTAAAATTTGCCATTTGTTAATGTAATGAGTTGGTAAAATTTGTCACTTGTTAATGTAATGAGTTGGCTGTGATAGTTGTTGTAACAATTTTTTTTTTAATTTATGTATGCTTAAGAGCTGGGGCACAGGCCAGAGGAATGGGCAGGAGGGGCGGGGGGAAATAAGAGGATTCACCAGACACAGCATGGGGAGCAGAACAGGCAGATCGACTGAAGTACACTGCTGAGGGGAACAGTGGGCAAGACAGGAGAGGTCTGCTGCGCCATGTGTGTCCCCTCCCTGGCCAGGGATCGAACTCATGCTGCAGTGGCTGTGGATACTTCATAGTGCAGTGCTTAACCCCTGTGTCACCAGGGAGGCCTGGCCGTAATAATTGTAATTCAGTTGAATTTGGTATATTTGTAAGGGTGCCTACTTATGTATTTCAGTGATTTGATTCTGTCAGGCAAGAGTATGTATTATTCTGAAAATTATTCTGAAAATCAACCTTTTCAATATTTCATTGAGATATAATCGAAATAATGCTGTACAGATTTAAGGTATACAGCATAATGATTTAATATATATATATTGTGTAATGATTTCTACAGTAGTAAGTTTAATTAACATCCACCTTCTCACATAGATAGAAGAAAAGGGGGAAAATGTTTTTTTTTTTTTTTTTATGAACTGTTAGTGTCTCTCTTAACAACTTCTCTGTATACCATAAAGCATTGTTAACTATGGCTATAATGTGAATAGTCGGGAGTCTTGAACTCCAAAACATGTAACAGGAAGGGATGCGATTGACCGGTGGAAACAGACTGGAGAGGAGATCTGAAGGGGAGAACCACTGCTCATTTGACTTGTTTTCCAGTCTTCTTATTTCTCAAGAAAAACAAGAAATACAGATTTTTTTTAAAGATTTATTTATTTATGCATACAAGCACGGGGGTACAGGCCAGAGGTGTGGAGGGTGAGAGAATCCACCAGAGTGGGGAACAGCATAGGCAGATCGACAGAAATGCACTGCTGAGGTCAGCAGCAGGTGAGGCAGGAGAGGTCTGCTGCGCCATGTGTGTCACCTCCCCAGCTGGCGGCAGCAGGAATCGAACTTGTCCTGCAGTGGCTGTGGTCTACTTCATAGTGCATTGCTTAACCCACTGCGCCACCAGGGAGGGCCCGATTTTTTTTTTTAAGATTTATTTATTTATGCATACAAGCACTGGGGTACAGGCCAGAGGTGTGGAGGGGGTGAGAGGTTTCACCACAGAGAGCGGGGAGCAGAACAGGCAGATTATCTGAAATACACTGCTGAGGGGAACAGTGGGCACAGCAGGAGAGGTCTGCTGTGCCATATGAGTCCCCTCCTTGGCCTGCAGCAGGGATCGAACTCATGCTGCAGTGGCTGCGCTTTGCTTCATAATGCATTGCTTAACCCACTGCGCCACCAGGGAGGCCCATCCAATTTTTTTTTTTTAAGATTTATTTATTTTGCATACAAGAGCTGGGGTGTAGGCCAGAGGTGCGGAGAAGTAAGAGGATTCACCAGAGACAGAATGGGGAGCAGAACAGGCAGATCTACTGAAATACACTGCTGAGGGGAGCAAGAGGTAAGAAAGGAAAGGTCTGCTACGCCATGTGAGTTGGCTCCCTAACCAGGGCTTATGCCACACTGGTTGCTGATAGTTTCATAGTGCTGCGACTTAATCCCTTGTGCCACCAAAGAGGCCTCTAGTTAAAGATTTTATTAGAAATAATTCTGATTTTTAGTGTTGGCAGTTTTGTTTTGTTTTTTAATGTGACCACTGCACAGGGCAAATGAAAGCATTTGTAGGCCGTATATAGCCCATGGGTAGTAAGTTTGTGACATTACCCTAAATTCTTAGTCTTTTTGAAAATAATTTCAAAAAAAAATTATGCATGATTTTATGAGTCTGCATTTACTAAAATAATATATTTTTTTTATTTTTAGGACTAGCTTATAATGAAGAACAAATCCATAAATTTGATAAGTAAGTGATTAGCTTTTTTTTGGTTATGTCAGTATTGTGTTTCTTCTTAAAGTTAAATTAATTACAATAAAAATTACATTTTAATCTTGACTTTACAGAATTGTGCTATATATGCACATTTTGGTCCAGGATTGAGAGGTTACTGAAATAGGAGAATGAGGAGGCAATCTTCTTCAGCTTCATGTGGTCTGATTATAGAAGGAGGGATAATAAAGAACATAGGCAAAGACAGACTCAACCACCTTATTAATAACCTCAGTAAATACTTTTTGACTTCCTCTGTTGTAAGCCTTGTCTTTCTCCATTTGCTACAATAAATTAGTCTTAGAAACCTTGGGTTTTCTACTGCAAATATTCTGAAGCCACACAGTTACTACAGGAGATAAAAATTTCATGTTTGAACACTTTTTGTTTTAATATTGGAAAGATAAATGATAACATTTGTTTAAGCTTTGATTATTTCTAAATTACAGGCAAAAACTATATTACCATGCAACAAAAGCTATGACCCACTTTACAGATGAATGTGTTAAAAAATATGAGGCATTTTTTGATAAGTCAGAAGACTGGATGAGGTAAGTAAACTTAAATGAGGTTATTAGTGACTGCGCAATATACAATTTAATGTATATTTTATATTTTAAGTAAGAATATGAATTTTATAAAATATTTATAATATAAATATTATTTATTACAAAAGAATATTTCATAATGTTACTTTCTTAATATGTTCTTTTGGGTTTCAGAAAGATGCTTCAGCTGAGGAAACAGTTGTTATCCCTAACTAATCAGTGTTTTGATATTGAAGAAGAAGTATCAAAGTATCAGGACTATACCAATGAGGTACAACTACGGAACATATCTACAAAAAAGTCTTTTTCCTAGTAATAGAAATATAAATTCTCAAACTTTATCTGATTTTGATTGACAAGGAGAGAATAAGACATAGTATTCCTACATTCAGCTCTTCTTACCCTGTGTGACATGAATTTCATGCAAAGTTTAAGAACTTAGCTATTTTACAACTAACAACGTGAGATCGACTTTTCTTTTTTGCTTATTTAATACAGATTTATTTTTCAAAATGCGCAGCTGGTGGACTTGTTCGTGCAGTTTCGCCAGCAGCTGTGGTGCTCCACCCTTGCTGTTTCTGACATAAACTACTTGAGCTCTGTGTTTTGAAACCCATTTTTTGTTTTGTTTTGTTTTGTTTTAAATTTTTTTTATTTATGCACACAAGAGCTGGGGTACAGGCCAGAGTCCAGGGAGGTGAGAGGACTCACCAGACAGAGTAGGGAGCAGAACAGGCAGACTGACAAACACACTGCTGAGGGAGGGGAGCAGCGGGCGAGGCAGGAGAGGTCTGCTGCACCATGTGGGTCCCCCCACTGGCCGGGGGCAGGGATCGAACTCGTGCTGCAGTGGCTGCGGTTTGCTTCAGTGCGTTGCTTAACCCACTGTGCCACCAGGGAGGCCCATGAAACCCATTTAATAAGACCGTTACTGTGGTGCTCCTGAAGGGCTGCCCTGCCCAAGCAAGCACAAATAGTGTGCTTCTCAGACACAACACATAGGGTTGTAAATTTAGAGTTGGGAACTTACTTATAGAGTTTTTTATATGTGATTTTATCAGACAGGGTATTGTTTGAGCTTTTATTGAGTTTGTCCCAAAGTTTGCCTTTGAAATACTTATTTTTGGCCTTGCCTCCAGATTTGTTAACTGAGTCTTTGCCTCTTCTGGCCAACTTTCCAGCATTTATCTTCTGCTTATCATCCTTGGGTAGTATCACAAAGCTCAGAGAACAACAGCTACCACAGCAGCCTAGCTAAGATGTCAGACAAAATAAAACAAAACACTAGACTATTCTTTTGTCATCTATAAGAAAATATTTATAAAGACCAAAGATTAAAGTATTGTATCATTACTATAATGCTTACCAGCTTTTTTGAGATATAAAATAATATTTATGCATACAAGAACTGGGATGTAGGCCAGAGGTGGGGGATGAGGGGATTGACCAGAGACAGAGTGGGGAGCATAACAGGCAAATCTACTGAAATACACTGCTGAGGGGAGCAGCGGGTGAGACAGGAGAGGTCTGCTATGCCATATGGGTCAGCTCCCTGTGGGGGATTGAAGTCATGCTGCAATGGCTTGATAGCACTGAGACTTTAACCCCTGTGCCACCAAGCAGGCATATACTTATCAATTTTAATTTTAAAATAAAAAATTAAAGCTATGAAGATCTGTAACATTTGCTCTTAGTTCTATGATAAATACTGTATTCTGTGACTGATAGGGTTTTTTTTTTGATGTTTCAGTTACAAGAAACTTTACCTCAGAAGATGTTTGCAGCCTCCAGTGGAATCAAACATACCATTACCCCAGTTTACCCTTGTTCTAACACATTAGTGGAAATGACTCTTGGGTAAGAAATTGGTAACTATAATATTCCCATTTGTTTCTATATGTGTGTGATCTTTTATTTTGAAATGTTTCGTATTTGTTGTGAATGTGCTTACTAATGTTATTTAATGATTAAGTTCAATTCAGAGAAATAATACAAATATAATTCTAAAACATTTACATACTTTTTATGAATGGATGTGTTTTTTTATATTTATTTTGTATATATAGTATGAAGAAATTAAAAGAAGAAATGGAAGGGGTGGTTAAAGAACTTGCTGAAAATAATCATATTTTGGAAAGGTAAGTAACACAAAATCTTTATACCCTATATTTATATGTATATACACTTGTATCTGTCTGTCTTTCTACATTGATAAGGTAGTGGGAAAGGGATACAAAATCAGAACACTTGGTTTTATGAATTCTGTAGCACCTATAAATGTGTTTAGGGTCATTGGGAAAAAAACAAATCAACTGTGACTGACTCCATTTTATCAAAGTATTGGTTAATAGAATTACTAAGTATATTTGAGTCAGTTTGTGAAAATGAGTATCTTTTGCACATTATTTTTTATAACATTTCTCATTAATGGAATCAGAGTTGTTTACTAAATGCCAGCACTCTTGATTGTTGCTGTGTAATTTACAGAGCCTTCTGCACACTAACTTGCAGGTGTCATCTGTAAGTGCAGTCCTTTGAGGATCTGGGTATCTGCCTATCTACAGAATCCTAATAGTTCAGGGAAAAAAAGAGTTAGAAAACATACAAACCCAGTACCACTTTGGGATGACCAGTCCTTGCCTTGGTTCCTCAGACTTACTAGGCCCTTCTCTTTCATACCCTTTGATGCTCCTTTATCAGTTCTCTAACCCCTAAAATGCTAATAACATCTCGTAATTGTAAAGTGTTCTGTACACTTGTAGGTAACTTGCATACTGTGTTATCTCACTCAACTTGCATTCCAACCTTCACGGTGACAGAATGATAGAATCAGTGTTCTACATCTATTAAAGTTAATGTTCTGAGACGATGAGCTGGAATCCATCCCTACTTAAGTATTGGTGCCAGAACTAGTATTAGGAGCCAAGTCTGTGCACTGTCTCCACATGGATATGTCCCTATTTCTTCAGACTTGTTTGTATGTAAAATCACTTAATATCATCCTTCCAAACTTAGTTTCCTCTAAATTCTTCACCCTCTACAATGGAACCACCTTCCTCCTACTTCCTTGAATGTAAATTATTTTAAATGTTTATTCTTCTTTATTCCTTTTTATCAAGTTTGGTAGTCTTCCTTCAGTATGTTTCCATAGTTCTCTTCATCAGCCTCATTCAGATCTCCTTTTCCCCTCACATGTAATCAGTGGTAATAACCTACCCCTTAACCCTAGTTTCTTCCCATTGGTCATGGGTATCACAGTGAAAATGGTTGTCTCAAACACTGATTTAATCATGTATTCCTTCCCTCCTGTTACCTCAGCCTGTTCACCCAAATTTATTTCCCGCTGCTGCTCCAAATAATAGTCTGTTCTAGCAAGGTTCTAATCCTTAGTATCCTTGTGTATATCATTATTACTCCAAACGCCACACCTTTGTTTACAAATCCCACCCCAACACAAAAAATTATCAATTCTTACTAACATTTTGTAGGTTACATCACTCCATTTTCTCTTAAGAAGTCTCTCCAAGTCACTGATTTTTTTTTTCCCTACATCTATAATAGTATCACTATATTTCAGTGAGAAATGGAGCAATTTATAGTTGCTTATATTCTTCAAATATAACTTTATTCTCCTGAAAAGTATTCTGTTTTTCTTTAAAATGGTTGGGACTCAAATGAATTAATCTTTTCAGATTCTCTTTTTTCTTTTGTGTTTTAGGTTTGGCTCTTTAACCATGGATGGTAGCCTTCGAAATGTTGACTGTCTTTAGCTTTCTCAGAAGTTTGAGAAAAGTTCCAGTTTGCACAAGAAAATAATGCTTAGGCATTAAATGAATGCTTCTAAAGGTGATCTCTTGTTTCTAATTTCAGTATTTGATGTGTTTGTGTAAATATGTACAATATTGTAAATACATAAAAAATATATAAATTTTTGGCTGCTGTTAAGATGTAATTTTATCTTTTAACATTTATAATTATATGAGGACATTTGACCTCAGTGAGCTCTAGAAGAAAGCCATGACTGATTTGTTGAGACACTGATCCTCTACTCCTCTGGTAAGGCTAACTAAGTCTCTGACTACCCACTGGAAACATTTTTAAGTAGAACCAAAACTGGCATCCTTACAGATCAGAAGAGACTGATAGTTGACATGTTTTTAAGTGGTAGAGAGAGGTGACTTCTGTGAGTGAGGAGCAGAAGCAAACACTGTCTTAATAGGGTCACAATTTTGGGGGGAAGGATAAAGTGTCATTATTTCATTTTACAAGGTGCCCAGATTCTAGTTTTTCCTGTATCTGTTTAATTTCAGGTCAATTATTGAGCAAAATTTTTCAAGTGATTTAATTATTAACAATTCATTTTTTATTTTGACCACAAATGTGTAGTTGTTATAAAAAGTTAGGGTAACTTCAACTGTTTTAAGCTGTATATTCTTTAATTCTGTTTACCACTTCATGAAAAAAATGTCAATAAATTTCTCAATTTTAATGTAAAGAGTTTGTATTTTTATTTGAGAAACAAAAGTTATGTAGTGATGGTAAATGTTTTTCAGAATTATTGAATGGAGGGACAGCCTTCTAAACCAACTGATTCCAAGTTTAGTAGAAGTTCTTTTGTGAACTTTCTTTAATGCTATACAAATCCAAAGGTAACATTCTGTTTGGAAAAATCTACCCAGAGTTCTAGAATAAAGGATTACACAACCCAGCAAGAAATTATTTCATCCATTCAGAATTTAGTTTTGTTTTCTATATTACCAGATTATTGAAGTGTGATTAAACATTTTATTTGAAATCTCCAATTGCTGCATTACTGTAGTGGAGGAATTTCTTGTGTCATGTCTGGCCTTTATAGAAATCAGTGCATGGATGAATGTCTATTAAATACAGTTATGTTATCCCCGGTCAAATGTCTGCTTGTGTGGAGTGAGGAGGTGTTTAATCCTTCTTGACTTTAATTCTCCATTTACGATCTAATGTGTATGTCTTTTAATTACATAGTCTAAGTGTTTATAATGTTACTTTTAAGTAAAATTTTACTTAAATTATGCGATAAGTTAATGTTTTTGAAGATTTAGGTTTTTATTCAGCACCTCTAGGAGTACCAGTCAACAAGCCCTTACTGTGGGGATTGTTTTCCTATGAGTAGTATTGATCAGGGTTCACTAGTATTCCATATTATTACTGGTTAAGATTTATTGTTTTATTCCACATTACAGCAACATGAAAACAAAGCATTCTTGCTTTCAATGTTTGACCCTCAAAAATACTTAATATTCAGAATATCTTAATAAATACATGGTAAAACCTGTCTACTAACCTAATTTTCAGACTGACTATTTAAGTGAAACTTGCTTTAAAATAAGTTGAATATCCAATTTACATGCTTCTTAAAAAAAGTGTGATGTATTTCCAAAAGATAGGGAGTATATGTTTTAAAAATATTATTTATTTATATGTATGTACACACACAAGTACAAGAGTTAAAGACTTTAAGTCTTTTTTTTTTTTTAATACTGTGCATACAAGAACTGAGGTACAGGCCAGAAGTGCCAGGGGGTGGTAAAAGGATTCACCAGAGACAGAGTGGGGAACAAAACAGGCAGATTGACTGAAATATACTGCTGTGGGGAGCAGCAGGTAAGACAGGAGAGGTCTGCTGCACCATGTGGGTCCTCTCCCTGGCTGGCTGGGGATTACTGTGGATTGCTTCATAGTGCTGTGATTTAACCACTGCACCACCAGGGAGGCCCGACTTTAAGTCTTAACATAAACGGGAGGTTATAGTTCTAACAGCAAAAGAAATAATCCAAAATTAGGTAAAGTGGACATATACCATATGGGAAAAGGGGCTATCTTCCAACTATATAAAAAAGCTACTAGAGATTAGAGAAGAAACATGATAAATAATCCCATAACCTCTTCTAAAGTTCAGCTTCCATTATTTTGAAAATTATCAAATACTGTATTTAGTAGCTTATAAACCATATTAAACTGATAAGCAGAGTATTTTCTCTTAAAGATTTTTTTCAAAATATATCTTCATCTGTAAATTAAAAATTATAATAATCCTGATTTTTCCCTGTTATTTTTTTAAGCAATGAAGTTCACTTTTTGTGATGTTCTACACTAAAGATAAGAGGTTATATGTTTTACATTAAGAAAGGACTATCAGTTAAGAATAAGCAATCTCAGGGCCTCCCTGGTGGCGCAGTGGGTTAAGCAACACACTATGAAGCAAACTGAAGCCACTGCAGCAAGAGTTCTATCCCTGCCACCAGCCAGGGAGGGCACTCACATGGCGCAGCAGACCTCTCTTGCCTTGCCCGCTGCTCCCCTCAGCAGTGTGTTTCGGTCAGTCTGCCTGTTCTACTCCCCACTCTGTCTGGTGAATCCTCTCACCTCCCACAACTCTGGCCTGTACTCCAGCTCTTGTATGCATAAATAAATCTTAAAAAAAAAAAGAAGACGTAATCTCAACTGAAATGTCAAAAATGTAATCTTTCTGAATCACAGCCACAACTAGAGTTAGTCTATTTCTGATTTCAGAAGGGTATTTTATGTGTTGTGCTTTGTCTTTTAGTGCTCCAGAATATTTACAGTTACTCAAAATTCTAAAATTGAGACGTACCAGGGCAAACACTGTTGAAAAGAAAACATAAAGAAGTCTTAACACTATTAGTTGAATTCAACAACCCACATCACTTTTAAAAAGACAAAAATATCTGGAAAAATCTTATTACATTTGTTTTAGTTTGGCTTTCTCCCTTAAATGTCATTTATAAGGCTCAAAGTTAAGATTTCTTAAAAATGCTAAAAATGGAATAGAACACAATGCATGTGACCTGAAAATAAAAAAAATGGTGGTAATGTAACATCCTTGGGGATTTTCTTAAGAATGTAAATCGGCTCTGGAAATTTAGTGTGTCATATAAAAACCACAGCCCATATATTGTATCAGCTGAAATAGCTTGTTTTAGGGAGTAAGCAAGCTTTGGACAAGTTTATTTGTTGTGATATAAACAAAGCATGAAGACTACTTAATAGACATAGCTACAAGGGTCATGAGGAAAACTGTAGTCTCAGTCCCATAGCGGGCGACTAGGTAATGGGGTATGCTGTAGTAATACACAGTGATGTTAAAGACAGGCTTAGAGAAAGAGTTAAAAACCAAAACAGGACCCTGGGAGAAATCCTGTCTTTTACACATTTCTCATGAGAATCAAATACTTCAGGATAAATTCCTGCCAAGGGTTAAAATAGGTATATTTTCAATGAAAAATTTGCAAGTCAAGTGAGATCAAGCCTTTAGCTTTAAGATGTGGCTTAAAGTCCTAGGAATTGCCATTGATAATTCTGTTAGATACCAAGCTAGTGGGATACTGGTTATTTCCATACACTATGAAAATAATTATATTTTTATGAAGGTGAGGTCCATGTTTAAAAATTGTCCAGTGTTGCGTTAGAGTTCCTGAAACTCTACTTTGTTTAGCGAGAACATTTATTAATACAGTTTCTAGTTATGAGGGCTAAGGTCTAAAGGACAAACCAGAGGAATGACATGGAGGGTATTAAGGGCTAACAGGTGGTCCCCAGACATACTGACTGAAAGAGTCCACAGCTGAAGTGTCAGACGTGGATGCTGCTATGTTTTTCATATCCATGCTCTGTAGGGCATTGTTCTGGAACACTTGTAGTTCTAGCTATGGCTATAAGAAGAGACTTTAACAAGACATTCAGAATGTTAACCCGACTTTTCACTGGTTCCCTAAATCACTGCTCTGATCCAAGAATTGAAAATCAAAGTTGCGGGCCTCCCTGGTGGCGCAGTGGGTTAAGCAACACACTATGAAGCAAACCGCAGCCACTGCAGCACGAGTTCGATCCCTGCTGCTGGCCAGGGAGG
>JAGFMF010011752.1:4543272-4563995 GCA_019455555.1 Galemys pyrenaicus
TCCCCGCTCTGTCTGTGGTGAATCCTCTCACCCCCCACACCTCTGGCCTGTACCCCAGTGCTTGTATGCATAAATAAATAAATCTTTTAAAAAAAAAAGGGAAAACTAGGGCATTTTACCAAAAAAAAAAAATTGTGCACATTTCCATTTACATTGGAAAACAGTATGGAATGTGAAATTGGAATGTACTATTCTAATTTGAATTAAATAGGACTTCAGTTCTAACTCTCTCTTGGGGTAGACAAGAACATGATGTGAACAGAAGTGAAGAATTTGGTGCCTTTTTTCCCCCAGAGTCATGTCTATATTTTACAGAATGATAATACCTGTAGCTGGTGTTCCCAGATATGCTCAGTTAAATGTCTTAAAGAAATGGTCTCTGTCCCTCCTCCCTACCCCTCCTCTTCTTCAGGACTATATCTCTTTAGACTCTGAGACTCCCTATGCTGCAATATGACTAAAAAGCTCCTTTAAAAATACTTACTGGGCCTCCCTGGTGGTGCAAGGGGTTAAGTTGCAGCACTGTGATGTTATCCGTAGCTACTGTAGCACAAGTTTGATATCTAGCCAGGGAGCTCACAGACCTCTCCTGCCTGACCCACTGCTCCCCTCAGCTGTGTATTTCAGTAGATCTGCCTGTTCAACAGTGGGGGAACACCCCACTCTGTCTCTGGTGAATCTGCTCACCCTCCATCCCCACATCTCTGGCCTGTACCCCAGCTCTTGTATGCATAAATAAATCTTAAAATATATATATATAAATAAAAACATTTACCAAAAACCCATTTACACTGGAAAACAGTTTTGCCAGTTCATCAAAAAGTTAAACAGTACTACTGTATGACTCAGTAATCCAACTCCTAGGAATGGAAACAACCCAATGTCACTACTAATGAATAAATATACAAAATGTAGTACTTCTAGACTAGGGAATATTATTCAACAATAAAAAGTGAATTCTGAAACATGCTACAATAAGGATGAATTTTGAAAGCATCATGCTAAGTAAAAGAAGTCAGCACACAATGTCACAGGACTCCATTTATATGAAACTATCCAGAATAGGTAAGTCCAGAGAACAGGAAGTGGTTGCTGGAAGGAGAGGAAGAAGGAAATGGGGAGTGAATGCTAATAGCTATGGAATTTGTTCTCAGGTGATGGAATTAGATACTGGTGATGGTTGCACAATATACTGAATGCCACTAAATTCTATTCTTTAAAATTATGTGAATTTTATCTCAATGAAAAAATTGCAAAGAATGTTTTTACAGTAGCCTAACCTCCTGCCTGATAATATGCTTGGATTTCAGAAGAAGGCAATGTAGTCTAGGATGAAAGGTCTCAGCACATCATTGTGAACACGTTTTCTCAGCAAGCACATTTTCATGACTCCAGATCAGATGCTGATTTTTGATTTGGGGCTTTAAATGTCCCTCTGCCTGTCAGATGGACAAATACACCTAAGCAGGAAACTCATATGCTTTCTTTTACAGAGAGTAAATATATATGTCACTCTTATTGCCGAGACCTGGTCCATCTGGATTATCCACAAAATGAGAAATTACCAAGCCGTGCACCCACCTGTGAAGTAAGACATTCAGGCAAAAAGAAGACTCAGGTAGGTGTGATCTGGGGTCACCGCTCACTTGCCAGTGGAATGTTCTCTGTCCTCTTGGCTGACTGGTGCTTCTGCACAGACTTTAGCTCCTGTTCATTCTTTGCCATTTTCCCTTTCCTCAACCCCAAGATCCTTTGGAATTTGATACTGTGCTTGCTTTTCTCTGACTTTAAAAGTGTAAAACGACAGATGCAGTCCTCAAGGTCAGTCACACAGAAGTTTAACAGTGGGTTGTTATTTTAGAAATAACCCAACGGATCAGTCATTTAGCCAACAGATTTGTGATAAGATTCAGAACTTTTGTGTGCAAAAGGACTTGTCCAGCTTCAGAATACGTTCCTGCTGCAGTAAATAGTACAGGGAGTTGAATGTACCTGTGGTTATTTCTGCATCTGATAAAGAACCTCAGCAGAATACTGTGGTGGGGAATCCATCAATTTTTACTGCTTTCATTAAAGCCAGGAACTCCAAGTATTTGGTAACTACACCCTCAGCCTAAATCTGCAGCGCCTCCATCCTCACTGTTTCCCATGCTTTGCTGAGGTTCCAGAAGGAATGGGTACATTTGGCAACCCAACCTTCTGCATATTGGACTAATTCTGTCATCTCTCCTGACACATGGAGATCTTTCCTGAAAAGTCAGCTCCCCATTTTCACTGGGCATTTGCATTAAATGATTTCTTCATGTCTTAACCATTTCTGGGAGCTCACTGGCATGTCTAAATAGGATAGACTCTAGGCAGCAATAATCATCTTTCGTTCATATGTGGATGAGACTATTAGTTTGGGGCCAAGAGACTGATTCCCCATGGCCCCCTGATGGATGCCAAAGACGAAAAACCAGATCCATGGTTTCGCCACTTGTTTTTTTCCCTAACGGAGTTAACTCTTGATCAGAACAGTAATGGCTGCTGTGAAGTTTGTTCAGCGTCTGTGGTTCACATCTGCTCAGTTCCCATTCAACTTAATTACACTTGGCAGGAGCATAGGAAGCAAATAGGTGATCTGGGAAGGGCCTGGGTAAGTGCTTTTGTGGCCAACTGATGGCATTATTTTAAACAGAGACTGATGTGAATTTTACAACTGGAGTCTATTGGAGCTCCGATAAAGCTGTACCATCCTTAAAACTAACTACAGAAAATGCCTTCATCTTAGGAAGAAAATCTTGGGTTAGAGTCACAGTTTGTGATTTAATAGGATAACTTTGGTGAGAGCAGGGAGGATAAGAGAGGTATTATGAGATGCTTGAAGGAGAACAAATATATGCTTGTTTCACTTGGAAAAAAAACAGTTCAAATGTAAGGTTTAAGCAAAAAAAAAAAAGCTTTTTGAAAAAGCTTTTCAAAAGCTTTCTAAATGCACTAATTTTCATTGTTTTCTTATGTGGATTTTTTTTTTTAAGATTTATTTTTATTTATGCATACAAGAGCTTGGGTACAGGCCAGAGTTACAGAAGGTGAGAGGATTCACCAGAGACAGAGAGGGGAGCAGAACAGCCAGATCAACTGAAATACACTGCTGAGGGGAGCAGCGGGCAAGGCAGGAGAGGTCTGCTGCGCCATGTGGGTTCCCTCCCTAGCTGGGGATTGAACTCATGCTGCTCTGCAGTGGATGCTTCACAGTGGGGCACTCAACCTGCTGCGCCACCAGGGAGGACCCTTCTTATATGGATTTTTAAAAATGATTTATTTATTTATACATGTAAGAGCTGGGGTGTAGGCCAGAGGTGGGGGGTTTGTGAAAGGATTCACCAGAGACAGAGTGGGAGCAGAACAGGCAGATCATCTGAAATACACTGCTGAGAGGAGCAGCAGGTGAGACAAGAGAGGTTTGCTGTGCCATGTGGGTCAGCAACCTGACCGGGAATCAAACTCAGCTTCATAGTGCTGAGACTTAACCCACAGGCTACGCAGTCATTCTGAAAGTGCCATGTGCTTTGTTTCCTATGTTTTACCACTTTGTAAAACTACACACTCAGATTTTCATTCTACCCCATGTAGTAGCAATGTTTAGGTCAACCCTATGAAGTTGGCGTTTTTTGTAGATCAAAAATCGTTGAATGTTACAATTAATGGCAAGTATATGTAAATTTTAAAATATTTTAATAAAAAAAATAAAATAAAAATAAAAGAGATCTTAATAATACAAAAAAAATCGTTGAATGTGAGCTAACTTGAGCTAAGGCTCAAGTTCAAACGTACTTAGGGAATTATTCTTAATCAGGGTAATTTAATGGTAACGTTTTCAGAATAACAGTAGCGCGTGCGACTGATGAGGCGGAGTGGTTTTGTGACATCACAGTCACCAGAGGGCGCGCTAGCACAAACTACCATTTGTTTGTGTATTTACCACCCATCCCAATGGAAAAAGACAATAAATATATAAATTGCTAGCATTTATTTAGCACCTTATTGAACAGAAGATTTAGATATAATCATATATTATCACTTTTATTTCCAAATCAATTCAGCTTCTCTGTACTTGCCATAATTATTTCAGGTTATGCTTAACATAATTCCTTCAGCGAAATATTTTTTTAAATTTTTATAGATAAGGAACTTGAGGTCCGCAGAGATTAAATGATTTTTTGAGAATGAGAAAAATAAACAGAGATCTTATCTTCAGACTCATCCCTCCATTAAAGCACTCCTTCCTTCTCTTTTAACTTTTTTCTACTAAAATCTAAAGGAGATTTGTCTTTCCTTAAAAAGAAAAAGAACCTAGGGCCTCCCTCGTGGTGCAGTGGGTTAAGCAACACACTATGAAGCAAACTGAAGCCACTGCAGCACTTCAATCCCTGTCTCTGGCCAGGGAGGGGACCCACATGGCGCAGCAGACTTCTCCTGCCTTGCCTGCTGCTGCCCTTGGCAGTGTGTTTTAGTCAGTCTGCCTGTTCTGCTCCCCACTCTGTCTGGTGAATCCTCTCACCTTCCGTGACTCTGGCCTGTACCCCAGCTCTTGCATGCATAAATAAATAAATCCTTAAAAAAATAAAATAAAATAAACTGGTTGAAAAGCAAGAAGTGAGATTCAGAAGACCTTGGGTAAGAGAACTTGAACCCTGGGCTTCATTATCCTTATTTCTTGGGTTCTACTTCTGAAGTCCTTTGATTCTATGCATATTTTCTTTGCATCATTTCTAAAAATCTTTCTACATTCTCTTTTCAGTATCACACAATGTTTGCTATTATCAGTTCCAGTTTAAGAGGTCTGAAAGTTGTTAGACTTTTCTTTCAAGACTATATTTAAAAAAAGAAAAAAAAGATTTATTCACTTATGCATACAAGACTGGGGTACAGGCCAGAGGTGTGGGCGTGAGAAGAGTCACCAGAAACAGAGTGGGTAGCACAGCTGGCAGATCCACTGAAATATACTGCTGAGGGGAGCAGCAGGAGAGGCAGGAGAGGTCTGCTGAGACATGTGGGTCACCTACAGTCGGCAGGCCAGCGCAGGGATGGAACTCATGCTGCTGTGACTGCAGATGTGTCATAGTGCTGCTGTGCTTAACCCCTTGTGCCACCAGGGAGGCCCCAGGGAAACTATTTTTGTGAATTAGAAGTGAGCAACAGGGCCTCCCTGGTGGCTCAGGGGTGTGAAGCACCGCACTGTGAAGCATCCACAGCCACTGCAGCATAAGGGCTAAGGAAAAAGAGAGCAGAACAAGCGGAGGGAGCCTCAGCCCGCCAAGTAGGTCTGTCCCTGTGAGGGAGTGGGAAGGAAGGGCTATGGTGAGAGCCTCAGGTTAGGGAGTGGGCACAGTTCCCCAAGCTGATAAGGAGGGGCTGAGCATCCAGCCTCTCACAGGGCTGGGTCTGCATTGGGTCCTGCTCCTGGCTCAGCCTTTGTTTGAGAGCAGCCCACAGGAAGGAAGTGGATCGAGTGGAATCCAAGTGGAAGTGGATCGAGAACGGTAGTGTTGGGCCATCTGTCATCCGTGCTCCCAGAGCGGGAGATCCGACCAACCAGGGGGTGTTCGGTGACCACAGCCTCCCATCAGGTCCCCGAAAACCTGCTTGTTTTACTGGTACTTGTTTATCTTGTGAGTCATAGAATAAGGAGGCTGGATCTAACCTCAGAGATGATTTCATCTAACGTCTTCACTTTAAAAAAATAAAGCTAGACATTCTAAATAAACTTTCCCAAGGTAGAGTAATTTTGGATTAGAGCTTGAGTCTTTGCGTAAAGACTCTTCTGCACATTTTGCATTCCTCCTCCCTCCCGAGGACTAGAAGCCCGTGGTCCCTAGAAGCCCATGGTCCCTCCACTTGCATCATAACAAGCAAAATAATACAAACCCCCCTCCCCCGCCAAACAACAACAAAAAAGCTCCTTGAAGACAGTAAAGTCTCAGGAAGTAGCGAGCAGCCCAGAGTCAGAACCCGTTGCAGATACACACCCCTGCGGCGCTGGCGGGGGGGGGGGGGGGGGGGGGGGGGGGGGGGGGGGGGGGGGGGGGGNCCCGGGGGGGGGGGGGGGGGGGGGGGGGGGGGGGGGAGGGGGAGGGGGAGGGGGAGTTGGCCTCTAGATGACATTGACGCTGTGCGTGGAAGCTCCTTGACCAGCCTGGAGAGGACACCCTTTCTAGGCAACTCGGGGATAGTCTAACTTGCCTTTTTGTTGTCTCTGCATAAGTGGGTGAAGATATCCCCAAACTCAATTGTTGGCGGTGTCCTGTTGGTGAGCTCGCTGGGTCCTCTTGGTGGGTCCTGTTGGTGGCTGCGCTGGGAAGGTGGGGCTCCGAGGTCTTCCCCACACCATCCCCTTGGCTACTGCTGAGTTTCATCCTTGCAGAATAAAACAATAACCTACCAGAAGAAACTGAAGCTTGCTAAGGAGAAATCAGCTGTAGCTGACAGCTTGCTCGCTTCGCAGCGGGAGCAGTGTCCAGTGTAGCTGCCCCGATGCCTGACCCCGGGAGTCCAGAGCCAATTCATCTTGCCCATGCAGTTGTGGGCTGGGTTGACTTTTCTCCCAAAATTGATAAAGTGGGACAGAAAACTCACCATCTAGTATTGCAGATTTTTTTGTAAAATGAAAAGAATTGACATTCAAAGTTTAACTCTATGTTTGGTGCACAGTAGGTGCTTTATTATTATTACATTTACAAGACAAACTTGCCAGACCAAGTTTCAGACTGGGTTAAAAAAACAAACATAAATTGTTGCTTTTCCATTCTCTACGCCCATGTTCCCTCCTAAATGAATGCAACTCCTTTCTGCAGCTAATTGTTCAAGCTGAAAACCGGGAATCTTCCTCAGTTTGTCTTCTCTTTCTCCCCACACCCAATGAGCAAATGACTTGGCGTTGTGTGCAAAATATAACCCAGGGCTTCCTACTTTTCTAGTGCACGCTGCTACCGCCAGTGTCCAAACCATCTTCACCTCTCACTTGGAACTAAGACACCCTGCTTTCATGTTTCCTGCTGCTTCTTATACCCAGTAGTTGGAGAATGTTTTTAAAATGTAAATGGGTATACCACATACCCTTTTAGCTCTTGTATTGCCCTTAAAATAAAATCTGCATTTAAAAATTTTTTTCAATTTAACTATTTTTTTACATCATGATTCATTTTTGGACAGCATTTGGTTTCTCCCCTCAGGTGTAGTCCATGTAGTTCTCCCGCCACAGCCTCCATGATCTGTCACAGGAGTCCCTTGTGCTCTTCCTTCTCTTGCTGACCCCGCTCCTTTACTCTTCCCGGTGTAGCCTCCAACCTCAGCCATCAAAAAGATAAATTCGGGCCTCCCTGGTGGTGCAGTGGGTTAAGCAATGCACTATGAGGCAAACCTCAGCCACTGCAGCACGAGTTCGATCCCTGCTGCCAGCCGGAGAGGGGACCCACATGGAGCAGCAGACCTCTCCTGCTGTGCCCGCTGCTCCCCTCAGCAGTGTACTTCCCTTGATCTGCCTGTTCTGCTCCCTGCTCTGTCTGTGGTGAATCCTCTCACGCCCCCCACACCTCTGGCCTGTATCCCAGTGCTTGTATGCATAAATAAATAAATCTTTAAAAAAAATGATTAGGGCCTCACTGGTGGCGCAGTGGGTTAAGCAACGCACTATGAAGCAAACCGCAGCCACTGCAGCACGAGTTCGATCCCTGCTGCTGACCAGGGAGGGAACCCATATGGCACAGCAGACCTCTTTGCTGTGCCCGCTGCTCCCCTCAGCAGTGTACTTCCATTGATCAGCCTGTTCTGCTCCCCGCTCTCTGTGGTGAATCCTCCCACCCCCCCACACCTCTGGCCTGTATCCCAGTGCTTGTATGCATAAATAAATAAATCTTTAAAAAAAAATGATTAACTGAAAAATGTCAGCAATTTGGAGGTATAAATTAAATTTTAAAAAAAGATAAATTCATGATATTTGCGGCAACATGGATGGAGCTGGGAGGAATTATGCTAAGCTAAAGAAATCAGAAAGAAAAAGATAAAAATCAGATGGTATCACATACATGTGCAATATGTAGAAACTGAACAGAGGGTTAGGTAAAAGATAAAACTTGCAAAATCTGCCTTTTTTGCCTTGCCTTACAAGGCCTTGGTGATCAACCCCTGCCTACCTCTCTGCGCTTTGCCCAAACTCTGCCCCACTCAGTCACATAAAACCAGGTCTGTGTACTCTTGCTCGGTCCCTTAAACTATGCCAAGCTCACTGCTAAGCTCCCTCACTGTTCACTCCGCCTGGAATATTCTCCCCATATCAGCACTGACTCCTTTACTTATCACCAGATTCTCAGTTGAGCTGTGGGACCTTCCCTGACCACCTAAACAAAAGTAGCCCCCAGCCCCATTATTCTCTAATATGTTATCCTGTTTTATTTTCTTCATATCACTTACCATCCTATAACTTTATTTTATTTGTTTCCTGTTCCCCCACCTAGAAAGTATGTTTCTTTTTTTAAAAAAGGTTTTATTTATTTTTGTGTAGAAGAACTAGGGTGGGGCCTTTCCTGGTGGCGCAATGGGTTAAGCAATGCACTATGAAGCAAACTGCAGCCACTGCAGCATGAGTTCCATCCCTGTCGCTGGAGGGGGTGGGGAGTGGGGTGAAGGGCGACCCACATGGCGTGGCAGATCTCTCCTGTCTCACCCACTGCTCCCCTCAGCAATGTGTTTCAGATGATCTGCCTCTTCTGTGCCCCACTCTGTCTCTGATGAATCTCCTCACCCCCCACACCTCTGGCCTGTACCTCAGTTCTTGTATGCATAAATAAATAAATCTTTTTTTAAAAAAAGAACCGGGGTGTAGGCCAGAGGTATGGGAGATGACAGGATTCACCAGAGACAGAGCGGGGAGCAGAACACGAAGATCGACTGAAGTACACTGCTGAGGAGAGCAGCAGGCGAGGCAGGAGAGGTCTGCTGCGCCATGTGGGTCACCTCCCTGGCCTGGGATTGCACTCAGATGAGTTCCTTGCAATGATAGGCTGAGACTTGACCCCTAGACCACCAGGGAGGCCCCAAATGTAAGTTTCTTGAGAGAGGGGCCATGTTACCTGTTTCCTTCATGACTACATACTTCCTGCCTGTGCCCACCTGGTACAAATTGGCTTCTCAAAAGTATATGCTGGGGCCTCCCTGGTGGCGCAGCAGGTTAAGCGACGTGCTATGAAGCAAACCACAGCCACTGCTGCATGAGTTTGATCCCTGCTGCTGGCCGGGGAGGGGACCCACATGGCGCACCAGACCTCTCCTGCCTTGCCTGCTGCTGCCCTCAGCAGTGTGTTTCAGTCAGTCTGCCTGTTCTGCTCCCTACACTGTCTGGTGAATCCTCTCACCTCACTCGACTCTGGCCTGTACCCCAGCTCTTGTATGCATAAATAAATAAATCTTTTTTAAAAAAGTATATGCTGAATGACTGTGTAGTGCCTATGACGTAGGTGTTGCTCTGTATCTCACACTGTTGCTGATTCTCATCATTGACCTAGGTCTTTTGACTTTCAGCATCCACCTTCCAAAAGGCTGGGGCTTGCTGAGGCTTGCAGTGTCTAATGCAGTCTATTGAGGGTATTGATTTTAAGTCTCACTTGGTAAAAGATTCTTTTGACAATGTATGATTTCAAAAGATTTAAATAAATAAATGGAGAGTCCTTCCTTTGAAAACTACTACTTGGGCCTCCCTGGTGGCGCAGTGGGTTAAGCAACGCACTATGAAGCAAATCGCAGCCACTGCAGCACAAGTTCGATTCCTGCTGCCGGCCAGGGAGGGGACCCATATGGCGCAGTGGACCTCTCCTGCTGTGCCCGCTGCTCCCCTCAGCAGTGTACTTCCGTTGATCTGCCTGTTCTGCTCCCCGCTTTCTGTGGTGAATCCTCTCACCCCCCCACACCTCCGGTCTGTACCCCAGTGCTTGTATGCATAAATAAATAAATCTTTAAAAAAAAAAAAAAGAAAACTACTACTTATTGGGTTAGGAGCTCATTCTTCTTTGTTAGTCCTTAGATTCAGTCAAGTCTCCTCTTGGCCACCACATTTCTACAGCTATCTCTAAAGAGAAATAATCATGTTCTTTGAGAAAACAGTTTGATTACATCTCAATAATTTTACATAAATTTGTAAGAACCTCATAACTAAATTATCCACACATATGTAGTAGAAGGTAATTTATTTTGTGAGCAAGAAGCAAAGGGCTGGTCCACACGCCAGTTGGGGTGTGCTAGGCAGGCACTGGGGGGTGTCCATTTGCACCAGTCATCGACACGCAAAGACCCAGAGAGTCTTACTGTAACAGGATGGTACCCAGGAAAAAGGGAAGTTCCAGGATCCCAGTCCCACCCTAAGTAGGGCGGAGCTGAGCAGGGATAAGAAGATGCTGGAGAGAAGATTGAGGACAGAAGACAGGAGAGGACAGAAGGAAGGAAGGGAGGAAGAAGGAAGCAGGATGGAGAGCAGCAAGGAGACCTGGAGGAGGCACGTGGAGCAGAGAGACATGTGCAGAAACTGCTAGCTTTTTGGTCTTGGACTGGTTAGGACAGGTGTGGGTGAGAGCTTAATACTGGCAGCTTTCATCTTGATTTTGATTTTGCTCTTTCCCTCTCTGATTTGTCTGACTCTTTCTGACCCTTTTCTGTGGGTCTCTACTGGAAGGTCCTTTAGACTTGTGTTAGGCTTTTAGGCCTTGCTTTGGGCCAATCCTATTTGGTTGGACTTTTGCCCTCAAGGAGATGGGTAACTTTGGATGCTTAACTTAGTCACTATGTTCTTTGTCTTTTCTGTATTGTTTCCTAATTGTATTAAAGTTCCTTTCCATTAAAGGTCTTATATGTTTGTCTTGATGCGGTGGATGGCAGAACCCATTTAGAAAGAGCAGGTTTGGGGGTTTTGGGGTGCCCCTCTCCCTGCCCTGTAGCATTACTAATGGAACTCAGTCTAGGATAAGAGAGGGGCAGCTTTTCTAAGAATATTCACCATCCTAGATATTTCTGCTTTTCCCCTCCCCCCAAGGAATGTGAATTATCTTGTTTTACAATTTTTTTTATCATTTAATCCATTTGCATGGCACTCTTGCAAAGCATTTGAAAAACACATTCCAAAGGAGAACTCACTGGAAGTAAGGTCACTAGCCTCAGTGAGGTCCAGCAGAGCCTTGCTCGGGGTAGATGCTCAGATCAGACCCAGAAGACCTCAGTGTGCTCAAAGGAACCAGAGCCCCAATTCCAGGGGTTCAGCCATGAGGTCCATTGCCAACGCTACCAAAAGTGTAGGTGAAAAGTAGGGGCTGAAGTGTTAGAACATAAATCCTGCAACAACAATGCTGTGACCTCTGAACAAATATCAACTGCAGACTCTACATGCAATCACTCAAGAATTTTCCCCCATTATCAGGTTATCTCCATGAGAAGCACATTGTGAGACTAAACTGAAAGACCGTGGGCAGGTTTGCTGCAGAAAAAGCTTTACTTTCTTCTTTTTAAAATTATTTATTTATTTATGCATATAAGAACTGGGTTAAAGACCAGAGGTACAGGGGGTGAGAGGAGTCACCAGAGACAGAGTGGGGAACAGAACAGACAGATTGACTGAAATACACTGCTGAGGGGCTCAGCGAGCCAGGCAGGAGAAGTCTGCTGCACCATGTGGGTCACCTCCCTGGCTGGGGACCGAACTCAGTGCTGCAGTGGCTTCATAGTGCTGAGATTTAACCCTTTGTGCCACCAGCTTTACTTTCTTAACCCTCTTGCACACATTGCATCTGCAAAGTGCAGGTCATTACACATGCCTGACCAGATCGCTCCCCAAGACTAGGGATTCCAGACTTGAAAGTGAGGTGGTGTTTTGTTGTTGCCAGGTGGGGACCAAGGGCAGACTGAGGCAGTTGTTCAAGTGATTATGTCCAGATTAAGTAGAGCTTTCTGAGCCAGGGCTGAGACCTTGAATCCTGTCCTCTGGCAGATCAGCAGTCACTGGGTTCATGGAGGGTAGGGATAATTGATTCTCTTGCTGCTGGCCTCCAAGTAAAGGAGCAGCTGGAATTTGCAACTGTTGCAGCAGATGCATTTCAAAAGAGGCCTGGTTAGAAGAAGCTGTTGCAGGGGCTGGATGGAGATAAAGGCGTGGGTGACCACAGTTATCTCCCCAGGGAAGAACCTGAACAATATTTTACCTGAGCCTGAGAGGGTGATAGTCACACCCTGGGTCTTGGACCTACTCTGATAGCTGCAGTCAGCTACAGCAGCAACTTGCCTGAGCAAGTGCAAGTACAAAGAAGTGGAAGGTGGTCAGAGTCCTTCCTCTCCATGAAGACGTAGCCAAGGTGGCACTCTGGCTGTTTCCCAGGCACACAGGTAGCTGAGCAGCAGCATCCCTTGCGTCCTGAGTGCCAGCTGGGAAACACAAGTAGATGTGCTATCGTCCACACTCAGACCTGCCCATGGAGATGACTTTGGGAAGCTGAGGGACAGACAATGGATTCACAGGGTAGAAGGAGCCAGGGCCCCCACTAACTGTTCACCCACATCAGCTACAGCATGGGAGCTAGGACTTGGAGGTTCCCTCCAGCAGTTAACATGTCTGGATAACACGCTTCTGGAAGAACAGCTGCTAGAAACCCTGTTCCCTGAGAGTCTCACAAAGTCTCACTGACAGAGCTGCTGGCCCGGGGGAGGTCTCTTCAGAGGCTCATGCTGCCAGCCCTCCCGTCCTCCCCTCTGCAGGCTTCCTGGGGCGCTGCTGAGGGTACTGTTGTTTCTATAACTCAAGCTGGAAGCTGAAAGAATCTTGGATAGACTTTCTTGCTTTTCCCGTCATACCTGGGGTGTGCGTGTCTGGTAAAATATATACAACTTTAATGAAACATCATTTTAACCTTTTGCTTCCTTTTTGGTTATCTATTTTTTTAATAAAGATTCGTTGTTATTTATGCTTACAAGAGCTGGGGTACAGGTCAGAAGTGTGTGGGTGATGAGAGGATTCACCAGAGACAGAGCAGGGAGCAGAGCAGGCAGATCTACTGAAACACACTGCTGAGGGGAGCAGCAGGTGAGACAGGAGAGGTCTGCTGCGCCATGTGGGTCTGCTCCCTAGCCAGGAGGGGCAGGGATCGAACTTGTACTGCAGTGACTGCGGTTTGCTTCATAGTGCGTTGCTTAACCCGCTGCGCCACCAGGGAGGGGCCGTATGTTGTTTCTCCTTTTCTGTTTCCAGAATGGCCTCCAGAATCCCTATGGATGGGCACTTCCTTGTTTGGGAGTCCCGCTCTCCAAAAAATTCCAAAAGATCTCATTTTCATGCACCCACTAGCTAACCAGTTGGCTGGGCCTCCTCCTGAGGCTGCCAGGCCACTTAAGGGGTCTCACAGAGGACTCAGTGCTGCTTCCAGAAAAGGTTCTGGGGAGGACACGCAAGTGTTCAGTGACCCTGAGGCAGCGATGTCGGGGTAAATGGCAGCTCCCCACCATCTCCCCACCCCTCACCTCTCCTGCTGTAATTACTTCGCACTCGATACCACCTTCTGGAAAAGTGATCATTTTGGGGGCCCATTGACTAAAGAAGCAATCGTGTGACTAGAGGCTTGGGACTTCTATCCCACACCCAGGACTTGGGGGAAGGGACAGAGACTGGAGGTTGAGATCAACTCCAGTGATTTAGTCACTCGGCCCATGCAAGGAAGCCTCCGTGAATACCGAAGAGGGGGGCTGCAGGGAGCTCCCAGGAGGGTGACCATGTGGGGAACTGGGAAGATGCTATCCTGGCCAGGTGTGGAGGCAGCGTCCTCTTCCCCAGGCATCTCTTCCACCTGACAGATCAGTTGCCTGTTCCCAAGTCATATCCTTTGTTATAAACCAGTGACATAGTGAGTTAGAAACAAACTCATCCTTTGCTGTTGCTATTGGAGCTTCCAGAATTTGGTTGGAACATAGTTGGGTAAAGGTTCCTGCTCTGGCAGCCATGGGCAGTGGGGAAATATATGTTTATTCCCATATATCTGATCAGAATAATGTAGGACAAATTACCAAGTAAATTTTACATCATTGCTTCAGGGCTGGGGTTTTTCACTGACTTCAAATTTGGGGTGCTCAATGTGAAGTGAGGGAACTCTGCTTTGTCATGATGCATTTGCTTAAGCCTAAAAAGCTCCCTCTCCAGCTCTCGCTGATACTCTGGGCCAGTATCAACAGGTTGTCCAGATACCTATCACTTAATTTTGTATTCTCTCATCTTGTCTGCAAAGATGTTCTGTACGAGATCAGTTCCTTATTAAATGTCACTGCTGTGGTACCAGTGTTCCTCCTGAAGTGGACCAAGACTGCGGACTGAGTGAGGAGCACGTGGGGAGCCTTGAGGAATCAAGGTGACTCTGTCACTTGCATTCAGTCCCCAGCTGCCAAGGCCACCACCGCCTCAGCTGTTCTACCGAAAATAAGTCCATAGGGAACAAGCTCACCAAAAAGTGTAAGACCAGTCTATCGTGTATGTTTTCACTTGATCTTAGCCAAAAGGCTGAGAAGCGATATAGCATGTATTTTTCCCCCTTTCTAATCCTTAGGTTTGTGAATATCTGTGGCTCACCCTAATTTTGACCTTAACTCACTCAGATTTGACCTTGACTCTCAGACTTTGCCCTACAAGTAACACAATTTTAGAGAATAGATTTCTGAATGTAAAATTTTCTCTGAAACTTGAACTCCAGCAGAGGCTCTATCTTCACAAATGATTCATTTTACTAAAAAGTGGACAGGCCTTGATTATATGCCTTTCTCCTTTTCGAACGCTTGTCCTAGCGCTGTCCTAAACTTGATATCTAGTGGCTGGTGGGTTAGGAGGACAGATGTTTTAGCTCAGTATTTTGTCCTTGATAGTTCTCATCTGGGCATCATACTAATATCAAGAGACAAACAAAGCTGAACTCTACACCATCACTTGACCTCATTTCTGATTTATGAATTCTCCCTGTGACTGTGCAATTTGAGGAGAGGGCCATCTTGGAAGTGTGTTTTGAATTTTAATATCTTTTCATACTGGCTTCTTTCTTTGTCAACCACCATGTGTGCATCTGGCTTAACTTGCTGACTAGAAACTGAAACATACTTCTAGCCGGGAACCAGAAACAAAGGGAAAAATTGTCTGTCTGAAGAGCCATTTAGCTGCCTGTGTTCCCCCCTCCACCCCCTTCCAACATCCCCTCTCCTATATGAACAACCCCCACAAGAATCTAAGCTGCTTTTGTGCTAATGTCAGTCAGAGCATTTCTCACAGGGTGCTGTTTAGCACTGAAAGACCGAGACTTTAGCCATTTCTATGTGGTTCATCTGAACCGACTAATGTGTGCTGTTCTGCCACAGAGGAGGAACTTGGGGGTCTCAGTCATCTGGCAAGCCTTGTTCTAGAAGTCTCATGCAAGGTTATGTGACTTTAATGCTGCCTCCTTTCTGGCTCCTTAAAAGCCTGTCAAGATGGTTTCAAGGAATTGGCAGTGACCTCATCTGGAAGCATTTTCCTGAAACACGTAAATATTTGTACCTCAGGGGACGCCCTGACTCCAGAAAGGTTTACACCAGTGTGTGCTCTGTGGAGGTAAAACATAACTCATGGAACACCCGGAGTGGAGACCAAGTTTTGCCTGCCTGATAGAGAGAGGTTTGAATTCCAGAGATGGGAATGACTCAGAACAGGCGAGGTCTGTAAGGATAGGGAGGCAGAGTGGGTGTGAACCACACAATACCTGCAAGTCACACTTTCAGATGTGAAAGGCACCTGGAGAATGTCCTTCCCTGTGACAGTTGGTTTCTGGGCTGCTCCAGCCCTGTGCCTTACAATGACAGGCTGCGGGTGCTGCGCCCTGAAATCCTTACACCGAGAAGAGAGGCTGTCAGGTTTCCAAGACAGGGGCTTTTGAGAACTAAAAGGCCACCAGGCAACAGGAAATGAGAATGCCACCCCCCAGCCCCCAACCTGAACACATCTGCGAAGGCTCGCTCTTACCTGGCAACAGAGGGGAAAGCCTGAAAAGAGTTCTGTCTGGAGATCCGCTGGGCTGGGGGCTGGCATGAGGGATGCGGGGCCTTCGGGATAAATTAAGCTTCCGGATCATTCAGCACTCTCTTCTGTACTTTCTTTTCTTTAAGACACCTGTGTTTTTTGGCTGGCACCAGAGGGGAAAAAAAGCCAAGTTCTTGGCAGCGCCTCTGATCTGGCATTAGTATCACACCAGTCATTTCCAGCAATTATCTCCCTATCATAGATGCTCTGTGGAGAGATTTGTGACACTTTCTTTGTTTGGTTCCAATGCCCAAATTAAAATTAGGAGACAAGTTCTGTGCAAATGGTGTGTCCTCTCTTGTCCCAGGTTGCAAAGCGCTCATCCACGCCCAGCCACGAAGGGCTGCATATGTAAACCGAGGCAAGCTGGTGAGAAGAGTACTTTTTGAGATTCTGCTGGCACTAGAAAGACTTGCTTTCGTCTATTCTTTCTCATAACTGAAGGTGAAAGCTTCTTCCACCAAGCTCAGAATTCAGATCATCACAGTTTTAGCTTCCTTCTGGGCTGAGCCCAGTGCGCCTTTTGGTTTCCTCTGTGGCTTTTTCCATGACTCATATTACAGTGTGTAGATCTCTGTGTGTGATTATTTATTTTATGTCTTCCTATTTGACTAAACTTTATGAGGGCACAAGTCTCATCTGTCCCGCTCATGATGGAATCGCAGAAGCACACTGAAACTAGCGTATGCTTGGTGTCCAGTAGATATTTATTAAATGAATGAACATGTGAGTGAACGAGTTAGTGAATGGTGGGCTTGAAGAAACCATGAGTGTAAGTGTAATCCTTCACTTAGTAGATGAAAACACATGCGTGAAATGACCTGTGCAAAGTCTAAGAAATGTCTTTTTTGTTTTACATACATAATGACAAATTGAATTTGTGAGTTCCAAGGTGTTCGTTGAACATCTATTATGTTCTAAGTATCAGGGAATTCAAGATGAATAAAACTCAGTTCCTACTTTTATTTATTTTTTAAAGATTTATGTATTTATGCATACAAGAGCTAGAGTACAGGTCAGAGATGTGGGGGGGGGGGTGAGAGGATCCACCAGAGACAGAGTGGGGAGCAGAACAGGCTGACTGACTGAAAGAAACACACTGCTGAGGGAGCAGCGGGCGAGGCAGGAGGGGTCTGCTGCACCATGTGGGTCCCCTCCCTGGCCGAGAGCAGGATCGAACTTGTGCTGCAGTGGCTGCAGTTTGCTTTATAGTGCGTTGCTTAACCCACTGCACCACCAGGGAGGGCCCTCAGTTCCTACTTTTAAAAGGATGTAAGCAGCTGTTAAGTTTTTGAGAAACCAATAACAATTTTTCATTTAGTACTTACTAATACATCATTTCATTTAATACTTACAAATGACCTCTGAAAGAAGTCTGAGTGTCCCAATTTAACAACTATGGACGGAAAGGCAAAATCAGAGATTATATTGTTTAGTTGTTTTCAGCTTGTACTTGGTGCCAAAACTATCCTGCAGGTTTTATCGCCATTCATATATTAATTTAATCCTCAAGGCTGGACGAGGAAGGGTCCACGTCCAAGCCCACTCATGTAGTGGTTGGTTGTCCTCGGGTCCTCACTCACTGTTGACCAGAGACGGCTCTGGCCAGGTGGCCTGTGCACAGTGAGCAGCTACCTCCTCTCAGCTGGCTGAGAGACACTCGCGGGATCCCGGGATGGGACTGGGTGGGGCCCGAGTCGCTCCATGCCAGTGATCTATTTTTTAATCTAGGTGGTGGTTACATGAGTGTGTTTATTTGGTGATGATTCACTGAGCTGTAGACCTAAAGTGTTAGGCACTCTTTTATGTATGTAAATTACACTCCAAAGTCTTCAGTTTTGAATTGCAAGAGGACTAAGTTCAGGGGAGTGCCAAGGTGTGACCGGCTGAAGTTTGGACACCCCAGCCAATTGCTGTTGCAAGGGCAACGACTGTCTTGACTAATTATAGCTAGTCTCTTTAATTTTTTTTTTAAGATTTATTTATTTATGCATACAAGCACTGGGGTACAGGCCAGAGGTGGTGGTGGGGGGGGGGTGAGAGGATTCACCACAGAGAGCAGGGAGCAGAACAGGCAGATCAACGGAAGTACACTGCTGAGGGGAGCAGCGGGCACAGTAGGAGAGGTCTGCTGCACCATGTGGGTCTCCTCCCTGGCCGGCAGCAGGGATCGAACTTCTGCTGGGGTGGCTGCAGTTTGCTTCATAGTGTGTTGCTTAACCCACTGCGCCACCAGGGAGGCCCGCTAGTCTCTTTAATGTCTATAAACTTTCTTGTGCTCACATCAAGTAGCAGGTTAACTTGATCAAGTAGCAGTGCATATGTGAATGTGCACGTAAGTCCTGGAAACTTATTTAAATAACAAAAAAAAAAAAGGTGGGGGCAGAGTTAGTTTAATAGATGGCAGCAAGTTCATTCAGTGGACAAAGATGCAGAGATTAAAAATGATCTTTTTGTTGACATATATGAACCTGGAAGACTACGTTTTCTGCACACAAGAGCTGGGGTAGAGGCCAGGGGTGCTGGGGGTGAGAGGATTCACCAGAGACAGAGCAGGGAGCAGAACAAGCAGCTCTACTGAAATACACTGCTGAGGGGAGCAGCAGGTGAGGCAGGAGAGGTTTGCTGCTCCTCCTGGGTCAGATCCCCGGTGACAGTGTGACCGTGCTGGGACTTAATCCCTTGCACCACCTGGGAGGCTCCTGGGAAAGTATGGTTTTATAGAAAGAAAAGGAGCAGAGGGCCTCCCTGGTGGCGCAGTGGGTTAAGCAACACGCTATGAAGCAAACTGCAGCCACTGCAGCACGAGTTGATTCCTGCTGCTGGCCAGGGTGGGGGCCCACATGGCGCAGCAGACCTCCCCTCATCAGTGTGTTTCAGTCAGTCTGCCTGTTCTGCCTGCTCCCCACTCTGTCTCTGGTGAATCCTCTCACCTCCCGTGTCTCTGGCATGTACCCCAGTTCTTTTATGCATAAATAAATCTTAAAAAAAGGGGGAACCTCCTGGTGGCAAGTGGGTTGACCTGTGAAGCAACTGAGCCACTGCAGACAAGTTGGATCCCCAGCCAAGGAGGGGGCCACATGGCACAGCAGATCTCTCCTTTCTTGCCTGCTGCTCCCCACAGCAGTATGTTTCAGTCGATTTGCCTATTCTGCTCCCTGCTCTGTCTCTGGTGAATCCTCTCACCTCCTGCGCCTCTGGCCTGCACCCCAGCTCTTGTATACAAAAATAAATAAATCTTTAAAAAAAAAAAGGAGCAGAATGAGCACAGAGGCACACATCCAGTGATGGTCCATAAGCTAAAGGGGATGCTTCTGACCAAGGACTGAAAAATAGTTTATAAAACAAAATTATTTGGAAGTAATTATTTTTTCTTCAGATGATCCTTTCAATTGTTGCAGGGTCTTTCCGTGAATGAGAAACCCAAAAAAAGGGGCAGCCTTTCTTCCCTTCTAAAAATTCCATTTTCCTCAGAGATATACTGTAATTTTTTTCAGCTCTACTCTGATGAGCTTTTTAAAGACAAGCCCACCCCACAGAGGTCATGTACTGGGAATTCTGGCTTCTATTTCCAGCCCTGCTGACAGTCTGGAAATGGACCTCACATGTGTCCTTTACACTTTTGTCTGTGTTTGAAGCTGAGAACCATTCCATTTGCTGCTGCCATTCAGGTTAGCAAACTATATTCAGTGATCACCAAGTTCATGGTGGCATTTCAGGTTACAGCTTTTCTCTGAGAAATCAGTGTTGTTTAAGAAGGGAGAAAAAATAACAGGAATGCTGGGTCTCCCTGATGGTGTAAGGGGTTAAGTCTCAGCGCTATGAAACTGTCCTCAGCCGCTGCAGCATGAGTTTAATTCCTGGCCAGGGAGCAGACCCACATGGCACAGTAGACAGACCTCTCCTGTCCACCTGCTGCTCCTCTCAGCTCTGTACTTCAGTAGATCTGTCTGTTCTGCTCCCCACTCTGTCTCTAGTGAATCCTCTCACCCCCTGCACCTTTGGCCTACACCCCAGCTCTTACATGCATAAATAAATAAATCTTTAAAAGAAATAATAGGAGTACTGTTGTGTTGTTAGAAGTGAAATCCTCCCCCTCCCCATCAACACTGTAGAACTGCTCCTGTGTGCCAGTCTCCCTGTTCGGAGTTTAGAGGTACATACAGAGATGCGCAAATCCTAGTCACTGCTTTCAAGGAACTGACAGTCTTATACTGATAAAAATACCTAATAGTTTATGAAGAGAGTTTGCAATGTGACAGAGAGTATGTTTTATGCATATTATGTTACTATGTGTTATTGTCTTAATAGATAATTAATCCCAACACTATTCCAGGAGGTAGAAAGTAGTATCATTATTTCATAGACAAGTAAATGGTAGTTGAAAGAAGCTGAACAAATACCCGAGTTTTTGAACCTGAATTCACTTCTCACAGATGGGCTACATGACAAATATTGATGCTCTTTAACTCTCCTTTGCTGGGCCTCCCCGGTGGCGCAGTGGGTTAGGCAACACACTATGAAGCAGACCGCAGCCACTGCAGCATGAGTTCGATCCCTGCTGCCGGCCAGAGAGGGGACCCACATGGCGCAGCAGACCTCTCCTGCTGTGCCCGCTGCTCCCCTC
>JAGFMF010011752.1:4564045-4578681 GCA_019455555.1 Galemys pyrenaicus
TGCTCCCTGCTCTCTGTGGTGAATCCTCTCACCCTCTACACCTCTGGCCTGTACCCCAGTGCTTGTATGCATAAATAAATAAATCTTTAAAAAAAAAAACTCTCCTTTGCTGTCTCCAAAGGATCAACCAAGTTGGGGAGCAACTGCGTCCCTCAGCTTGTAAGAAATCAACCCTGTAGATGGCTTCTGATCCACAAAATAATGATTTTGTTGATGGGAGACTAGCAAAATTGATTAGTCAAATAACCATGTTAGAACGTCTATGCCACCACTCAGCTTCAGAGGCATTGCTAATAGGGCTGAAATTGTTAGTTTTCTAAGGTGAGATATAACTGACATATAGCATTGTGAAGTTAAAGATGTACACATGTCGATTTGATACGCTTACAGATTGCAATGTAATTACCACCTTAGCATTAGTTATAACACTTCCACCAAGTCATGTAATTATCATTTCTTTTTTGTGGTAATAGTATTTAAGATCTAGTCTCTTAGCAACTTTCAAGTACATCTAATACCATGCTACTGACTATAATCACAACGCAATGCGTTAGATCCCCAGAGCTTATTCATCTTCTAACTGCAGGTTTCTCCTCTTTGACCAATGTCTCTAGAACTACAAGTGAATTGAGAATATTGGGATAAAATCATCACAGGTAAGTTACAAGTAGATGTTTTAATAGCTACTATTTAGGAAAAGGAAACTATAAGCAACAGCCGAGTGTCATTAACAAGGAATATTTCATTAATGCTATACCTGTGTTAGCTAATATTAAAATATTTATTTACCCTTTTTCAGAATCTATGGGACCGTTAGGTCAAGACTGGCTCTGCTGAGCATAGGGCACAAAACTAGGGTTTTGTTCTGGTTTTTCTGATCTACTCTGCATTGTTTCTTTGGTAGAGTAGCAGCTTTTCAAGTTTGAAAGGAACCTTCAAGGGGCATTTCCTGTCCAGTATTTTTCATACTGTAGATCACAACTCACTAATGGGTTCTGAAATCAGGGGACTGAGTTATGACTAGCAACAAAATAGAATTAAATTGCATATTTAACAAAATTTTTTGAGTATTGTATTAGCTTCCTGGGGCTGCTGTAACACCCACAAACTGGGCCACTGAAAATGACACTTAGTGTCTTGCAGTCCAGGCTGGAAGTTCAAATTCAGAATGTCAGTAAGACCCTGCTTCTTCTGACACTCTGGGGAGGATCCTTCCTTTCCTCTTCCTAGAGCTTGTGGTGGTGGCAAGAAATCTTAGGCATTTTTTGACTTACAGCTGCAGCTCTCCAACTCTGCCTCCATTACCACGTGACATTCTCCTCTCTCTGTGTTTCTGTTTCCAAATGTCCCTCTTCTCCTAAGGACACCAGTCATACTGGACTAGGACCTCTATAGAAGGGGCTTTGCAACACTACAGTTAAGTCCTCACTTGATGTGATGGGTAAGTTCTTAGACTCTGTGACTTTAAGTAAAACCACTTAGAATTAAAGCATGTCCTGGCATAAAGTCCTTTTGCTTTTTATTTTATTTTATTTTTTTTTTTTCCTTTTGCTTTTTAATGTCCTTTTTGTTTCACATCATTGGGGATTTTTTTTCTCATAAACATTAAAATGAAATAACATCAAATGAAATGGTAATTGATCTAGGACCTGCTATACTCATTTTGGTTTTGTCTGTTTGTTTTGTTTTAAATTAAGAAAATAAATTATTTTTTATTATTAGGTTTGCTAGAAAAAAAAAAATCCGAGTGGAAAATACAGAGATTTCTAATTCTGTTCTCATATAACTCCTCACCTCTTAGGAACACAGAAATGCTTGGTCAGTGCTAACACTAGTGGCATAGACCTGATCTGTAAGTACACATTTCAGAAAGAACCCTATATACCCTTTGTTCACTTACAAAACAAGCAGTTCTCACCCCTGGAGAGATCTTCACCCCACCTCCACCCCACTCTCTGCCCAAGGCAATGGGAGGGACTTGGGGGACACATGGAATAAAGTATTAAGTCTTTGTCCCTAAGTGGGAACAAAATGTCTCCAACCTCTGGCAGAGTTAATGCAGCTGCTTTGTTTGGGCTCTTTCTGAAGTTAAGAAGAATCCTTTTTTTACTCACTGCTAATGAGGTGAAAAGCTCCAGTGTTCCATATCAGGTAAGGGAAATCAGATTTATGTTACATAAAAACCCAACATTTTAGTCATCCAAGTGTATTTTGCTGGCACCATGCAAAAGTTGCAACCTTTCTATCTTGGGTCTCCCCTCTTGGCTCCAGAGTTACCCCTGTCAGTCCATGCTGTCCTAGACCAGAAGAAAGCAAAGGTCCTGGTGGTGAAGTGGCCTCACTTCTTGTCTCCCATTCATATCCACTTCCTGTTTTCTTGTGAAGCTCACAGGCTAGGTCTTGTCTTTCATGAAAAATATGATGGGTTTATCTCTGCTCTCAATTTCTGATAAATTTACATTTTAATCTCAGCTGATGTTCCAGGCTCTCACCTTGCTTAAACATAGTCACTCAGCTCTTTCCCAGAATCAACAGCGTCCAGCTAAAATCATACAGTCAGGCAGCTGATTACAGTGCAAGACACTGACCTTGAGCTACGCTGCCGTGTGGTAATCCAAACCATCTGCACTCACAACAATTAAAACCTTCAGATCTCTCAGGCGTTTCCTTCCTCTGATTATAACTTAAGGGTTGCAGCAAAACTCAGAGGGAAACAGATAGAGGGAGACTGGTGCTGGCTTGGCTTCTGCAAGGCAGTTTTAACAGAGAAATTCTCACTTTATGTTAACAACTGAAATTCAGGTAGTGAACATCTAATAAACCTTGTACATTTAACTATGCTCATTCCATCTTTTGTCAGGAGGGAAGTGGGGCCTATTGTTGATAGCGCTAGAGTCAGCAAAAGGATGAGGTAACTTTTGATCCAGCCCCTTCTTTTTTTTTTCCTTTAATTTATATATATTTGACATCACTTGTAATCCCCATGTATTCCCCATCACCATATCACCAGTGCACCATCACCTCAGTCTCCCGTGCTCCCATCTTCCCTCAACTCTCCCCCTTCTTCCCTCCCCACCAAGTGTCCCCAATTTGTCCTTGTCTTTTCATTTTTGGTTTTTGTGTCTTTATTGTTATTATTATTATTATTATTTCTTTCCTTGATCCTTACTTGGTTCCCTTGTATTCCTCCTAGGGGAGGAACCATCTTTTACTTTTCTTTTACCTCTGACTTACTTCGCTGAGCATAATCCCTTCCAATTCCATCCATGTTCCTATGAATGCATCTAGTTTTTCTTTTTTGATTGCTTGATAGTATTCCATCATGTATATGTACCACAGCTTCCCGATCCACTCATCTGTTTTTGGGCATTTAGGTTGTTTCCAGGTCTTACCTATTGTAAAGAATGCTGCTATAAACATATAAACATAAAGAATACACAGGTATTCTTTTGAATCAGTATATTTGTGTCTTTTGGGTATATTCCTAGGAGTAGGATTGCTGGATCCTATGGAAATTCTATTCTTAGTAGATTGAGGAACCGCCATACTGCTTTCCATAATGGTTGACCCGGCCTCTTCTATCTCCCATTTTCCACATCTGCCTTTGGGCTTCTCTCAGGTGCTCTTAGATGCTCTTAGATGTCTTCTTGCCCCATGCAAGATTTAGATTTAAACAAAAAGAATAAAGGTTACCTTGTCTCTTTCCCCTCACCTCAAAATTTCCACATCTTTACGAGTGTGATGTTTTCTATAAATTACTGAGAAAATACAGGGCAATAAATATATTTAAAGTGTGTGAGAAGGGCATGTTGTTTATTGCTCTGGGGAGGGAGGGGAGAGGAGGGAAAGGAAAAGTCCTCACAGAAAGTCCATTTCTAATGGATAGCATTCAATCTTAGCAAATTCTCTCAGGGAGAGAAGGTGATTGACTGGAGCCTAGCAAGTCGCATTATACTCACAGCAATATTCTGCGGGAGCACTCTGAAAAAGTATGCAAGAATTCTTTGAAGTTGGGCTTTTCTGCAGGATGGAGAGCTCCAGTCTCAGCCTAGAAACACCAGTGGGCATTTCTTGGGTGACTGCTGAAAAATCCAAGACTATAAAGGTTTCTTTTTCTGATGGCACCAGCCAGGGAGAGAATTTTGGGAATGTGGTGTTTTTGTTTGTGAGGTACTAAAGGTTTCTTATACTGAACAGTTAAGGGTTCTTGTCTTGCTTGGATCTCTAAGAAACATTGAGAAAATGTCTTTTTTTTTTTTTTAAAGATTTATTTATTTATGCATACAAGCACTGGGGTACAGGCCAGAGGTGGTGGTGGGGGGGGGTGAGAGGATTCACCACAGACAGAGAAGGGAGCAGAACAGGCAGATCAACAGAAGTACACTGCTGAGGGGAGCAGCGGGCACAGCAGGAGAGGTCTGCTGCACCATGTGGGTCCCCACTCTGGCCGGCAGCAGGGATCGAACTCGTGCTGCAGTAGCTGCGGTCTGCTTCATAGTGCGTTGCTTAACCCACTGCGCCACCAGGGAGGCCCGAGAAAATGTCTTAATTCTTAAAAACATAAGTTATCCTGCAATAAGTTCACTCATGAGTTAGTATTTTCTCATTCTTTAAGTGCTTTCTCATTCTTGATATTATATATGATTCCTTGGATAAGTTAGCATAAATGTAACTCATTCAATACTTCAAAACTTCTTTTTCATATTATAAATTTGCATTCATTTATTTCATAAATAAGTAATTTTTTGCTAACTATTGTCATAACCTAAGATGTCCAGAAAGCATAGCCTGAGACAAAAGCTAGTGTCTTGTTATTTTTGGGGGAGGATGTAATCCTAGGGAGCAGAAGTCAGGGGAGCGTAAAAGAGGAAACTGACATAAAACCATGTGTCAGGTGCTTAATGAACCTGGTCACCTTATATATTGAATATGTTTAATATTGCTAAAATGCACATCTTTTTCATTCCTGTAATTTTTTTACATGATTTCTTTTTAGTTCTTAATTTGTGAGATGCTACTATGACTCAAAATATAAGAAAAGCTGAAGGAAAAATAAGGACTATACTACCTTTTGGAAACTAATAAAATTAGTATTCAAATAATACCAAATGTTATACAAATCAAGAAAAAGGGCCAAGGGTCCTCCCCTGGTGGCGCAGTGGGTTAAGCAATGCACTATGAAGCAAACTGCAGCCACTACAGCATGAGTTCGATCCCTGCCACCGGTAGGGAGGGGACCCACATGGCGCAGCAGACCTTTCCTGCCTTACCTGCTGCTCCCGTCAGCAGTGTATCTCAGTCAATCTGCCTGTTCTGTTCCCCACTCTGTCTCTGGTGAATCCTCTCACCGCCCACACCTCTGGCCTGTACCCCAGTTCTTATATGACTAATAATAAAAGAACAAGGGCCAGGGAGATTTGGGTTGGAAGTCAATTCCTTTTTCATCTTAAAAATGTCAGAGTGACTGGTGAATCCTCTCACCTCCCACTTCTCTGCCCTATACCCCAGCTCTTGTGTGCATAAATAGATAAAATCTTTAAAAAAATAAAGTCAGAGTGATCAAATAGCTGGAGATGACACTTCACAATTAAAGACTAAGGAGTATGATCTTAGAGTTAGGCCCTTCCCACATGCCAGTATTACCTCAGTAAACATAAGCATCATTTTAAAATGCTGAGGGACATTATTTTAAATCAATAACTTATTTTTCCCGTAAGGAAAGGTATTCAAGACTTAGGCTTGTTCTATAACAGTGCATTCTGTGGCTTTTTTTTTTTTTAAAGATTTTTATTTATTTTGCATAGAAGAACTGGAGTATGTAGGCCAGAGGTGCGGGGCATGAAAGGACTCACCAGAGACAGAGTGGGGAACGGAACAAGAACCTACTGAAATACACTGCTGAGGGGCGTAACAGATGAGACAGGAGAGGTCCTTGGCCAGGGCTCACACTCAGGCCCTTGCGGTGATAGTACTGTGACTTAACCCAGGCCACCAGGGGGGCCCTGTGACTTTTTGGCAAGCTTTAATTTATTATCTCAGTTATTCTCTGTAGGAAGGAATAGAGCCAGAACAGGACAAATAACTGTCAACGAACATTGTGCTGTTTTGCTGTGATTATTGTGTACACACAAGCCCTGAATCTGACTTTTAAATAAAGGGATATAAAGAGGAAGGGACACCTTTGATTTCATAGTAGTGTTGAAAAGGGAGACAGATGGACACACACACACACACACACACACACCCCAATGTATAATGACGTTTTCAACTAGTTCTAGGCTGTCAATTACATATGACATTTGAAATGTAGGGTCTTAAGTTTATCTTTCTAATATGCATGCTATTTAACCAGAGGATTGAAGTAAAAGCGAAAACATTGTGAATTCTAATGTCATATCTTCATGTTAATCTCTTCTGGAGCCTGTATTTAATAGTTGAACTGGCTCATAGGAACCTGAGTCCCAGTAACAATTCAACTATGATCATGGACACATCATTTAACTTCTTAAGACTCAGTTTCCCATCTGTGAAGTAGTAGTAATTACAAAGCCTTTAGGTGAAGCTGAGATGTGAGAAAGTGCCGTGAGCATTTTAAAAACCATGGTCCAAGATACATCAAGTTGTTATTATTACACTTCTGTTATTTAATTTCTCCACGTAGAAGTGCAACTATTAACTGAAATATCACTCAATGACAATGTAAAGCACTATCTTTAAGATTTTTAAAGAGCTTAGAAGATGAAAGGATGCTAAGCAATTTCTTCCCACGAGTTCAGATCTGATCCCAAATGAATTTGAGTTAGTGTAAGGGGATGGTGATTATATTTCGGTGGTGTTAGTAAAAATACAGCTCTTATGCTTCTTTAAGAATTTTTTATTGTAAAACTTATACAATAAGTTTAAAATTTTTTATTGTAAAACATGAGGACAAATTAGGTGATGAATCCCCATGTATCCATCAGTATCATTCAGTAATTTGCCATCCACTTTTTCTTTCTTTTGTTCAAGCAATTCCCAAATATCATGTCATTTCATTTTTATATATTTCAGAACACACTTAAAAAAATATGAGCATAAAAACAATACTACTATTACACTTACTCTTTAATATACATATAATGATTTCCAACCAACAATATCAATATAAAACCATTGCAGTTTAAGATTACTTGGTAATTATATTTAGAGTATATCCCACTGTTGGGAAATACAGTCAAAATACTCTATTTTTTGGGCCTCCCTGGCGGTGCAGAGGGTTGAGCGCTGCACTGTGAAGCATCCACAGCATAGCAGCTCAAGTTCCACCTCCAATCCAGGGAGGAGACCCACATGCGCAGCAGACCTCTCCTGCCTCAGCCCGCTGCTCCCCTCAGCAGTGTGTTTCAGTCAGTCTGCCTGTTTTGCTCCCTACCCTGTCTCTGGTGAATCTTCTCACTTTCTGCGCCTCTGGCCTGTACCCCAGCTCTTGTATGCATAAATAAATAAATCTTAAAAAAAAAAAAAACCTCTACTTTGAAGACTGAACATTATTTTCCTTAAGTGTCTCTGATAGTAAATATCAATGCTTCACTTACATATGGGTTGTTTTTTCTCCCTTTTCATTAAACTTACATTTAATTATGTGAACATTTGCACAGGTCCAATCACACCTATAAACAATATAAACAGATATATGTAAACAAACAAAAGCTGTAGACCAAAATGTGTTCACATAATTTACACTTTATTGTTCCTTTGCCTTCAGCTAGGTCTCTTTATTCCTGGGGGAGTAACTAATTTTTATTATTCCTTGGTTTTTCCTTCTATTGTTTTAATTTCTAGATATCATACTATAATCATTGTTCTGCACTATTCTCTTTTAATGATTTATCCCAGATAGTTTCTCATATCAGTTTGTTGAAATTGTTCTCATTTTTGGGAAAGATTTATTTATTTATGCATACAAGAGCTGGGGTGCAGGCCAGAGGTGGGTGGGGGGAGGTGAGAAGATTCACTAGAGACAGAGTGGGGTACATAACAGGCAGATGGACTGAAATACACTGCTGAGGGGAGCAGGGGGCTAGACAGGAGAGATCTGCTATGCCATGTGGGTCACCTCCCTGGCTGGGGATGGAATTCCTATTGCAGTGGCTGCCTATGGCTTCATAGTGCTGAAACTTAACCCCTTGCACCACCAGGGAGGTCTCGTGTTCTCTTTTCTTTTAAATCCAGTAAAGTATTCCATTTAACCAATCACCAATTCATAGATATATGGGTTGTTTCCATTTTTATTTGTTGTTATAAATAATAATACATTAAAAACCCTGACTATATTTTATATTTTTGTCATCCAAGAGGAGAGGCATATGTAATTTTGCTAGCTATTACTAAGTTAACCTCTACTGGAATTATATCATTTACAGTCAAACAGCTGTTTGTAAGCTGTTTCCCTGAAACCTCAGCAACAAAGTTTTCTAACTTTTGGATTTTTTGCCAACTTGCCAGAAAAGAAGTACCTTCAGTAGTTTTAATTTGCATTTTTATTAGAATGAAAAAGAACATCTGTTCTATATGTTTAAGAAATGTTTCATAATTTGCCTGTGAACGGTCTGATCTTATTTCTTGTTCTCTATTTTTTTGGGGGTGGGGGTTATTGCTCTTATTGATGTATATGGATTATGGATATTTGTTGTTTGTGACAAAATTTGCAAACACAATTTCCCTGGTTTGTTAATTACCTTCCTCTTATTAAAAAAATTAAGGGATAAGGGCCCCCGTGGTGATGCAGGGAGTTAAGTCACAGTACTGTGAAGCTAGCCACAGTCACTGCAGCACTGAGTTCAGAACCTAGTCAGGAAGGGAGGTGACCAACATGGTGCAGCACAAGACCTCTCCTGTCCTGCCTGCTGCTCCCCTCAGCAGTGTATTTCAATATATCTATCTGTTCTGCTCCCCACTCTGTCTCTGGTGACTCCTCTCACCCCCCTCCCCACACCTCTGGCCTGTACCCTGATTCTTGTATGCATAAATAAACCTTTAAAAAAAAATTAAGGCACAGGGACTCCCTGGTGACTCAAGGGTTGAGCAAGGCACTGTGGGGCTTCTGCAGCCACTGCAGTGTGAGTTCTATCCCCGAACAGGGAGGGGACCCACATGGCACAGAAGACGCCTCCTGTCTCATCTGCTTCTCCCCTCAGCAGTGTATTTCAGTCGGTCCTCCTGTTCTGTCTCTGGTAAATCCTCTTACCCCGCACCCCCTCACACACACACACCTCTCTGGCCTGTATCCTAGCTCTTGCATAAATAAATGAAAAAAATCTTTTATTTTTATTTTTTAAAAAGATTTATTTATTTATGCATACAAGAGCTGGGGTACAGGCTAGAGTCACGGGAGGTGAGAGGATTCACCAGACAGAGTGGGGAGCAGAACAGGCAGATTGGCTGAGTTTTGCTTCATAGTGTGTTGCTTAACCCACTGCGCCACCAGGGAGGCCCAAAAAATCTTTTTTTTTTTAAAAATTAAGGCATAATTTGCTTACTGTAGAACTTACCCTTTTTGGAGCACAAAATTTTTTTTACAAACATAAACAACTCTGTAAACTGCTATGACCACAATCACAATTTAGAACAGTTGCTGTTATTGCCTTTGACTCATCCTAATGTATTCTATTTTACCATGATTTTGTGTTATTTTAAGCTACTACAGCCATGATTTAATGTAAACAGGGTCTTTTAACAAGTATATCATAATTTTCTTCTGTGTTTTAAACAACAGATTATATCACCTGAATGTACATTCTACTTGCAAAGGTAAAGACAATATAATTAATAAAATGCATTTTTTTTTTTTCTGTTTAAGAAACTTCTAAGTAAAAGATCCTATAGCTAAGCTGAATAGGTCACTCTATAATTTGAAAGGTTGTGGAGCAAGCATACATATGCAGAGGTTCTTGTTGAAGAAGCAAAAAGGAATTTGGCAACTTATATATATCTTGTGCACATAAATAGATAAAAATAAATCCTATAAAAATAGCTTTGCCAGCCTTTTGTTATTTCCAACATGCTGCTGAAGGGGATCACGATGTGCCCGCCCAAAATATGCCATTTTGGCATTGAGATTATTTTGATCTGAAGGCAACTAGAAACAGCTAGTTGGGGAGAAACTCTAAAAACAAAACGAAAAACCCCCATTGGTAAAGGAAATTTACATTTATAAAGGTCCTCTTCTCCCTAGTGGGAGTGACCCATCATCTGAGATGACTTGAATCTGCTTAACAAACCACACCAAACAAACCTCATTTATTGTATATTTTAGTCACCTTCCCCCAGCATCCTGTATCTCCCCTCCAAGCCCATAAACCCCCTTTCCACATTTTGATAAAATAAGATATAAACCTGGGATCTACCCAGTGTAGATCTACTGCATCTCTTGTGGGGGATCACTCCTTGTCTGTGAAGCCCTCATATGTATATATATATATATATATATCATAAAGCCTCCTCTCCTGTTGTCAATTTAATTTGTTAGGGGCCCAGATACAGGATTTAAGAGAGTAGAATAAGGGCCCTCCCTGGTGGCGCAGTGGGTTAAGCAACACACTATGGAGCAAACTTCAGCCACTGCAGCACAAGTTTGATCCCTGTCCCTCCTCCCCCCTACTCCCCCCCCCCCAGGTCACCCACATGGCGCAAGCACATCTCCTGCCTTGCCCGCTGCACCCACAGCAGTNCCCCCCCCCCCCCAGGTCACCCACATGGCGCAAGCACATCTCCTGCCTTGCCCGCTGCACCCACAGCAGTGTATTTCAGTAGATCTGCCTGTTCTGTTCCCCACTCTGTCTGGTGGATTCTCTCACCCCCCACACCTCTGGCTTGTACCCCAGTGCCTGTATGCATAAATAAATAAATCTTTAAAAAAAAAAGAGAGTAGAAGAAAAGTTTGTACCTCTCCTTCTCTACCCAGTTCACTTCCATTTTTTTAGTTAAGCAGAAGATTGAATTTTGCTTGAATGTTTTTGACAATAGAAGACTTCAAATGGCAAAATTTAAGGATTGATTGTTTCCCAATGACCCCCCAGTGCTCATCCTCTGCACTGTGTCCTCACAAAACCACAGGAAGTTTCATAAGAGATGGTCAAGCTTGTTTGTCTACTCTTCTCTTGTTGTGTTACGACACAGCCCTCTCCACCCCCGAGCCCCAACAAAATTTTCTTCTTGCCATTCCTTGACTGGTAGTGCCCAAATGCCTGGCCGATCAAGCGTTAATGCCTCAGTTTATCTCTCAAGACTTTGACCTTTTCTCAACGTCACGTGTTGAGAACAGGCTGCTCAAGTTTCTGCTATGACCTTTCTCCTCCTGCGTGACCTTCCCATTCTCTCTCTTGCTCTTTATCTACTTTATGACTCATCAAATCTTACCATATTTTCCTAATCTTTATTTTATATTTTCACATTCTTCATATTTATTTTTTTTTTAATTTTTAAAGATTTACTTATTTATTTGTGTGTAGAAGAACTGGGGTGTAGGCCAGAGGTGCTGGGGGGGTGAGAGGAGTCATCAGACACAGAGTGTGGAGCACAACAGGCAGATCTACGGAAATACACTGCTGAGGGGAGCAGCAGGAGATACAGGAGAGCTCTGCTACACCATTTGGGTTAATTCCCTGGCCTGGATCAAACTCAGGCCTTAGCGGTGATAGCACTGAGACTTAAACCCTAGGCCACCATGGAGGCCCACATAGATTTATTAATCACAGTCTATATATGCCATTATTATGCAGCTGTTCCATGGGGTCTGTTTTTCTCAATAAATAAATATGAGTTTCTGGAAAGCAGGGAACCTACTTGACACTGTTTTTATACGTAGCCCAGTTTCTATGGTGCTGTGTATATAATAAGGTCTCAATTAGAAGTGAGAGTAAGGAAACTGGAGATTTCTAATCTCCGGAGGAGAGTAGTATAGCTTTAACTTTCTTCTAGAACTCTATCTCCATCAACAATTCTCTTCTTTGATATGGACAATTTATGCAGCTCAGTTTAAGCTGACTTCCAGGTCTCCTCCATGGACATTCTAAACTTTTATTTTTTAATTTATTTTTTTGGGTAGAAGAATTGGAATATAGGCCAGAAGTACAGGGGGTGAGAGGATTCACCAGAGACAGTGTAGGGAGCAGATTTACTAAATCCTGCTAAAGGGAGCAGTGGGCTAGATAGGAGAGGTCTGCTGTGCCAATTATGGGTCAGCTCCTTGACCAGGGATCAAACTCAGGCCATAGTTGTGATAGTGCTGAGACTTAACTCCTAGTCCACCAGGGAGGGTTCCAGGGACATTCTAAAGGCACCATTTCCATTTGTCTTTACTGAGGAGGGTCAGTCTCTTGCTAGAATGCCTTCCCTGCATGCACACACAAATATTTCTATTTCTTAGAGCTGTCTTCTTAAGACACATGTCACAGGCAGATAACTTGGGCTCTGTGCACCGCTACTATTTATTGAAAAATCGTCATCAGATTTTGGCCTTGTGTTTGTGAAACACGTTCCATATGTAGCCAGAGAACACTGTACTTCTCCATTTCTCTCTTCACCTCTTAGCCTCCTGAGATAAAATCTCAAGAAAAAATTTCACAAAATGCCCTTTTATCTTTAATAACTTGCAAAATGAGCATGTCTATAGAGGGGTTGGTGATTTCTTGTTTTGAGGAAATCCACCATCTCCCAGCCACAGCACTGTTTTCAGAGACTTCCAGAGGCAAGAACTGTGCTGTCTTGAAGGGGTCATAATAACAGCAATTGTAACAGAGTGGGCCCCAGAAAAGAGAAAAGTTCCAAAATACCTGTTCTGCCCTAAGTGAGTGGAGCTAAACAGGAATAAAAAAATGTTAAAGAGAAAAAATAAAAAAACAGAAGGAAGGGAGGAAAAAGGAAGCAGGATGAAAAAAAACTGTGCTTGCTTTTTAGTCTTAAGCTGGTTAAAACAAATGTAAGTAAAAAACCCATAAAAGTTTGGGCCCTTCCTGGTGGCTCAGTGGGTTAAGCAATGCACTATGAAGCAAACCGCAGCCACTGCAGCATGAGTTCAATCCCTGCCTCAGGCTGGGGAGGTGACCCACATGGCACAGCAGACCCACATGGCATAGCAGACCTCTCCTGCCTCGCCCTGCTGTTCCCCTCATTACTGTATTTCAGTTGATCTGCCTGTGCTGTTCCCCACTCTGGTGGATTCTCTCACCCCCCACACCTCTGGCCTGTACCCCAGCTCTTGTATAAATAAATAAATAAATCTTTAAAAAAAAAAAAGCTTAGTAATAGCAGCTTTCATCTTAATTTTAATTTTACTCTTTTCCTCCCAAATTTGTCTAACTCTTTCTAACCCTTTCTATGAGTTTCTACTAAAAGGTCCTTTAAACTTGTGGCAGGCTTTTGGGCCTTACTTTGGGCCAATCCTATTTAGCTAAACTTTTACCCTCAAGGAGATGGGTAATTTTATTTTATTTTATTTTTTTTTAAAGATTTATTTATTTATGCATACAATGCACTGGGGTACAGGCCAGAGGTGTGGGGGGTGAGAGGATTCACCACAGACAGAGCGGGGAGCAGAATAGGCAGATCAACAGAAGTATACTGCTGAGGGGAGCAGCGGGCACAGCAGGAGAGGTCTGCTGCACCATGTGGGTCCCCTCTCTGGCCGGCAGCAGGGGTTGAACTCGTGCTGCAGTGGCTTAGGTTTGCTTCATAGTGCGTTGCTTAACCCACTGCGCCACCAGGGAGGCCCCTAGATGGGTAATTTTAAATGCTTAACTTAGTAACTATATTCTTTGTCCTTTCTGTATTGTACCTTAATTATATAAAAATTCCTTTCCATTAAAAGTCTTATATGTTTGTGTTAATGCAGCAAATAGCAAAACCCATTTAAAAAAGGCAGGTTTGGGGGTTCTGGGGTGCTCCTCTCCCTGCCCTGTAACACAACTACTATGGAACAAAATGAGTGCAGGTTCTCTCCACCTATATTCAAGAAAAGGGTTAGAGAACTAATAAAGAAATTAAAAAATAGGGTTAGGGAACTAAAAATGTTACAGGGTAGGGAGTGCCTGCAATTAAAACAGTATAAGTGCCGTTCAAGCGCGCTTAAAAACCCAGTCAAACTGTAACAGGGTCGTCCCAGGAAAAGGGGAAGTTCCAAAATCCTGGTTCCGCCCTAAGTGGGTAAAGCTGAGGAGAAGAAGATTTCTGCAAAAAGAAGGAAGGAAGAAAAGGAAGATGGAGAACAGCAAGGAGACCTGGAGGAGGCACGTGGAGCAGAGGGAACTGTAAAAAAACTGTGCTTGCTTTTTAGTCTTAAACTGGTTGGAACAAATGTGGGTAAAAAACCCGTGGGGAGGTTAACAATGGCAACTGTCATCTTAATTTTAATTTTGCTCTTTTCCTCCCAAATTTGTCTAACTCTTTCTAACCCTTTTCTATAAATCGCTACTAAAAGGTCCTTTAGATGTGTGGCAAGTTTTTAAGCCTTGCTTTGGGCCAATCCTATTTGGCTAAACTTTTACCCTAAAAAAAATAAGTAGGGCCTCCCCTGGTGGCGCAGTGGGTTAAGCAACGCACTACGAAGCAAATCGCAGCCACTGCAGCACGAGTTCGATCCCTGCTGCCAGCCAGGGAGG
>JAGFMF010011752.1:4578827-4594921 GCA_019455555.1 Galemys pyrenaicus
TAACTTTAAATGCTTAACTTAGTAACTATATTCTTTATTCTTTCTTTATTATACCCTAATTATATTAAAGTTCCTTTCCATTAAAGGTTTTATGTGTTTATCTTAATGCAGCAAATAGTAAAACCCATTAAAAGAGGGCAGGCTTGGGGGTTCTGGGGTGCTCCTCTCCCTGCCCTGTAACAAAACAAACCCATTTTATATTAAAGTTGCCCTGTAACAAAAACACTTCGCAGAAGTATGTGGGTGGAAATTTAAAAGTACCTGGAAGAACTGATCAAAATAAATACTGGAAAGTCCAAAGTCCTGGTCAAAGTTACTCTCATTTAAAAAATTCACACAGTGATTCTCTCTGAATTACACTCTACAATAATGCATTTCCAGTCAGTTTACTGCAAATCACTTCTGGCTGGCAAAAACCTGCTTTTTTCTCTGAAATAATGTGACCCTACTGAATTGGTTGAGCCTAAAGGGCAGTATAGTATCTGCCTGTGGTTAGCTGATGGAATTTAGGGGCTAGGACTGCTACCCCAGGGGCTAGGTGTCAAGGTCTCTGCATCCCCTCACCTTGGGGAGGAAGAAAGGAGGGCTGAGGAATTTGGACTGTTGGCAGGATTAAGTGAGTTAACACACAGGAAGCCCTCAGCAGTGTGCCCAGGACTGAATAAGAGCTCAGTAAATAAATGAATTGATTCTTTCCCTCTTATCTGAGTGGTCTCCTTAGGAATAATGTCTTAGAATTTAAAAAAATACACCACCAGTTGCTTCAGATTTTTTTCTGTAGAATTTCTTCATTGGGCATGAATAAACCAGTACTGTAATCAAAGCAAACAAAGTGTGTTTACTCAGTAGAATCCCCAACTATTTGAGGAAAACCCAGCTAATTAAGTTTTAGTTTCAAATGCCCTTTGGAAATCCTGTACCTTTGCCAAAATGATTCAAATGTTAATGTTTTTTTTTTTTTTTTTCTCATTTGATGGTAGTTAGAGCTCCCTCCTGTTTATTCAACAGTAGATATTTATCCTTATAGCTTGGTTTAAATTATAAGAATTTTTAGCCAACTTATATGTAGTGAATAAGAAGTAGAAATTGTCAATGAACATCTTTTGCCCCAGTGTTTTTGTGTAGTATTGGATTTTTAAAATTTATGAAGCTGTAACTTAAAAAGATTTTATCCTATTGTTACTGTATTTGATTCCTTAATTTTAAGCTGTTTTTTGTTCTGGAATATTTTTGCTCATTTTCTGTTTAGATCCCATGAGGAAAGAAATGTGGAGACATGAAGTGCTATTTTTTTTTCCTCTTGTCTTCAGGGACCTTTTCTTAATGCCTTTGCAACTTTCCAGGTGTCTTAACCAGGCCTTATTGAAAGTATTCTGGTTTATTGCCACTTTATTTATTTTTTAAAGATTTATTTATTTATGTATACAAGAACTGGGGTACAAGTCCAAGGTGTGGAGGTGGCGGGTGGCGTGAGAAGATTCAGCAGAGACAGAGTGGGGAGCAGAACAGGCAGATAGACTGAAACACACTGCTGAGGGGAGCAGCAGGCCAGACAGGAGAGGTCTGCTGCGCCATGTGGGTCACCTCCTCGGTTGCTGAGATTGAACTCATGCTGTAATAGCTGTGGTTTGCATAGTGCAGTGCTTAACCCACTGCGCCACAATAGAGGCCCCTGTTATCAACATTTTAAAAGAAAATAATTTTCATAAAATTGTTAGTGAAATAGTTTATTTTACTACCATGATTAAGTTTTAAAAAGTTCTAGGGCTAATCTATAGATGAAATTCCTTGTAATGTTAAAATGTAATTGTTGAAAAAAGTGCACGTATTATCTGTTGTTCAATTATCCTTTACTATAAAATAAAGAAATATTCCAGGAATATAGACAATATGGTAAAAAAAACCACAAATACAACAAAACAAAACACCTACATTTCCAACAACCAGATAAAATCATACTAATATTTTGCTATATTTGTTTTTTTTAAAAGCAAAAAATGCCATAACTGGGCCTCCTGGTTGGTACAGGGGTTAAAGTTTCAGTGCTATTAAGCTATCACCAACCACTGTGGCATGAGTTCGATCCTCAGCCAGGGAAGTGACCCACATGGCACAACAGACCTCTCCGGCCTCACCCGCTGTTCCTCTCAGCAGTGTATTTCAGTAGATCTGCCTGTTCTGTTCCCCACTCTGTCTCTGGTGAATCTTCTCACCCTCCATACCTCTGGCCTACACCCTAGTTCTTATATGCATAAATAAATAAAAATAAATATTTAAAAAGAAAATGCCATAGCTAAAGTTAGAGATTGCTTCCCATTCTTTTCCCTACATGTGGGGTGTCATTTTTCTCATTTTTTTTTAATCTCTTGATGGAGACTAGTAATTACAACATAATGAGAGTTAGCACTAATGTCAGGGGCTTTGAGGGTCTGAGATAGAAGGTAACATAATTAGATATCATAAAGGTGAAGGACTTTTTCATCAGATATGTGCTTTCCCTTGGCCAGTTCTTATCAGTAATGAGGAGATGCAGACGCCTAGATGAAAGCTACTTGGCCACTCACAACAAACTGTGGGATCATTTTGGAATACTCACATCAGAGAGTATTCCTTGCGTCAAATCCTTCAGCTCCTTCCAGTAGTTGCTAGATATATTGTATTGCCACATTTAGTGATGGGGAAGACCATTTGCTTTTCTCCCCTTCCACCTTGTCCTATATATCTGGGTAGCCTCCAGATTCACAGGTTGCACATCTTTTGGGTACTGAGGATGTACCCAAACATGGAAATATGATCTTTATATTAAATTAACTGACATGAATGAAGCTTTTATTATGTGCATGTACCATAAGGTACATGCATTATTTTATTCAATGCCTGTGAGAACTCCTCAGGGAAGTACTGTTATCCACCACCGACATGGAACTAAGGTTTAACCTTGACATTTTTCTGGGAGTTATACCATCTTAGCCTGCATTTTAAAAAAAAGATTTATTTATTTATTTACTTACTTACTTATTTATGCATAGGGGAGCTGGGACGTAGACCAAAGGTGCAGGGGGTGAGAGTATTCACCAGACACAGAGTGTGGAGCAGAACAGGCGGACTTAATGAAATACACTGCTGCACTGCTGAGGGGAGTGACAGACAGGTAAGACAGGAGAGGTCTGCTGCACCATATGTGAGTTATCTCCCTGGCCTGAGCAAACTCAGGTCATTATGGTGATAGCCCTGAGACAAGCCTAGGCCACCAGGGAGGCCCTTAGCCTGCATTTTATTTTAATTATTAAAAAAAATATTTATTTATTTATGTGTACAAGAGCTGGAGTACAGGCCAGAGGTGGTGGTGGTAGTGGGTGGGGAGGTTAGAGGGGTGAAATGAGTCACCAGAGACTGAGTGAGGAGCAAAATAGGCAGATCAGCTGAAATATACTGCTGAGGGGAGGAGTGGGCAACACAGGAGAGGTCTGCTGCACCATGTGGGTCAGCTCCCTGGCAGGGATGGAACTAGTTCTGCAGTGGCTGCTGACTGAGACTTAACCCTTGTGCCACCAGGGAGACCCCATTTATTTTTAAAGATTTGTTTATTTATGCAGACAAGAACTGGGGTGTAGGCCAGAGGTGCTGGGGGTGAGAGTATTTACCAGAGACAGTGGGGAGCAGAACCCGTGGATTTACTGAAATACAGTGCTAAGGGTGAGCAGCTGGGGAAACAGGAGAGGTCTGCTGTGCGATGTGTGGATTAGCTCCCAGTCCTGGTGGAACTCAGGCTCAGTGGTGATAGCGCTGAGACTTAACCCCTAGAACACCAGGGAGGCCCCCAATGGCTGTGCTTTTTAGGCCTTAACTGCACTGTTAACTGAGCATAAAAGAGGATTAATTACTTTCTGGAGGCTTTCTTTTTTAGGATTAAAGGAGCTAATGCAAGAAAATTTAATTATAACAGATGAAAATTTTCCTTTTTAAAATCTGTCCTAATGAAACCTCTCCTAAAGACTGGTACCAGGACCTCTGCAAGGAAATTACCGACTTAAATCAATCTAGTAACACTAAGGTGTAAATGATTGTTACTCACACGTGGCTTGGAGGAAAACTTTGCATTTTAAAAGAGGACTTGCAGAATATAAGGACTTCAGAAAAATGCTAGTTTTATGGGTTAAAGGGTGAATTGAATTCTTTGAACCCTCCCCCACACTTAAACCGTGCCATGTAGGTTTAAAGAAGATTGCGGAAGGGGACATTCCCCTTCTACAAGGGGACTTAAAAAGTACGTAATACCAGTAAATATTCGAACTATAGAAGTAGTTTCACCTCCCTTTGCAACAAGTGTCTGTTAAACTCAGAACGCCCTTGGCGGTCCTTATCTGTAATGAAGCTTCGCTAGCGACGAGGGTGAGCGGAAAGACCCAAGCTCAACTGAATGACTGGACAGGATGTTTTCATTTGAATAAACTCAACCTAGTAGTTACCTTCCCTTCATCTCCGCTAACCGAACGCCCCTGGGCGGGTTCTGGATTGGGTGAAGGGACTGCAGGACGCTACAAGGTCTGGTCCGGCAATTCCTAGCTACCCGCAGGACCCGGGCGGGGGGCGAGAAGGGCGGGACCGCGAAGAAACTTCCTTGCTTTGTTCAGGCCCGCCCCCAAACCCGACTCAACTGAGATGGGGCGGGAGCGGGGTAACAGACTGATCATACAGAACTGGAAGTTTCCGGGCGGTTGGGAAGCGGCACTGAACACAGCCCCACCAGAGGCAGTTGGCGAAGCCCGATCTCCGGTTTCCAAACACCGCTAGGGAAGAGCCGCGCGCCCGCCAGGGGCGGGCGGTGCCGCCCGGGAGTGTCCGAGGGTGGGGGGCGTGCTCGGGCCGTGTCGGGAGGGGCGTGCGGGTGTGGGGCGGGGCCGGGAGGCGGGTAGCCAGGCGTTTCCCCGCCCCAGCTGCGCCCGGAGCCTGGTGGGGAGGTGCGGGAGGGGCCGGTACAGCCGGATTGAGCGGCGGCCGCAGCTGCAACAGGACGGCCCGCCCGCGGCTCGGGGCCGCGCGCCGGGAACCTCGCGGGGCGGGCAGGCGCGGCACCCCCTACCTGGCGGCCTGCGCCCGGGGGAGGCGACCCGTGCTCGACCGGACCAGCAGCATGAGCAGCGGCTACAGCAGCCTGGAGGAGGACTCCGAAGACTTCTTCTTCACTGCTAGGACCTCCTTCTTTAGGAGAGCGCCCCAGGGCAAGCCCCGCGCCGGCCAGCAAGTAAGTGGCGTGCTGTAGCCCGCGCCCCGTCGCTGCCAGGGGTCTCGGATCGACCGGACCCCTGACTCCACGTGTCTCCGGGGGGCGCGCGGGGGATGCGCGTGGAAAAGGAGGCATGAGGCCGCTGAGAAGCGGCTTATGTCCTTTGGGGTCCCTGGGGTTTGTGCGTGGGGGCGTACGCGGGGGAAGCCGTGGGCCAGGGAGGAGGAGGAGGGCTGAGAGCCGGCTCCTGCCATCCGCGCCAGATGGCCTCTGCGGCTCCGCCTCGGGCGATTGGTTGCTGCGGAGCCGTTCCGAGAACGAGGAGGCGTCTGGGCCACTTTTGGCTGTTCCCTGCGCCCGGGGATCATCAGCGGGCTCACCAGCCGAGTCCTCTTGCTAAGTTCAGTGGCCTGTGGGTCCCTGAGTGCTTGGGGGGGTCTTGTAACAGCCAGAGGATGGCGGTGGTGACCTGGACTCCCCGCCTTCTTGGTCCCGGCGCCTCTAGTGGGGGCTGGGGGCGCTGAACGAAATGCGGGACCAGAAGCTAGCACGCGCTCCTGAACTCCTGGTTGTGGGAGGCCAGGTAGTGCGTTTCTTGTCCAGTTGTTGGGTGCCTCGAATGTTTTGCAAACAAGTTCCGGTGCTAGGTAAATAATAACGAACGAGAGCTGAGCCTTAGGCCACTTTCTTCCTTTTTTGGAGGAAGCACGCCGTGGGAAGCATGACTTGGGAAAAGATGGGAAAGGAACTCGGGCCAGTTCGCCGACCGTGACTGCTTTTCAGGGGCACTTGCCCAAAACGGGGCACTTGGGCTGGACGTCTAAGTCTGGTGCTTGAACCCGCGGCCTCCTGGCCCTGGGAACCGCACCAGGAAGCTCTGCCAGCCAGCCATGTTCACTTCAGATTAGGGAAGGCAGTAATGGAACAAGTTTGTTGCTTTTAAAAAACAACAGGCGCGCACCAAACGTTTCAATGAGAGTTAATCCGGGAGGCTGAAGCAAGGAAAATCGTTCAAGACGATGATGAGTTACGGAACGGTTGAGGACGGAGTAATGTGTCAGGATTTCCTAGCCAGACCTCTTAAGTTCATTTAACCACTTTGTGAGGTCAAATTTCTTTTCAAGATTCGGAAGTTCCAGTCTTTTCAACTGCTTAACTCCCCCAGTCAAAAGAAAGGGTGCGAGGGGTAGGTGAAGGGCTAAAGTCAAATGCTTCTTACTCAGTAGGTAATCCGGAGTGACGTCCTGGCGTGCGTGGTTTTTTCTCTCTGCGGTGTTTGAGACTTCAGGTTGCACTATTTCCTAGTCACCTTGAACTCCCGCGGCTAGAACAAATCCTAAACTGATAGGTGACTAAAACAACAAATATTAACTCATCACAATTGTGAGTGTGGCTGGGTTCGGGCCAGGGTTTTGTGGGCTTCCTGGCTTGATCTGGCTGTGTCTCCACATGGAGAAAGGGCCAGCTCTCTGTCTATACAAGGAAACTAATCCTATCATGACCTAATTATTTACCAAAGGCCCCACCTCCAAACATTATCATGTTAATGCTTCACCGTAGGAACTTAGGGGTCACAAACATTGCGTTCACACCTAGTTATACCTGTTTCAGTGAAGTGTAGTCTAATGACATGAGTTTGCCTTTGTTTTGGGTTTTTGTGACAGCTTCATTGCATAGGTGTATTTGATTAATTCATTGGCCACAGGCAATTAAACTCAGTCTCTAGCCCCTCTCCCATCCTGGAAGGGGACTAGAAGTTTCAGCCTTCAAATAACAAGGTTGGTTCTTAAGGCACTCTCCATGCAACCGTTGGTGATTCCAGGTAGTCATCCCGTTAACATAAGGTACCTTTGTCGCTTAGGAAATTCCAAGCCTTTGGGGAATGTTGAACCAGGAATTGTGGATGAAGACCAAATATATATATCTTATAAATCACAGTATTGTGTATTCTTGTGCCTTTTTCTTACTTGGCCTCCCTTTCTTTCTATTCTCCACTTTGAATTTTCCTCTTCTGCCACTGTTACCGGCTAGCACTTTGACTGGAGTGGTATAGACTGCTGTGCTAATTTGATGTCTGTTCCAGAGCTGACTAGTCATCTCCAGAAAACTTGCTTTCTTGGATTCTTTCTGTGTGAGATACTCCTTCACCCAGACTAGTGTATCCAGGCTGGAATTGTATGAGAATGCTTTAGTTCTTTAAAAAGTAAAAACATTTTTTTTTCTGTCTTATGCACATATATTGGTTTGTATATCATCATATCTTTCACAGGTTATTTAGCATTTAGAATTAGTCTGACATTAATACTATTTGAAGTATTGTAGTAAAATTCATGACAATTAAGACCAGGTTTTTTGCTTGAAGGACTTAATATGTATATTCTGAAGCTTTGCTGTAGTTCCCCTTTTTACAGAGCAAGTGCAAGGTGCTGAGTTATAGGACTTATTTGCCAGGTGGAGTAGTGAACTCTGAATTTCTGTGAGCATATTGTTTTAAATAAGTGAATCAAGGGGCTTCCTGGTGGCGCAAGGGGGTTAAGTCAAGGAACTATGAAGGTGTCTTGCAGCCACTGCAGGACAAGTTCGATCCCAGGCCAGGGAGGGGGGACCCACCTGGTGTAGCAGACCTTTCTTGCCTCGCCCGCTGCTCCCCTCAGCAGTATATTTCAGTCAATCTGCCTGTTCTGCTTCCCACTGTCTCTGGTGAACCCTCTCACCCCCACACCACTGGCCTGCACCCCAGTTCTTGTATGCATAAATAAATAAATCTTTAAAAGAAAAAAAGTGACTCAGTGAGTCTGTTAAATTCCTCATGAGATTTGTGAGCTAAGGAAGTGAGACTTAAAATAAGTTGATAAATATTAAGTTTCTATGTGCTGGTGACTCTAAGATAAGTATCACTTTTGACATCTGGTACAGAAATTTATCTTTTCTTTAGAGAGGTGAAAAGAGAAGGATCTATATTGATAATCGTGATTTTCTGGTGCTGTAACACCTGGTAGAAAAGCCAGGACAATGTGGATTCTAGAACTCTTGAAAATATCCAGAGAAAGCAAGGTGTTGGTTGTAAATGCAGAATGGGTAGAAAGACAAGGTTCTGAGAAATGTCTTTCTTCTCTTGCCAGGCAAAGATGCAGAGACCCACTTCTGCCTGTTCCAACAGTAACAGAAATCTTATATATATAAAGAAAACATATTTTTCTTTCCTTTATTTTGGTACCTTAAAAAAAAGAAAGAGCCTCTGTAAAGGGCATAAACATATGACCTTTTTGTGGTACTGTGAAGGTCAAGTTTATTGCTGTCATCCCAGGGCCTCTGAGTACCTGACACACAATGGCTAGTCAGTGAATATTAGCTGAGTGAATGAATGCTCTCTTGGCTTGGTAATGATTGGTTTTCAATGGACCATCTTATGATTATTCGAAGAACCCTCTGGCGGCAGAAACATAGCTTATTCTGTGATTCACCTGAGGATCTACATTTAGGGGGAGGGCTGAAAGTTTTCTGACTCAAATTCCATTCACCTTTTTGTTGTTTCTTAGCTCCAAAAGTAAATTTAAGATTGGGATATTTTTCTCTTTGCAAATATAGACATCTGCAAGTAGGGTTTTTTTTTCCCTTTTGTCTTTTGTTTTTTTAAAAATTTGCTTCCCCATCCTGTTCTGCAAGTATCTTCATTATAGTGTCTGCAGTTCATTGTGTGGATTCTCTATTGTAGCAGGCAGAAGGAAGACTGGACACTTTTGGCACTTATAAATCTACTTTTTTTGATTTCCAATAGAATCAAACTATATATAAGTGCAAGATACTGTCAGACTTCTGAGAGGTGGAATAGACTAAAATTCTTAATCTATGAAAACATGTCTTACCCTGTAGTTAAGGTGATCACTTTTTCCTGAGCCTGTGGTAGTTAATAGGAATAAGGAAATGAAACATTGTTTTTGTTTTAGAAGTAGAATAGGGACCTCCCTGGTGGCACCACTGTGGTCTGAGTTACATCAGGCCAGGGTGGTGACCCACATGGCACAGCAGACCTCTCCTGCTGCTCCCCTCAGCAGTGCATGTCAGTCAATCTGCCTGTTCTGCTTCCCACTCTGTCTCTGGTACGTATTCTCTCACCCCACCTCCCATCTCTGACCTACACGCCATTTCTTGTATGCATAAATAAAAATTTTTTCCTTATCATTTGAATTTTTTTTTGTGGTTCTTTGCTTCTGTCATACTGCTCACATCAGTTGTAAAAAAAAAAAAAGAGTTGCACAATTTTAGTGTTTCCATTAGACATTTTGGTGATGGATCACTGAGGGTAAAAGAATAAGTGTATATTACAAAGTTATTTAAAGTTACTTTGACTATAATAGACTCACTTTTTATGCTAACATTTAAAAAAAGATTTATTTATGCGTATAAGAACCTGGGGTACAGCCAGAGGTATGTGGGGGGGGGGTGAGAAGCTTCTCGGGAGACAGAGTGGGGAACAGAACAGGCAGATTGATGAAATACGCTACTGAGGGGAGCAGCAGGCAAGACAGGAGAGGTCTGCTGCACCATGTGGGTCACCTCCCTGGCCAGGGATCAAATTTGTGCTGCAGTGGCTACAGATGTTTCATAGTACAGTGCTTAACTCCTTGTGCCACCAGGGAGGCCCTATGCTAACTTTTTTATGCTGACTTTTAATCCCTATTCTGTTGAGTATAAATAGTCCCTCCAGTCTTTGCCTGGTGCATGGCGATCTGCTCAGACTGTTTCCATGTCTGATGTATTCCATTTCTATGCAGTGTTAAGCCACTTGAATACTGTGTGTATGTGAGCAGAACTCACAAAGATATATATTCCTTTAACTGCATTTCAGAAAAAATTAGTCATCAATCTTATTTGTCTTCCTAGATGGACAATATGCTCTTTCCCTGTTTCTTCTTCTGGCTAACTTGCAAGATTTGGAGTTATTTGGAAAGCAGTGACACAAAATATTTATGAAAAGAAAAGCTAAAAATACCCAATAATGTGGTTATTCTTTTTAGACTTCCTTTGGCAGTCAGTGGATGTCATACTGTAAACATTTTCTGGGAGAAAAAAAGTGAGGCAGAGCAAATGGTTTTTAGTGTGGCCTGTTCATGTTCATGGGCCTCAGCACCAGCTCTTGCTCATCCTGGGTAGTGCTCGGTAAGTAGCTGTCTTTTTCATTAAGCACCAGTTAGAGGCTTGCTGTTCACTTGTAATTTGATGCAAGGCCATTGCCTGGCTGGCCCCTTTCAGGAAAGGATGGGGAAAAGGCAGGATACTGACAATGATAAGTCCTCGGGTGACACTATTGATAGGTGATTTTTTTTTTTAAAGATTTATTTATACACACAAGAGCTGGGGTACAGGCCAGAGTCCAGGGAGGCAAGAGGATTCACCAGAGACAGAGTGGGGAGCAGAACAGGCAGACTGACTGAAACACACTGCCTAGGGCAGCAGCGGGCGAGGCAGGCAAGGTCTCCATGTGGGTCCCCTCCCTGGCCAGAGGCAGGGATCGAACTCATGCTGCAGTGGCTGGGGTTTGCTTCATAGTGCGTTGCTTAACCCAGTGCACCACCAGGGAGGCCCTGATAGGTGGTTTTTAAGGAGGATTAATGAAAACAGTTTCTTCCTAATTTTCCCTCAAGTATTAACTTACATGTTACAATCTCTGAGAAGTCTTCCTGACCACCTAGCGGAAGTAGGTACCCCATTCTTCTTAAAGACTTTACCTTCATAGTAGGATTCTGACTTGTTACATTTTGTTTAACGAGGACAGATTAGCATGTTTAGTCAGCATTTCAAAATGAGTGAATGAATGGATGTCTGGCACTTAGTAGGTACTTGAATGAAAGTTTACTCATTTTGGATGGCTGCACTAGTTCTTGATGCTGTTAGTTTTCTTATATACAAATGTACACAATTTTGTCCCCTCTCCCAGTTAGATCCTAAACCTCCACAGTATCTTACATGCAGTAGTCATTTAAAAAATGACTGGTGATACCTGTTATTACTAGTTAGGCGTAAATCACTTTATATTTTCCCCTTATTTTAGGAAAGTCTGCCGTGCATTCATTCATTCAACAATTTATTGAGTGCCTATACATGCCAGACACTGTTCATGGCTCTGAAGAGAACAAGGAATAAACTTGAAGTTCCTGACCTCATTTAGTATGATTTTGAAAAGATCTTACCAAATGACAAAATCTGTATATAATTTTCCTTTAAAGAGCTTGTCCTTATAGTGCATTTAAAGGGAACTTCAAGCAGGGCCTCCCTGGTGGTGCAGTGGGTTGATCCTGCACTGTGAAGTATCCGCTGCACAAAGTTTGATCCCCAGCCAGGGAGGGGACCCACATGGCATAGCAGACCTCTCTTGCTTCGCCCACTGCTCCCCTCAGCAGTGTGTTTCAGTCAATCCACCTGTTCTGCTCCCCACTCTGTCTCTGGTGGATCCTCTCACCACCCCCTCTCTGGCCTGTATCCCCGCTCTTGTGTGCATAAATAAATAAATCTTAAAAAAAAGAAAACGGGAACTTCACGTATTTACTTGTTTTTTTCAGGAGCACACTATGGTGTGAAGATGGGAAAGCTGTGTATCTGTTCGGAGGGAGCTGTTGACAGGGAAGCAGGTCCCTGCCTTGTACTATGTTTCAGTAGAAACAGTCATCCTCAAGGACATTAAATGCATTGAACAGAGTTTCTAACTCTTTTTTTAATTTTTTTATTTTTTTTAATTTTTTTTTAAAGATTTATTTATTTATGCATACAAGCACTGGGGTACAGGCCAGAGGTGTGGGGGGTGAGAGGATTCACCACAGAGAGCGGGGAGCAGAACAGGAAGATCAACAGAGGCATACTGCCGAGGGGAGCAGTGGGCCAGGCAGGAGAGGTCTGCCTTGCCATGTGGGTCCCCTCCCTGGTGGGCAGCAGGGATCGAACTCGTGCTGCAGTGGCTGCAGTTTGCTTCACAGTGCGTTGCTTAACCCACTGCGCCACCAGGGAGGCCTGAGTTTCTAACTCTTACTAGAATTTACCAAAATCTTGAATGAGGCTAATTTTTCAGATTTTTGCTAATAGTTTAGTTAGTTCTGGTTTGGCTATCACTGTTAACTTGTTAATTTTTTTTTTTTCTTTAGTGGAGAGGAACAGAGATGCCAGAAAGAAATGCTAGGAAAGGAGCCAGAGTCCAGATGATTAAAATGTGAAACCCATGTAAAAGTGTTACAGTTGATGCTGAAATAGAAGTGACCATCATTTTAAAGCAGTATTGCCCGATATGGTAGTCCCAGCCACATGTGGTTAGCATGAATTGAGATTGGCTTTAAGTATGAGATATACACTGGGTTTCAAGGCAAAAGAATGTAAAATATGTCAATGATTTAAAAATACTGATTAACTGTTGACATGATCATATTTTGGATACAGTCAGTTACGTTAGTTTTTATTTACCTGTTTATATTCGTTCACTTTGGCTACTGGAAACTTTAAAATTATGTGTCTTTCTGTTGGACAACCAGTTCTGTTTGCTGCAGCAAAGCTGTTAGCTCTTGCCAAGGGTTTGACTCCATTGTCTAGATGGCAACAGATGGAAGGTGTCTGGGAAGGTTTCTTTTGTTTTGGGGCACTTACCCTTTACTGTTGATTCCCTTTAACCTGTCATGGGTCACACATACCAGCATGTAGGTTGTGAAACTTCTGTGGGGAGAACTTCCCTTTTTTTTTTTTTTTTGAAAGATTTCTTTATTTATGCACACAAGAACTGGGGTACAGGCCAGATGTGCGGGAAGTGAGAGAATTCACGAGACGGAGCGGGGAACAGAACAGGCGGATCAACTTAAACACACTGCCACACTGCTGAGGGGAGCAGCAGGCGATGCAGGAGAGGTCTGCTGCGCCATGTGGGTCCCCTCCCTGGCCGGCAGCAGGGATTGAACTCGTGCTGCAGTGACTGCGGTCTGCTTCATAGTGCGTTGCTTAAATCCACTGCGCCACCAGGGAGGGCCTGAGAGAACCAGCGAAGAACGGATAGGATACTGCCTTAGTGGCTCTCTAACTGTACCCTGCCTTCATTTTACAGAGAGGGGCATTCATTGTTTCATAGACTATAACAGCAAGAGTTTTATGCATTTTTATGGCCTGTAATTGCTAACTGCTGCTACATAATTCAGTGTGCTAAGAATAATTTACTAATTGTATATTGCAGCACTCAGTTCTTTTTCCACATGCTAAACAAAGTAAGATAATTAAAGAAGAAAAGAGGATGAATTTGGGACCAGCAGGATAAATTTAGAAGATCTTGGAGTTGAGAGATTTACAGTGCAGTTAACAAAGTGTTTTTATGAAATTAATGCAGGTTGTGCAAAGTGTGTGTATTAAGATTGTGAGAGTAGTTTCCTAAATTCGTTTCCCAAGTATTTATTGAGTAGTCACAGTATGCTAGAGGTTGGATGAACAAAACAGTCTTCTCATAACGTTTGGTTAGTGGTCTGTATGGATCATCTTTTTAGCATGGTAAAGAGCGAGATAACTAGTTAAGATTGGCTCCATTTTGGTCCTCCCTGGTGGCCTAGGGGGTTAAGACTCCACACTGTCACCTTTACAGCCTGAGTTCGATCCTGGCCAGGGCGCTTACATGGCGCAGCAGCTCTCTCCTGTATCTCCCACTGCCCCCCTAAGCAGTGTGTTTAAGTAGATCTGCCTGTTCTGCTCCCTACTCTGTGTCTAATGACTCTTCTCACCCCCTGCACCTTTGGCCTGTACCCCAGTTCTTATATGTCTAAATAAATCTTAAAAAAAAAAATAACAAGTGTGCTATAAAATCATATCACAAAGTTTGGGGCTGGGAAATCGGTAGCATGCAGACTTAGGGGTTCCCTGGGGCTCCCAAATTTGTACTCTAAATATATCTGGTCATCCCTGTGCAAAAAATACAAAGTATACTTAGAGTGAAACTTTAATAGATTAGTGGGAAGAAAAGAATAATAAAGGAAAGAAAGAATAATAATTACCCAGAGTTACCCATTCCCTTGTGGGTAAGTGCCCTGCCAGACAGGGTTGGCCTGAAGCGAGGTCACTGATGCCTAAAAGTTTGCCCCTTCTGGAGGGGAACCAGAGGAAAGGGGCAGAAGGCGCCAGGTAACTCTTGAAGGAAAGTAGCAAAATCAAAATACAAGTCAAGAGAGAGGCTGCCATTGTCAGGCTCTCCTCCGGTCTCACCCATATGCCTCTTCCAAGTGTCTCTATGTCTTTCTTTTCCACATGTCCCCCAAATCCCTGGTACAAGTCCAAGGCTGAAAATCAAGCCCTTCTCCATGTCTTTCCCATCTTTGTTACCCCTAACCCACCTGGCCTTTCAGTTCTGCCCCTTCTTCCCAGTTGCTAGAACAAGGTGGCTGCATGCAAAAATGAAGGACATGGTGGCACCCCCTTTTATGAAGATGCCTCTGTTACAGAATGATCCATTAGCTTACTTACCCAGTGCAAATACGCATCACAGAGTTGTTTCCTAGTTTTGTTTTTCTCTTTTACATATTTATGATCTCAAACTGATTTTTAAAAATTGTGATAAAATATACATAACACAGCATTTGCCATCTTAATCCATTTAAAGTGTAGAGGTCAGTGTGTTAAGTATATTTATGTTGTTTTGCAACCAATCTCCAGAACTTCTTCCCTTAGAAAACTTGAAACTAGATACTCATTAAAGAACAATTCCCCATATCTTCTCTGCCCCGCTCCTGGAAACCACCATTTCATTTTCTGTTTATGTGAGTGCAGAGTTCTAGATAGCACCGATAAACAAAAGAAAAGACTGTCCTTTGGTGACTTATTTTACTTGGCATGCTGTCCTGAGGTTCACCCATGTGGGAGCACATGCCAGTGTCCTTCCCTTAGGTCTGACACCCCCTGCTGTGTATCTGCCATACTTTTATCACTCATCAGTTGATGTACTTGGGTTGCTTCTATCTTTTGACTGTTATGAGTGATGTTGCTATGAACATGGATGTACAGGTATCTCAGACTCTGCTTTTCAGTTCTACATATATGCCCAGAAGTGGCATGGCCAAATCATATGGTAATGCTATTTTAATTTTGGGGGGAATACTGTACTGACAAACTTGAATCCTACTATTTCAGTTTAGAATTATGGGCTGTTGCTGCGTGATTTCAGCTGTCATTGTGATGTCTTCTTTGTGCCCTTATGAATAGGCATTCTCCAAATAATGGCAAAGTTGGATGTTTCCAATTTTTGCTGCTATGCATAATACTGTAGTAAATGTCTTCAGCAAGAAACCTTTCCCATGATGGATTCATTTTTTAGGATATACAAAATGGAATTTAATTGACATGAGGATTTTTTTGTGGCTCTCTTTGCCAGTTTGAAATTATATTTTATTTTTTTTTCTAAAATATTTATTTATTTGTGCACACAAGAGCTGGGGTACAGGCCAGAGTCACGGGAGGTGAGAGGATTCACCAGACAGAGCGGGGAGCAGAACAAGCAGATGAACTGAAATACACTGCCGAGGGCAGCAGCTGGCGAGGCAGGAGAGGTCTGCTATGCCATGTGGGTCCCCTCCCCGGCTGGCCGCAGGGATCGAACTCGTGCTGCAGTGGCTGCGTTTTGCTTCATAGTGCGTTGCTTAACCCACTGCACCATCAGGGAGGCCCTGAAATTATATTTTAAACTGGTTTCATTTCCCCCTTAGTTCTGCTGGATATAGTCATTACAGTAGAGGAAGGTTACCTTAAAAGGTACCTCATTGTTGGGACTGAGGTGGTGGTGCACTGGTGAGATGGTGATGGGGAATACATGGGGATTACATTTGATGGCAAGTATATGTAAATTTTAAAATATTTTAATAAA
>JAGFMF010011752.1:4595091-4606359 GCA_019455555.1 Galemys pyrenaicus
CCCCACTCTGTCTGTGGTGAATCCTCTCACCCCCCACACCTCTGGCCTGTACCCCAGTGCTTGTATGCATAAATAAATAAATCTTTAAAAAAAAAAAAGGTACCTCATTGTTATCTAATTCTTAGTCCTTTAATAGTGAATTTAATGATTTTCTGCCCTTCTAAGTGGATCTTCTTCTTGCTGTGAGCATGGTTCGTGTGTGGCCTTTGATCATGTGTCTGTTAGGTGGACAGAAACCTTGTGAAAGCTCTATTCTAGAATCCCCTGCAGAGTTAGCCTAGTAGATAGTTCCCTTTTTATTTTTATTCAACTGAACTTTAGGGTTTTTTTTGGCCTACTCTGTTTGTGCAAAAGAACATTACGTATTCTGGCATTTTGAAATTCTTTAGAATGTATTTCAGGCTGACATCACTGAAACTCAGAGCAAAATACTTCCCTCCTATAATTACGACATAAGACAGGCATTGCTAAGACAGCATCGCCAATGTCTGGAATACACTGGGTGGGAGCTGGGTGATGGGTACCTTCTAGCTGTGTAAAAAAGGGGTCTGGAAGTACGTGTTTATCTTTGAACTTCTATAAAGTTAGCACCAGGTCCCCTGCCACCCTGCTGGAATTCAGAGGAACTAAGTTATATATAGACCAGATCTTGAACAAAGGATGCCAAGACCACTACTATATCAATCCCATCAGGGGCCTCCCTGGTGGCCCAGTGGTTAAGACTCAGCATTATCGCCACTATTGCGTGAGTCCCGTCCTGGCCAGGGAGCTGACCTACATGGCACGCAGACCTCTGCTGTCTTGCTCACCCGCCACTGCTCCCCTCAGCAGTGTATTTCAGTAGATCGGCTCTTCTGCTCCCCACTCTGTGTCTGTCGAATCCTCTTATCCCCCGCCCCCCGTACCTCTGGCCTGTACCCCAGTTGTGTGCATCAATAAATAAAAAAAAAATCTTAAAAAAAATCCCATCGACTAAAGGGAATTTATATGTTTACTTAAAAACTTACTGTCTTTTGTTGTAAAATTGCAATTAGATAAAATCTGCATCAGTGTCTGCTTTAAGGCTTACCTCTTGGAGAAAAACTGTTGTTCAGTCTCTGTAATCTGATTAACTCCTCACTTGCCCTATTTAATTTTTTTCTTTTCTGAATTTTTTTTAAAGATTTATTTATGTATTCATACAAGACCTGGGCTGTAGGCCAAAGGTGCTGGAGTTGAGAGGATTCACCAGAGACGGAGTGTATTTCAATACACTGCTAAGGGGCGCAGTAGGCAAGAGGTCTGCTGTGTCATGTGGATCACCGCGCTGGCCAGGTATCAAACTGGAACTGCAGTGGCTTCACAGTGCGGTGCTCAACCTCCTGCGCCACCAGGGAGGAGGCCCCCTTTTCCGAATATTTTAATTAAGTGAATCTTCAAGAAGGTATGAAGAGTTATTACTTTCAGACTTTGACAATTGCTCACAATGCTTGTTTTAGGAATATTTTAAAATATTTTTTCAGTTAAAGCATTTACAGGTAGGAATTTACAGGTAGATGATAAAGTTCTCAAATAAGAAACAAAAATTAAAAAGCTTTTATGAAATCTAAAAAAATTTAACAATTTCACAAACGAAAAGGTAAACTCTCAATACTAAGAGGAAGTTTAATATTCCATAGTGTTTTATGGTTAATGGAGTGACAAAGGAATTATAATTCAGTTGATTTGGGGCCTTCCTGGTGGCACAGTGAGTTAAGCAATGCACTAAGAAGCAAACCGCAGCCACTGCAGCAAGAGTTCGATCCCTGCCTCTGGCCAGTATGGGGACCCACGTCACATGGCGCAGCAGACCTCTCCTGCCTCACCCGCTGTTCCCCTCAGCTGTGTGTTTTAGTCAGTCTGCCTGTTCTGCTCCCTACTCTGTCTCTGGTGAATCCTCTTGCCTCCCTGGACTCTGGTCTGTACCCCAGTTCTTGTATGTATAAATAAATCTTTTAAAAAAAAAACAACAAAAAACAATTCAGTTGATTTACTGAACTCTTAACTTCAGTGGAACTTTTGATATGAGAAATTAAACTAACAGAAGTTTATCTGATTAGAACTTAAGTTTGAAAGATACTTTATCTGTTTAGATCCAGAAGTTTATCTGTTTAGATCCACGTTTAATTCACAGCAGAGGGGAATTCAATGGTACTTGACTATAGCTAGTGATTTCCCAGCTATGGGAAAATGTAAGTATTACGTAAGTGGTTTAAAGAAACAATGGTATTACGTGTGTCCTTTTAAGTTCTGTTTCTGTTTGTTTAAACAAGGTTTTAGATTGCTTTTTCTTGCCAGTTTTCCTTTGGGGGGAAGGTAAATACCTTTTCAGATCTTTGTAATGACCAGTGTTGATTGTGTGGAAATGGTAGTTGGCTTCAGTATGGGGGTAGATATGTGCTAGGTAGGGGTAGGGGTTGATGCTAGGCCCTCTTGTTGGTTTCTACTAGAGGAAATTTGTCCTGTGACTCCTACCCAAAGAATAAATTTCTTCTATTCGGTAGAGAGGATCTGGAAGTTGGTCTTGTAGGGTAAGAAGGTATCTTTCAAAAAGGCAAACCTGGAACCAGTATCAGCAAAACAACTTAAAGTCCATTTCTTCTGCAGGTATTTCTGTACAGTTTTGAAGTTAACATTTTTCTGCATCTTGAACTTTTTTTTTAAGATTTATTTATTTATCTATGCATACAAGAACTGGGGTACAGGCCAGGGCTGAGGGAGGTGAGAGGATTCACTAGAGACAGAGTGGGGAGCAAAACAGACTGACTGAAGCACACTGCTGAGGGGAGCAGCGGGCACAGCAGGAGAGGTCTGCTCCGCCATGTGGGTCCCCATACTGGCCAGAGGTAGGGATCGAACTCATGCTGCAGTGGCTGCGGTTTGCTTCATAGTGCGTTGCTTAACCCGCTGCGCCATCAGGGAGGCCTGCATCTTGCACTTTTGAGGTGAGCTAAAAATTCTTACTGTTGGTGAGAGGAAATTTAAGGTTATGATGGGCTAGAAGTGTGTATTTTTAACTGATTGCTTGATTGTAAGTAGTTGTAGAAGAGCCTGCATTTAATCACACTAGCTGTGCTTCCTTGGGAAAGTCATCGTGCCTGTTTAGCCTCAGTTTCCTCATCTGTAAAGTAGCTCACTGCTTTGAAAATATTTGTCCTGGCACATTAGAAACAACCTGAAGTATTCGCGATGGTTATTTTGAGGATGTTCTGTTATATTTGATCAAGTACTTCTCATTGGAGGGTGTTAGACTGAGTGGAGAACTGACTGTAGTTGAGAGGTTTGAAGTGAATAATCCAGCCAAAGAATAAAAGATGGCAGGAAGCGAGGTACCTCTCTTGGGCTTAATTGATTGAAATGAATTGGAAATCTCAATGTAATTGATCCACAAGGAGCATCAGCTCCTGGAGGCTTGATTTCTCCATTTTTTTTTTTAAACCCCTTTCACTATCACTATAGTGCTTTGTTTTCTGATAAAAGGGCTGTTTCCTCCTGACCAAGCCTGAGGCAGTTTATCAAAGTTTTCACCAACTTCTTCCTTTAAAGCAAGCCACCCCAATGGAAAGAGAATTAGCAGACATGTGAAAGTGTGTTTTTTTTAAAAAATTATGCATACAAGAATGGGGGTATAGGCCAGAGTTATGGGGGGTGAGAGGATTCACCAGAGACAGAGTGGGGAGCAGAACAGGCAGATGGACTGAAATACACTGCCGAGGGCAGCAACGGGCAAAGCAGGAGAGGTCTGCCTTGCCATGTGGGTCCACTCCCCAGCCAGCAGCAGGGATCGAACTGGTGCTGCAGTGACTGAGATCTGCTTCATAGTGCGTTGCTTAACCCATTGTGCCACCAGGTAGGTCCGAAAGTGTTTTTTTTTCAATGAGTTTTTTGGTGTAAGCTAATAAGTTATGTGAAAAATTATTTTCCTTTTCCTTTCCCCACTTCCTCTGTTCTCCCTCTATTACCTGCCTCTCGAGGATTCTGGCTGCAGAATTTTGCTTCTTCCTTGACTTGGTGACAAATTCCTCTTCTTCCGGGGTTTTTACTTTTTTTCTCCAGGAAGTCTTAATCACCTTGTGCTCACTGTTTTAGTAACTTAGTCACTGTTTTTATTTCTGATTTTCATAAGATCATATCAAATGAGGTGTTAAGACACAAAATTTAACCGAGTATATTTCTTTTATATTTATTCAACGATTCACGAATAAGGCAGCATCCCATCTAGCCAAATAGAAAGGGAACTGGTAGGAGCTGTACAAGAGGAAAAGAACTTTTATAGGGAGATAAGAGTGGGAACAAGGATGTTACACTAGAAGAAGTGGGTTGGTTGTAAAAAGACCTTTTGGAGGTCTATCAGGCAGATTACCCATTTAGTGCTGAGTATAGTGGCAGGAAGGGGCACCGAGCAGATTCTTGATGATTCTGGGCAGCTGGGGTAAAGGAGGAGTCCTGGAGCCCTTAGTGGCCTTTTTATGCTTTTATTAATAGAGGTGACCAGGTACAGGCAGGCGGGGCTGGGGGAGGGAGGGCAGACAGGAGGCTGGCAGGCCTCCTAGCCCCTGGCACATCTCACTCTTTTCAGCTGCTTTAATGATTCTTTCTTCTCTTGTTCTGCTGGCGTCCTCATGACGCCGCCCTTATATGCCTGTGTCTAAGCCCAGATGCACCCACTTGCGCGTGCCCACCTCGGCATGTGTGCAGAACCGCATGTGTCCATTATTACACCAATGGCGGGAGGGCGGAAAAGCCTGATAACTTTTCTCTGACCCTACAAGGAGATTCCTGGTTGCCGGCTTAAGATTCCATTTCTGTAAGAAACCCAAACTGTTGTTAAGTTTTGGTTTGGTGATAAAGGGCTTAGCATTAGTGACTCCATTTTGGACTGGTCATTTTATTTTTAACAAAGGTAATTTATGTGAACTTTGTGTTGTGTTGCAAAGCTGTGTGGCATTCTGACTGTTGTTAGATCCAATTCCACACACAGTGTCTGGCTCTCTCAGGGCTTTTTAGTGTTGCTGCACACATTCACAATTCCCAAAACAAGCTTGCTTATGCAAAATTTGAATGCAGGCATTAAAGAAGCTCAGTGAGTCATGTGGATTGTTTGACTAACTCTTTAGTCTTCATTTGTGTTCTATAAAACTGATAGTTTTGGAATCTGGTGGGAAAACTCTTCCTTTGGGCCACATGAGCCTGCTGAGATTTGCTGTTCTCTCTGTCCTCCCTCCCCTTCTTTGATTGTGTGCTTCTCACATTATATTGGTTGTGTAAAATTGGCTTTATTATTTCCAAATGCCATTTTGAATATTTTTAATGACTTAAAATTTGAACTGTAATATGTGTTGCTGTACTTTTATGTAATTGATACATGAATCCATATATATCCATGATTTGGAACAGTATGTAGCATTTTAAGTTCAATAAAGATTAGCTGTTATTGCTCATGGTATTGGCATTATTAATGTAAAGCAATGTGCTCTTAAGTGCTTTAACTAAGACAGTGTGGTTCAGTAGAAAAGTTAAAGGAGCTAGAAGTGGTACATTATTTTGTCTTTGCATCTGTCATTTACACCACCTCTGGGAGTTTAAACAGGTTCCTTGAGTGACTAGTTTGCTAATCTTTAAGAATAAGATAATCTGGAACATTGTGATTTGTAATACGAATATATACTTGGTTTTCATTCCCTATTCTAACACAGTGCCCCTAAAGTTCTTTTTTTTTTAAAAGATTTATTTATCCATGCACACAAGCACTGGGGTACACGCCAGAGGTGTGGGGGTCGTGAGAGGATTTACCACAGAGAGTGGGGAACAGAACAGGCAGATCAACTGAAGTACACTGCTGAGGGGAGCAGCGGGCACAGCAGGAGAGGACTAGCCACCCCATGTGGGTCCCCTCCCCTGCTGGCAGCAGGGATCAAACTGGTACAGTGGCTGCTGTTTTATTCTTAGTGGTTGCTTAACCCACTGCACCACCAGGGAAGCCCGCCCCCAAAGTTCTTAGAATTTTCTGAGAGCATTAAAGGTGTCTTGTTATGTTAATGAGGTGACTTTTGTACCTCCACCTAAGAAATGGGGTTGGATGCCAGGGCATTTCAGAGTTGGAGGGGAGAGAAAGTGAAGTTAAGTTCAATCACCAGTAGCCAACGTAATGAAGCCTCCAATAAAACCTAACAGGATGGGTTTGGAGAGCCCATCTTAAGGGGATTTTATCAATATTTGTTTATGGAGTTAACAGTCTGGGGTTAATCAGATTTGTGTCCAAATTATAGTCAAGTAAAAGAAGTTGAATGAAGGCAGTAAAACAAGATTTCTTTTAGTTTCAGAGGGAGTAATAATAAACAATGGTGTTAGATCCTGTGTCATATGATGGAAGTAAGATATTTGGGTACAAAAATGTATACTGGGCTGGGATGTTCGAACCTGACTCATCAGCTTGGTTCTTTTCTTTTTTAAAAAAATTCATTTATTTATGCATACAAGAACTGGGGTACAGGCCAGAGGTATGGGTGGTGAGAGCATTCACCAGAGACAGAGTGGGGAATAAAACAGGCAGATTGACTGGGAAGCAGCAGGGGGGAGACAGGAGAGGTTTGTTGTGCCATGCGGTCCACGCCTGCTTCAGTGGCTGCAGATGTTTCTTAGTGCCGTGCTTAACCTCTTGTGCCACCGGAGAGACCCAACTTGGTCCTTTATTATTACCAGAGCTAATGTGGGGAAAGTTGTTAACCATTTTTGGCTTCCGTTTCTTTTTCCACAAATGAAAGAAAGGAAGAACTATGACAAATGGTTAATTTATTCTAGAGTTGAATTTGTGGTGATTGGAGGGAAACTAACAGCTAACAGGCTTGCAAAGGGAAATATGTTGAGATGCCAAATGAATTAGTCTTGAAGCAGCTGTATTAGGTCATATCTGGTTGGGTGGAGTTGAATTTAAGTGAATTGGTTAGTCTTTGGTGTTTGAGAAATGAGTCAAATATGTAGAATTATTTCTTTTCCTAAAGGGGCAATGTCTTGGGAAAGAGTCAAAGGGGTCTTGGGTGGTGCATTTAATTTATGCAATGATAGTGCCAAAGGGAACGCTTAATTTTTTTTCTGAACTTCAAGCAAGAGTTGTAAATGTGGCAAGTCTCAGGAGCTGTTTTAGAGAAAGCCTCTGGAAGTACCAAATTCTTCAAAGACAGGGCAGAACGATTGTCCTGAGGGTGCTCAGACTTTGGTGCAGCCACTCTGCTTCCTTGAAGGGTGAGCTAGGAGGGTGGTGATTGTATTCATTTTCTCTGGAAAATGTTTTTTGTTCTTAGTGTTTCCTTTATTCTAACTGGTGTGTGCACATAATCTCACCAGATAATCATCCCTAGAAAACTTAGTAAAATCCTAATTAAAAACAGCAGTCTACTGTCGAATACAAATGTGATGTTGCCAGCGATGTCTACCCTTTTGTCTACATTCTGTGTAGAGTGCTTTACCTAACCTCACCAGTCACTAGAAATTCCCACTTCATGTCTCGTTTCTATTTATTTATGCATAGAAGAACTGGAGTGTAGGCCAGAAGTACTAGAAGGGGTGGAGGGATTGCGAGAATTCACTAGAGACAGAGTGGGGAGCAGAACAGGCAGATCTACTGAAATACACTGCTGAGGGGAGCATTGGGTGAGACAGGAGAGGTCTGTTGCACCATGGGGGTCAGCTCCCTGGCTGGGATGGAACTCATGCTGCAATGGCTGGCAATAGCTTGATAGTGCTGAGACTTAACCCCTAGGTCACTAGGGAGGCCCCATTTCTTTTTTTATTTTTAATCGAGAAAAAAGAAAAAAAATTTCTTTTTTTATTTTTAACATTGGTTTACAACACTGCATGTGACTCAGGTACAGGTGGCACACCTCTTCAAGATGTACATTACAACACCACACCCACCATCAGTGCACCTGAAATCCTCCCATCCTCTGTGGGACCCCTCCCACCTGGCTCCTCTTCCCTCTAACCTCCCCCTCTGTAGTCAAGGCTAGTTTCTTATAAGGTCTTGTCCTTTGACTGCTACACATATATTTATAAGTATTGCTGTCCTGACAAGAATGACAACTCTTGAGGGCTAGATATCTTTGCTTAAGTTTTAGAGGCATTTGCAATGATTCACAAGTGTGCTGATTCACTGATTCTCTAGGAGACATTGTATTTCTGTACAAGAATTAAGCAATTTATTTAGAACTTCTCATCTTTTTCTCATTTCCTGCATACTTAAGAGACTAGTCCATGAGATCCTGTGGAGAAAGGTATTTATCTTTTTAAGGAAACAGTAAAGTTACTTTAATTTGCTGCTTTTCATTTTGAAAGGTCTTTACCATATCCCTTAAAAATTCAGCACTGAAAGATGCCCCTGGGTGGCTTGTCTAGGAACGGAGACAGGCTGTTTGTGTGGTAAGGGGCCGTTAATACCACCTGGTGAGGGGCCCTCCCTGGTGGCACAGTGGGTTAAGCAACGCACTATGAAGCAAACCACAGCCACTGCAGCACAAGTTCGATCCCTGCTGCCAGGGAGGGAGGCGACCCATATGGCACAGCAGACCTCTCCTGCTATGCCCGCTGCTCCCCTTAGTAGTGTGTTTCAGTCCATCTGCCTGTTCTGCTCCCCACTCTGTCTCTGGTAGATCCTCTTCCCCCCACCCCCCTGTACCTCTGGCCTGTACCCCAGTTCTTGTATGCATAGATATATAAATCTTTTTTTTTTTAAAGATTTATTTATTTATGCATACAAACGCTGGGGCACAGGTCAGAGTTGCGGAAGGTGAGAGGAATCACCAGACAGAGCGGGGAGCAGAACAGGCAGATGGACTGAAACACACTGCTGAGGGGAGCAGCGGGTGAGGCAGGAGAGGTCTGCTCCGCCATGTGGGTCCCCTCCCTGGCCTGCAGCAGGGATCGAACTCATGCTGCAGTGGCTGAGGTCTGCTTCACAGTGCGTTGCTCAACCCACTGTGCCACCAAGGAGGCCCAGATAAATAAATCTTTAAAAAAAAAATACTGCCTGGTGAGCACTGTGGAAACCCCCACTGGAGCCCAGGTAGGGAAGGGTCTGCCTCAAGAACAGGACTTCAGCAGGACATGAGCTGCAGAAAAGTCACGAAGGACTGGCTTTGACTTTGAGCGTGGGATTTAGATGCCGGAGGAGAAGGGAATGTAGGCTGTGGAGGAGTGGTGAAAGTGTGTGTAGGTGGCTCTTCCCACAGCAGCTTGGCTGTGAAGGAAAGGGCAGGACGATGAATTAAACCATCATCAGGTAGAGGAGTTTGTTGGGCTATTGTCATAAATGTTTTTATTTTTAGATGAGAATCTTGGCCAGGAGGACAGAGCAAGTATGTGGAGTGAGGCTACAGGTGAAGGGGAACACAGGTGTTGGAGATGTCTGCCTTTCCAGTGGAAGGGGCGCTGTTTGGAGCAACGACTGCTTAGCAAGGAGGCTGTTGGAGAGAGAAGTCAAATCTGTCACATCCGTGACATGGGAGGTGACTAGGAGCTTGAGTTGGTAGCAGATGGGTGTTGATGGAGAAGGTGACTGCTGTGTGTATGGGTGTGTCAGAGGGAACCCAGAGAGGTGCAAGCCTGGAGAACCAGCTGTGTTGTGGGTGGAGCAAGTGGTGTCATCCCCTGGGCCTGCTGAAAGACCAGGTTGGAAGGAAGGGCTGGTTGGCAGGTTCTGAAGAGCTTTCTTGCCATCTGAGACTTTGGATTGTACTTTGTACTTCGGGAGTAAGGAGGAGACATTTAGGGGCAAGGGCTGTTATCAGATCTGTCATTTTGAAGCAGATAGCAGTTCATAGCAGCCTTTAGAGAGAGGCTATGGCATTAATCGGGGTGAAGGTCACAGGTTTAGAGATGGGCAGTTACAGTGGCAGAGATCAGGATTCCAGAAGGTAAGTGTGCAGATGGACACCTGGACGCCTGACTGATCAGGTGGGGGAGGGTGGAGATGTTGGAAGGTGGCAGAAAGCACTGCAGTGTTATTGCAGAAATAGAGAACACGAGTGGGTGGCAGAAAAGCAGGGCTAGCGCGGTGGTGGGACAGTTTTAGGCACATTCATGCAACACCGTGTAGCATCAGCTGGTAACCAGGATGGCCGCTGATGTAGATAGGGACTTTAAAAGAAAACTTCTGGATGGGCCTCCCTGGTGGCGCAGTGGGTTAAGCAACGCACTATGAAGCAAACCGCAGCCACTGCAGCACGAGTTCGATCCCTGCTGCCCACCAGGGAGGGGACCCACATGGCAAAGCAGACCTCTCCTGCTGTGCCCGCTGCTCCCCTCAGCAGTGTACTTCCGTTGATCTGCCTATTCTGCTCCCCGCTCTGTCTGTGGTGAATCCTCTCACCCCCCCCACACCTCTGGCCTGTACCCCAGTGCTTGTATACATAAATAAATAAATCTTTAAAAAAAAAAAAAAGAAAACTTCTGGGCCTCCCTGGTAGCCTAGTGCTCAAGTCTCAGCTCTAGTACCACCCCAGCCTGAATTCAGCCCCCACCCTGGGGCTAACCCACAGGGTACAACAGACCTCTCCTGTCTCGCCTGCTGTTCCCCTCAGCGGTGTATTTCTGTAGATCTGCCTGTTGTGCTCCCCACTCTGTCTCTGGTGAATCCTTTCACCTCCTTCTCACAGCCCCTCCGCCCCCTGTACCTCTGGCCTACACCCCAGCTTTTCTGTGGAAAAATAAAAATAAAATATTTAAAAAGATTTGTGATTTTATTTATATATGCATATAAGAATGGGGTGTAGGCCAGAGGTGCAGCTGATAGCTTGCGAGTGCTATCAACCCCTATGCCACCAGGGAGACCCCTAAAAATAAAATCTTATTTAAAAAAAAAGTAAACTTCTTACCCCCTTTCAGTGTATTTTTAATTTCCTTAAAATAAAGACCTGATCAGAATGTGGGAGGGCATGCTTTCCAAATAGCTTAAAATTAATATGACACACAGATATTATGAAATAATTTCAACAAGTGAGTAGAAATGTTCTCTTGATAAGTTTTTCCTATGAAGTTAAAATGTTTCTTCAGTCCTTTTGTTTGTCTTGGTAAGAGGCTTCAGGAGAGGAATGGGAACTATCTGGTTGTAGTTTTTTTTTTTTTTAAAGGTTTTTTTTTAGATTTATTTATTTATGTATACAAGCACTGGGGTACAGGCCAGAGGTGTGGGGGGGTGAGAGGATTCACCACAGACAGAGCGGGGAGCAGAATAGGCAGATCAATGGAAGTACACTG
>JAGFMF010011752.1:4606563-4621453 GCA_019455555.1 Galemys pyrenaicus
CCTCCCTGGCCGGCAGCAGGGATCGAACTCGTGCTGCAGTGGTTGCGGTTTGCTTCATAGTGCGTTGCTTAACCCACTGCGCCACCAGGGAGGCCCTATCGTTGTAGTTTTGAAAAATCTTTGAAGATGAAATTTGCTGTTTTGAATGTGATGTCATTGTATCATTTTATTCTCTAACTTTGGCAACATGATTGGTTACCTGATAGATGTTCTAATGCAATATCCAGAGAGGAATTAAAAAACAAACCTTGAAGTTTGTTTGTTTACATCTTCTTCGCTTGACTGTAATTTATATTTAGCTGTAAACTCATTTGTAAAACTTTGCAATTGGCCTGCCATAAAATCCACATTTTTATGCTTTTCTTCCCAAAATACATAAGCAAAGGGTACTACTACTGATGTGTAAGTGTCAGTTAAACAGAAGTAAAGGCTTTAAATCCTCTGGAAGTTCCAGCAGTGTGGTTGGTGGTGTAGCGCTGTGTAGGGGTAGATGGTAGGAACCTAGTTAGTGTCAACGGTGAATTAATTGAGGGATTTCTTGGTGTGGGGCAAACCCCGATTATCTAATATCACATGTGAAGTGATGTAAGAGTGGAGAGAGCAGCAGCAGACTGCCGTGGTGTAGGAGGAAGGCATCCTGGTTGCCAGGGACGATGAGGGCTCATGGTCTTCTCACATGCTTAACCTTCACTTTGGTACCAACCCAGCGAAATAGGCTTGACTATTCTCATTGTAGAAAAGAGGCATGGCAAGATTAATCTGTAGCTGGTAAGTAGAGGAACCAGCGTTATTAGAACCTGGGCAGTCTTATTGGAGAACCCACACATTCAAAATGTGGTGGAGAGGAGGGGAAGTGCCAGTCTAGTTAAGAAAACTCTTCATATTGGCCAAAAATCAGAGCTTGAGGATTTAGTGCCTATTGCTTGGAAGCCTTCGGGCGACTGGGGGCCAATGGGAGGGTTAAGGTTAAATTAAGCAGCAGTAGAATGTGAGGCTGGAGCTGGGGCTAGAGGCGGGCTGATGAGTGTAGGCAGTGTCTCCTTTTATATCCAGGTTTACTGGGAAATAGCTGAAAGTATATCTAAAGTTTTGCCCTTGCATGTATTGCACATTTACTGCGGACATTGTGAGGAAACCTAGGGCCTTTTGAGTCTAAAGAATTTTTATTTTCATACCAATTACACTCACTGTCATATAGAAACATATGTATGTCCTGTGGGTGGAAGTTACAATGATCATAATGAGAGTTGCTCACAACTGAAGAAACTGGGGATTCCTACTTGGCTTATGGTAATCTAAAGAGCAGGCTGTAATTAGTAGGTGTTGGAAATTGGTTTCACGGAGTGGTAAGTGGAGTTCTAGAGGCTGGTTCTGTATTGCCGCACGTTTGTTTTCCTCTCAGATCAGAAAGAAAAGTTAAAGACCTGGGTTAATTTCAGAAATCAAGTCTCTCACACCCTACTGGCACACTGAGGGTGCTCATATGTTCGCAGTAATATTACTATGCAGGTGGTACAGGGCATCCCCAGTGTGAAATGGGTTGACCTGAGTAGGTCCTCATCCACTCACTTAAAAGGGATTTATGAGACTCAAATGCAGGCTCACACAAAAAGATTAATAAAGGGTTTATTTGCAAAAAGGGGAAACAGAGAGGAATAACCCAGGGAGAAAGAGAGAAATAAACAGGTGAATGTGTTCTACCAGTTCCACTGAGCAGGGGCCCAGTAGCATGCTGAAAGCCGGCAAAAACCCAAGAACCCACATGTCTGGTTAGATACCAAGCCTGACTGCTTAACTCCACCCTCAGTTCCCAGCAGTCCTTCATTCAGTGGTGATGACATTATGGGATTTGCAGCTCTTGGTGTCTTGGGTTGATTTGGTTTGGGGTGGAGTCCATAAAACCCGTGTTTGTGGAGTTTGTTCAGGTCATCCTCCCCGAGCACAGGGACCATGAGCAGAGCTTTGGACCAGAGCATGAGCATGCCATTGGGTTATCATGAAAGAGTCCTGCTCCCTGCAAGGAACTCTCCAGGTCATATGGGAAGACCAACATAATGTGATGCAAATTGTACACAGATACAACTGTATTATGAGTTTGAGCAACTTAGAAGATATGAAAAGAAATGTAGTTAGGAGACCCATAATGCCGTTGATTGTCACTGATGCAACTGTTGAACAGCGGGCATCTGGAGTCTGAGTAGAAAAATGCAGACGTAGGGCCTCCCTGGTGGTGCTGTGCAAGTTCGATCCCTGCCGCCGGCCAGGGAGGGGACCCACGTGGCATAGCAGACCTCTCCTGCCTCGCCTGCTGCCCTCAGCAGTGTATTTCAGTCCATCTGCCTGTTCTGCTCCCCGCTCTGTCTGGCGAATCCTCTCACCTCCCAGGACTCTGACCTGTACCCCAGCTCTTGTATGCATAAATAAATAAATCTTTAAAAAGAAAGAAAAAGAAAAATGCAGACCTAGTTAAGGATACCTCCTGAAGGTGAGAGAAGCTTGGATTTGGATGTTCAGAGGAACAGAAGCTGAAGCAGCGACCAAGTGGGTGTCTTGTTTTTCTGTAGAAAGAACACTAATGTGTACTAAGAAATGGTTTTGTTTGCCTCAAAAACATAATGAGCTTTATAGACTTAGTTTCAGAAATGCCATCTCTTTCTAATAGGGATTATCTCTAGGAATCAGAAACATTGCAGAGTAGTATATTTATGAGATAGGGATACCTCTTAAATTCAGACTTTACACTCTGTCCATAGGTATCAGATTTTTCTGCTAGAGAACCTAATAAGGGATGAAATTATTTTTTTAAACTATTGTATTGTCAAAGTAAATTTTAATTTTGAAACAAGTCAAAATGTTAGGAAAATAATGTTTTTCTTTTTACTATATAAAGTAATCCTGAATACAGTCATAAAAGTAGTATGGACACCTTTACAGCCACCATCCAACTGAGAGGCTAAAGCGTGGCAGATGGATTGAAGCCTCTGGGACTTTCCTCTTGCCCCGTTTTCTCTTTCTCCCCTACTCCCCAGTTCACTGTTATCATTGCTATTCATGTATTCTTTTATCACATGTGCTTCATGATCAGTAGTGTTATTTTATGCATTTTAAAAACGGGTTGGTGGTGTGGTGCAGGTTTTCTTCTGTAGTTCATTTCTTTTTTTTCCCCCTTTAATTTATATATATTTGACATCAGTTGTAATCCCCAGGTATTCCCCATCACCATATCACCAGTGCACTGTCACCTCAGTACCCTGTGCTCCCATCTTCCTTCAGCCCTCCCTCTCCCCCTCCCCACCAAGTGTCCCCAATTTGTCCTGGTCTTCATTTTTGGTTTATGTGTCTTTATTATTATTATTCCTTTCCTTGATCCTTATTTGGTTCCCTTATATTCCTCCTAGGGGAGGAACCATCTTTTACTTTTCTTTTGCCTCTGACTTACTTCGCTGAGCATCATCCCTTCCAGTTCCATCTATGTTCCTATGAATGCATCTAGTTTTTCTTTTTTGATTGCTGGATAGTATTCCATCATGTATATGTACCACAGCTTCCCGATCCACTCATCTGTTTTTGGGCATTTAGGTTGTTTCCAGGTCTTACCTATTGTAAAGAGTGCTGCTGTAAACATAAGGGTGCAGGTATTCTTTTGAATCAGTATATTTGTGTCTTTTGGGTATATTCCTAGGAGTGGGATTGCTGGATCATATGGGAGTTCCATTCTTAGTAGATTGAGGAACNGCCATACTGCTTTCCATAATGGTTGGACCAGCTTGCATTCCCACCAGCAGTGTAAGAGAGTTCCTTTTTCTCCACATCCTCGCCAACATTTGTTGTTGCTTCTGTAGCTCATTTCTTCTGTAGCTCATGTTGTTCAGTCTTGAGACTATTCCTTGCTCTGCTTCATTCTTTTTAACTGGTAAACACATGAACTGTTTCCATTTTCCTCTTAATGGACGTGTAACAAATATTTCCTCCCATTTTTCTCCATTACAAATGCAATTGCTGTAAACATTTTTATGGGTCTCCTTTTGCGTGTGTGAGACTGTAGGTTTAGTCCGAGGAGGGAATTTGCTTATTCACAGGAAAGGGGATGTTACTACTGCCTTAGTAATTTCTTCAAAATGGGAAACATAGGGATTAAGAATTTATTTCCTTTTAACTTGAAAGCTAATGCTTTCTTGAAAATATGAATACTTGTGGTTTGGGGAAAAATTGGAACGTTGAATAGGTAATATTATTGTAATGGTTTGTAACTTGTTAATTGAGTAATGTATAGTTGTGGATCCTCTGCTAGAACCACAATGAAAGACTATAAAAAAGAAATTCCTAAACTGCATTTCCTTGGTTATCAGTGCTTACTTGAATTAACAGTGAGTGTGGCTTAGTGGGGTGGGAGAATTTTGAGTAGACAGCAAGATTTTTTTTTTTTTTTTGCTGGTGTTCAGATTTTCTGTAATTTATTTGAAAATTTCTTTTTAAAGCCTCATTCTATCCCAGCATAATCAAATAGAAGGAATTGGGTGCCTGAGTGATGGGGAGTGGCTTAAATCACGATGAGATATTTTTGAAAACCTCATGTGCTCCTTTTGCGTGAAAGAAGGTTCTGTTTTTCTAATCGTACTCTTCCTGCTCTCACTGCCCAGGTTTAGTTTGTGGTTTCCAAAATACCCGTTGGACTGGCTTCAGGCTGATAATATCGGTTTCTGCATATTTCCTCCACATCTTTTTTTAGAACTCCTGTGTAATTCTCTTCTTGAATAAGATCCTAAAACCATTTGCTATTAGTGTTTAGTTACCTCTGTTAACTGAAAATGAGATCTCAAAGAGACAAAGAGTCTATTAGATCATCAAAGTGAGGATTCGAACCTGGGCAGCAGCCTGACAGATTTTACTGTGTGAGAACTGCTGCAGTTTACACTGGTGTGAGTTTAGTTTATATAGGTAGGGACAGTGAGTCATTTGACATTACCAATGTAATTATTCTTGTCAGGAGGGGTTTCTGAGTCTGAGTTGTTTTGATATGTTGATGTTACCTATGTACAGAGGAAGGCAACACAGGGACTAAGCTTCTTTTATTTTTTAAAAAAATTATTTATGCATGCAAGGACTGGGGTACAGGCCAGAGGTGTGGGGGGTGAGAGAACTCACCAGAGACAGAGTGGGGAGCAGAACAGGTGGATCTACTGAAACACACTGCTTAGGGGAGCAGCGGGTATAATCTCTTCCTTTCTAAAGAATGCACTACAGAGATGCAAAAGGTGCATCCCCCATTATTTTTGAATCTTTTTTTTATCCTGCTCTTTGTTCTTCAGGGAGGCTTTATCATAGTGTTATATAGCACAAAGGAAACGTGGATACCAGGGCTCACAAGAAGCAGGTTTCATGTGTATAATATGCTGGCTTAGCAGAGTCTCACCCCAAGGCTGAGCCCCCTTTGTAGGAAGTCAGGAGCTTATATACAATTTCAGTTTCTACAAGGTTCCGGGTGGGCTTCCATTGGCAGCTGTACATGGTCAGGTATGACATGGCTACAGACCAAGAAGTGAGTCGTATAGTTGCATACCAAGGAGTGAGTAAAGGGTCAGCTGTCATGGGACCCCTGAGGTCCATTCTGCCTCATGGCCGCATATGGTTTAACTGAAGCAAGATTCCTATCAGGGACTAAGTTGCATACCAGGGACTGAGCAAAAGGTTGTTACTAAGGTCCCCAGGCTGCTTCACACAGGTCACCACGCTTCAATAACTGTTTCAGACTTCAGGCCTTCAGCTGATTTTGCTCTCTTGTTTTAGACCAGGAGAAGAGGGGTCTTATTCTCAGAACATTTTATGGTAAGTTCACACTCCTTCAAATGTTTATTTCCTTTTGGCAGGAATCAATGAGGGAGCTACTGCTTCACTTCTCAAGGATTTTTTTTTTAAGATTTATTTTATTTATGCATACAAGAACTAGGGTCCAGGCCGGAAGTGTCGGGGAGGTGAGAGGATTCACCAGGGACAGAGTGGGGACCAGAATAGACGGATCTACTGAAATACACTGCTGAGGGGAGCAGCTGGTGAGACAGAAGAGGTCTGAGTCTGTACACTTGCCAGGGTCAGCTCCCTGGCTGGCTGAGAATTGAACTTCTGCTGCAGTGGCTACGGTTAGCTACTTTGTGCTGCGACTTAACCACCAGGGAGACCCTACTTCTTAAGGGTCTTGGTCAAAAGTTTCGTGATGTGTCCTTACTCACAGAATCCTTTTGAGGGCATGGAATGTTGAAAGCTCTCCTGGCCATACTGTGATGAAGCGAGAGTCAACTTTGCATTTGCGTGTATTCATGGAGGTGAATCACCAACTGATTTACCTAAAGTTTATTGAGGCCATATTATAGTCTTTACTCTGCCATTAGTTTGGACTTAGAACTTTAGAGCAGGTGGTTGTTGAGTTGAGGAAATCCTATAGATGTGGGTTCCTGTGAGTCTGTATAGTTGTCAAGTCTGGCTTTGGGTAGCATCAGCCAGAGGACGTTTACACAGTTCGCCTGTTCTCGACTCACAGCATTTCCTTGGTTATGTAGAGCCTCCTTTGTGATTCTCTGATCTTTATCCCTGTACTTGGAGTCATTAATTCAAATTATTTGTTGCAAATTATCTTTCCTACTGCGTTAGGTTGGTTTCCTGGTAAGCAGATCAGCATGACCACTCACCTGCCTATTTAAGTTGTTTGCTTTATCCTCTTCCCTGGCAATTTTACTTCTAAAAATTTCTCTTTTAAACAAACAAAAAACCCCACATGAAATGAAAAGAATCTCTTTCAGGAAGTTCATTAAACTGGTTTTTTTTTTTCTTTTTTAAATCTTTATTTGACATAATTTACCCTTTTCACCCAATTATTTCTATGCCCAACAAAATTTTTCCAATTTTTAAGCCTTTCTTTACCACTTATGATGACTTCACTATCTTTTAAAGCATTCTTTAAGGAAATTGAAATTTAAATTTTCACCAGGAACCTGTTTGTTCAAAAAGTATAAGACATCACTACTATGTGCGTTATAGAATAGAACAAAAAGCAAAAATCGTGTCTGTGCAATCAGCAAATTAATAAAACATTTAACAACTACTGCTAGTACAGTGAGGTTAAACTGGTTTCAAGGTTTGGTGTTTTTACTGCAAGCTTTGAATCATAGTATTACATTATTCTTTTTAATGGTAAATTTGAGAACAATTTAAAGTCCCAACCTCAAAACTGCCAGATATAAAGGCATTCAATTATTTAAAATTATTTGTAGAGTACAGTGGTTACAAGTATAGATCTGGATCCAGGCTACGTGAATTCTAGTTTTGACATTGTCATTTAGAGTTGTGTGACTTTGGGAACGTATCTTTTAAGTTGTGGTGAAACATGCGTAACATAAAATTTATCATTTTAACCCCTTTCATGTGTGTAATTAAGTGACATTAAATGCATTCACATTGTTGTGTGGGCAGGTTTCCTGGTGGAATGGGTCTTTGTGAATGGTAACAGTTTTTGGGTTATTTTGAATCTTAAAGAAGTTAATATAGGCCTGGGTCATACCTGATATAGAGTAAATATACCCTAAACATTAGCATATATATGTATACACACAATTTTATCTTAAGGTAAAAATCCATCTATATCTAAGGTCAACAACATGATGATTTGAGATACACACACACATACACACACAGGAAAAATGATTACTGCAGGGTAACTGACATGTCATCTCTTCACCATTGTTACTGTTTTTTTGTGAGCACCCAGCTCTTTCTTAGCTTATTTCTTTTAATTAGCACAGTATTATAAACGGCAGTCATCATGCTGTACATTAGCTCTCTAGACTCAGTCATATTACATATCTACAATTTCATGCCCTTTGACCCACAAACATTAGCTGTTCTTGTTATTAAATTTTAAATATTGTTTAAAGTATTCAACACACATATAATCATGCTTTTAAATGGGGGGAAAAAAAACCTTAAAAACAGCACATACAATGTATTATGAAATATAAGAATGGAAAATAAACCCGAAAAGTTCCACCACTGTGGATAAGTTAATTTCATTCTTCTATGTGTTTTTTTTTTCTTTCCTATAATTGTCCTGCTTTTTTTTTAATAAAAAAAACATTTGTATATGAATTTTATTCTGAGACCTTTGGGTAAAAACTCCCAGAAGGTTATTGTCAGGCTAATCCTAAGAAGGACAATTTGATTTTTCACTTTATCTCAGCGTTTCATTTGTCCGGATTGCCTAATTATTTAAACAAAGTTAAGGTTCGTTGTAGCGTGCTTATAGTTGTGATGAAAACATGCTTTTATACAAAGGCAACTTCCTAAGGGGTATCCATAAAACTGTATGCATTTTGTTAGTCTTATTGTAATATTTTGTTTTTCTTAATTATAGTTTCCTGTTCTTGCTATTTTGCATGTCAACATTGCTGAAAGTATTTTGTTCAGCTAGGTTAGTAAACCAGATGGAGCAGTGTTCATAATTCAAGGAAATAACCTAACCTGCCATCAGTTACAATTACACAAAAAGCTGGAGTACTTTAAGTTTTATAAGGTAGAGTGCCAGGAATATTCTAAATTTCCTGTCCCCACACTGCTGAAACTTACTGAAATGAATGGGAAGAACACAGGCGGAGTACCTGAGGGGTGGTGGGGTGGGGAGCTCCAGGGATCTTGGAGGGAAGTGAAGGGGCAGAGAGGAGATTACTCCCCTCCCCTCCAGGGTTCTTCTTTGGCTGGTCAGGTGATCAAATTAACATCAGACAGGTTAGTGGCAGAAAAGAAAAGAAGTGAAAACAAACAAACAAACAAAAACCCCAAAAACAAACAGCCCTAATAATTACATATGTACTGAGGATCTACATGGATGAAATTCTAAAATAAATGGGCAAAGTGAGGGTATTTATACCTGGGCTAAGGAGTGGGGTAGGGGCGTGGGGCTCAGGTGTCAAGGAGGGGGTGATCATGGTGGTGACCAGATGCTCTTTCGTTACATGGTTGCCCTGCCTACAGAATGGTTTCCTTGCGACAAAGGTTATTTCTGATAACCCAGTTCTGCTCTGAAAAAAAATACCATGGCTCCCAGAGAGATAGGGGAAGGAAGGTGGGAGGAGTGTAGAGGGCATCAGCCTGACTATGAGAGGACACTAGAATTTTGGTGGCTGGTATGGAATGAGGGACTCACAAAAAGGTGAAGCTATAATTTTGAGGTATAATTTTGAAATCAATAGCAAGAAAATTCCCAATTCTGGTTAATGCCCCCAATTTTCCTTTTTCTAGGTCGTTAACGGTGTGATAAAAGTTTCCCCTGAGCTTGTAGGGGTGATTCAGTTTAACTTGAAATAATCCTCATGTTAAAGTGACATGTCTTGGGGAGGCCTATTCTGAGCATCTTGAGGGTTCAGGGGGCCTACCTCCCCTAAGAAGCATAAAACAGCTATCTGCTAAAAGCTCAAGGTTTCTCAGCAGCAGCAATTCTAATTCTGCCTTAGCAAATTTGTGATTGTCAGTATTTTTTTTATGTATAAATAGGTTCTTCAAAGTTTTAAGTAAGATCCCCTGAGGTATAATGTTATATTTATTCCATCTCGCAGTGTGTCTTGGAATGTCCAGGGGTTTATATATATGCCAGGGAGAAGCAAGGCCTGACAGCATGAGTGGTTTCTTACAGATTCAGCCGGGAGTGGTCTATGGTTTACATGGTTTGAGGGAACTTCTTGGATTTATTCAATTACTGAATTCCTACTCGATTGAGAATTTTTGTGGGGTTGGCCAAAAGGAAGTGAAGGAAATGGGCAAATTCTGATGGCAAACAATATGATGACTATGTACCAGGCACTGTATGAGGTGTTTGAGTATAGTATCTCAGTAAATTATCATCCCAGTAGCCCTGGGAGATTGGTATTGCTATCAGCACTGTCATTTACAGGAGAGAATGCACCACTGATAAATTTATCCTTTCTTAAAAAATGTTTTCATTTTGAAAGTGTTTGTATGCTGCAGGTATGTGCTGTTACAGATCGAAAAAAGCTTTATTATTAACATCCTATTCTGCCAACTCTGACTGAAAAGAAAAGATGACTTGATTTCTCAGGCTCACAGTGGAGCACGTTGTCTCTTCAAGCATGGGTACCATTATTATTCCCGCTTCATAGATGAGGAAATAAAGAGCCCTTTGAGGTTAAATGGTATCTCAGTTAATTATCATCGCTGATGATAATTGTGAGTTTACGAGGTATTAATTGTATTAGCTGGATTTTCTTTTAACACTTGTAGCATTTAATGAATCATCCTTGTTGTGTGGCGTCAGTTGCCATGAAACAGACCCCCTTAGTCTTCTCAGCTCTTCAACCTTCACGATCACAGGCTGCTTGGGACCTTTCCCTTCCCCAGGACCTGGTAGTAGCTCATTCGTACCACATCGATAGGAGCAGCTCCAGTCTGGTCTTTGGCAGCATTTACCCGAGTCTGCTCAGTGACCAAGGTCCACTGCTTATCAAGGCTAACAGTTAGGCGGAAGCTCTGTTCCTCACACCACTTTCCCAGAGGCACTGGGGTGATATTTGTCCAAGTTGATCCTGTGATGCCACACGCCACCAGCGTCACCACAGCCCCTGGGTGGGCCAGTACTTACTGATGCTGCTGTGACAGAGCTCACGTGGCCCCACAGTTTCTAGGTACTCCTCATTCTGGGCTTGTTGGTGGCTCAGATGTTAGTAGCTGGAATTCTAATCTAAGTCAAAGGACAAAGTTAGGGGCCTCCCTGGTGGCGCAGTGGGTTAAGCAGCGCACTATGAAGCAGACCGCAGCCACTGCAGCACGAGTTTGATCTCTGCCGCCGGCCAGGGAGGGGACCCACATGGTGTGGCAGATGTCTCCTGCCTCGCATGCGGTTCCCCTCAGCAGTGTCTTTCAGTAGATCTGCCTATTCTGCTCCCCACTCTGTCTCTGGTGAATCCTCTCACTACCCTGAACTCTGACCTGTACCCCTGCTCTTGTATGTATAAATAAATAAATCTTTTAAAAAAAAAAAAGGACAACTGGACAGGGAAATTAGAATTTCCCTTCCTGTCTTATTTAAGTGAATAAGAAATACTATGAACTTATTCTTGTTTAAGATGACATCTAAAGCCATCACTCTTCATTATCTAAACTAAGATCTCTCATTATATTTTATTTTATAAAATAAATAAATTAGTCCTTTTTTTTCCCTTCCCAAAAAAAAAAAAAAAAAGGACAAAGTTAGGCTCTCCCTCCCTATGATTACTAGTTTGTTCACAATTGACTAAATGACAGGTCTTTATATAGTTACAATTTACTAACCCAGTTTCTCTTTTTTTTTCCTAAAGATTTATTTATGCATACAAGAACTAGGGAGTAGGCCAGAGGTATGTATGTCGGGGGAGGGGTGAGGATTCACAGGAGACAGAGTAGGGAGCAGAACAGGCAGATCTACTGAAATACACTGCTGAGGGGAGCAGGAGAGGAGACAGGAGAGGGCTGCTGAGCCATGTGGGTTATTTCCCTGGCTAGGAATTGAACTCATGCTGCAGCAGCTGAGGATAGCTTGATAACACTGTCTTTAGCCCCTGCACCACCAGGGAGGCCCCTAACTCAGTTTCTCTTAAACTGAACTTGTCCCTCATCATTCCCATTCTGGCAAAATATAAATTTGTTTTATTCCCAAGGATCATTGCTTTTAGGCCTTACAAGGAGTATAAAACAAGGCATGGAAATAGGTCCTATGTACTTGAGATTAGAAGTGCATATGGCTGACCCTGACTTAGCAAGTGCAGAGAAGGGTCCTGATGAAGGGCTGTGGCTGGTGGTGCTGCCGTGTTGGTGAAGAGGTGTTTGACCAGTGCTTTATAAAGTGCCTGGACCTCAGGCATGTGGGTGCTACAGGTTGGCCAGGAAGCGAGGGATGGAGTCTTGCCCCCACATTACAGATATTTGTGTTTAGTAGGTGCATGAGATGTGTGACAGGAATAAACTTGGCAAGTAGGTGGTCCCCAAATCTGGAGAATGTCTGGTTAGGCAGCGTTTAAGGTATTTTCCATTTGGGAGAGATTTCCCCCAGTGGAAAGGCTTTGCAGTAGGATTCTTCCCTGTGGGATTGAAGTTAAGGAGTAAGATCTGGGTTGGAGAAAATAGACACAGAACTGGTTTAGGATCTGTGGTACTGGATAAATCTCCTGCCTGGAGCTTTTTGGGGTATGAAGATTTAACCACAGGTGGGTTCAGCGATGTTCCTGAACTCTTGAAAATGCTCTGACCGAGCCATCTTCAGAACTTCTGATTGGTGGTGCTGGAGAAAGGTCACAGTTACCCTCAGGGCACATTTGCATCCCAGTAGAAGCTTAAAGGTCTACTCTCTTCTAATAGCCAAGGGAGCAGTGTTAGATGTCTCCAAAAGGTCTTGTTTTCAAAGTGCCCGTGCTATTCCTGCTTAAATACTTCTAGAACAAAGAGCTTGCCAATTTCTCAGGCAGCCATTTTTGGACAGTTTTGCAGATCAGAAAAGCTTTTTGGTGAAATAAGCCAAACTGTGTCCTTGTATAGCTTTCACGAAGGGGACCTGGCAGGGAGCATAGGGCCGGTCCTCCCTGCACAGGATATACTAGACAGTCTTCACCTCACCCCATTAACCTTCTTCCCATCTTAAACACCCCCAGTGGGACTGTTGTATTCATCTCAGGGTCTTTGTTATGATCACCTTTAGCCTCTTCCTCTTAGCCAATGTTGTGTTTCAAATTTAGGCATTTTAACCTGCAAGGAACAGAGTTGGGACCATTTATTTATACGCTAATGCTTGGGGGTGCGGGAGGTCCCTAGTATAGACCTTAAATGTACCTTTAATCTCGGATTTGTCCTATTATTTGAGTTTGTGGATCTTAACTGTGTCTAGCCCACCTTCCCAGGTGTAATTTTGCTCATTTTATAAGCAAATTTGATTCTTTCCAAGTGGAAGAGGAAGTAGTACCTCCAGGCCAGGCAGCCTGCTGTCTCCACTGGGCTCCCATATTGTGGTCAGTCATGAGCTTCACAGATAAGACCAAATTCAAATATTTAATCAGTTCCTCACTAATGAGTTGTCCTCGATGCTAACGTAGGAAATTGCCTTTTCACCCTAGAAGATGTATACCAGTGGTTTTAAGAGTGTTGCCTTTTCCGGCACTCTAAAGAAGCAGTTTCACTAGTGATTTGTTGTTTTGGATGTTTCTGATTAACTCTTTTTTTTTTCTAAAGATTTATTTACTTATGCATGCAAGAGCAGGGGTTTGGGCCCAGAGTTGCGGGAGGTGAGAGTATTCATCAGAGACAGAGTGGGGAGCAGAACAGGCAGATGGACTGAAATACACTGCTGAGGGGAGCAACAGGCAAGGCAGGAGAGGTCTGCTGCGCTATGTGGGCCCCCTCCCTGGCCAGGGATGGAACTGGCACTGCTGTGCCGCGGATGCTGCACCACCAGGGAGGCCCTCAGATTAACTCTTAACACAATTTTGCTGAAAATACATGATGCAGATTAGAAAACCCCTGCACTAAGCATTAATTTTACTTCCCCTATTCTGTAAACTGTGTGCCTTGGGCATGTGTATGAAATTGTATGGCTAGGGCCTCCCTGGTGGCGCAGTGGATTAAGAAAAGCACTATGAAGCAAACCGCAGCCACTGCAGCACGAGTTCGATCCCTGATCCCTGCTGCCGGCCAGGGAGGGGCCCCACATGGTGCGGCAGACCTCTCCTGTTGTGCCCGCTGCTCCCCTCAGCAGTGTACTTCCATTGATCTGCCTGTTCTGCTCCCCGCTCTCTGTGGTGAATCCTCTCACCCCCCACACCTCTGGCCTGTACCCCAGTGCTTGTATGCATAAATAAATAAATCTCTAAAAAAAAAAAAAGAAATTGTATGGCTAGTTCTTTGCCTTCAGCCTCTGCTGCCACTAACACCTATTTATTTCTTGCATACTTAGTTTTCAAGAGGTGCTTGCTATATGTGCTTTGTGGCATTTGGTATAAATAGATTTGAGGTTGCTGTTTGAAAGTGTTCTACAGCCATATATATACAGAGCTAACGTATTAAGGATTTGTTATTGCATTTCAGATACTTAAGTCTAATAATAGAAAAAGCAGTCTCTTAACAGACTATGCCTCTCTTATGTGTTCCCCCCTCCCTTTTAAGTGAATACTAAATGTCAGGAACCTTGGCAGCTAACCTAATTTAAGGCCCAGAATATTTGGAGAGGCAATAAAAACAATAATGACCATGGTACTTGAAGTGCACAGATTATTTTTTTAAGTCCCTGTTTATTTATTTATTTTTAAATTTGCGTTTTATTCAGGTGATGTTGGTTTATAACATAAAGAAGTTCACATTAATTTATGAATGTATTAAATATTATCACAAGTGTATAGTATTATCATACTCGCCACCAAAGCCCCAATAATTTTCTACCATAGTTCATTGAAAAGACCCCATTTAATGTTTAATTGTAGACTTGGTGTTCTTACGTATAAATTGCTAAACATTCTTACCTTGAATTATTTTAAGTGCTAAAGCAGTAGCTTTGAAATTTACAACAGCAGACTATTAGATTACCAGACTTTTCAAAATATCTACAATTTCCTTTTCAAACAGGGATGAGGAAGGGTGGGGTCTCAGCTATAAATTAGAGGGCTGAGGCTCTAATGGCAAGATAAACTTTGTCATCTTTTGGTTTCTTAAATAATGTAATTTACTGAACAGATGGCATTTTCATTTTGCTTTATAGAAACACATCCTTGACTTATTTTTTTTTAAAGATTTATTTATTTATGCGTACAAGCACTGGGGTACAGGCCAGAGGTGTGGGGGGGGGGTGAGAGGATTCACCACAGAAAGCGGGGAG
>JAGFMF010011752.1:4625649-4700843 GCA_019455555.1 Galemys pyrenaicus
ACGAAGGACTGAGGTGATGGTGCACTGGTGAGATGGTGATGGGGAATACATGGGGATTACAATTAATGGCAAGTATATGTAAATTTTAAAATATTTTAAAATAGAAAAATTTTAATAGAAAAAATAGAAAAATTTAGGATGGACGATCTCACAAGGACAACACATAGCGGTGGGGGTAAGAGATGATTAATGAATCACAGACTAACCACAATTATGGAAGTTTCCAGGAATCTGAGGTAGGGTCAGAAAAAAATTTTCAGTCAGGGATGGGGGCAGAGAACATTGTCAATCTTAGAAGACGCACCCAATCTGACTTCAGGGTGATAATTGCCACAATAATTCCATCAGAGAACATTGTGAAAGAACACCCTTGCCCTGGCAAAGTGCGGTCTTGTGCTTTAAGACTCCCCGCATATGTCAATGCAGGAGTCTTTTTCCTTGTTCTCCTTTCCCCAGTAAACTTCCATGTGCGGATGAATGGGATTGTCTGCTGAATTCTTTCTCAGAGGGACCCAAGAACCCTACACACCCACCAAACCTCATCATGAACCCCAGTAAATGTACAACTCTGTGAACATACTTAATGCTGCTGATCTGTACACTTAAAAGTGGGTAGAACATTAAATTCTATGTTAGGTGTATTTAACCAGCTAACCAGTTTAAAAAATAGAATGAAATCAATTGAGAGAAAAAGAGAATGGGACCATTATTTGAATTGTCTATCAGATTATACTCCTTTGTGATGACCTGGCCTGTTACTGCTGTTGTATAAGGGATGACCAGGGAGCTTAACGAGATCTCCACCTACTCTACTTTCTATTTCTTCCCCTAGTCCCTCTTGGAGCATTTGTGTTTGTAGATGGCCCTTGGGAAAGATAAAGTATGTCCCTAAGGCATTTATAATCCAGAAGTTAGCCAGAGTCGCACCTTGCTTTAATAAAATTGTGACACTACATTGTCCTCATCCGTGGTAGGAAGTGTTGGATGGCACTATTTAGGTTGTATTTGGGGCTGAGGGAGACAGTGAGATGCCTGCAAACCTAATTTAAAGTCGTAAAGTCAACCAGTGGTTGAAATTTGATACCTGCAGATGTATTCTTTCAAAAGATACTGTCTCTGGAAGAATATGTCTTGTCTGTTGTCTAAACATTCTTCATGGAAAAAAGAAATCCTCTTCACCATACCAGGGGAATTCTGAACTTTTCGTGAGGCACCATGAGGAGGATGAGGTAAACTATGTGCTGGGTACTGTTTACTGAGGTAATGGAAAAAAGGTGCAGCTAGTTCCTTAAGAAAAGGATGGGCTAGTCAGTAGTGGAGACTAAAAGACAAACTTAGAAACAAAACAGGCTTATAGTGTCTTACCTTTATTCAGGGCAACTGGAAAAAAATACCAGATAACCTACAGAAATTGACTTCTCATGGTTCTGGAGGCCAGGAAGGCTAAGATCTGGAGCTGGCATGTTTGGTGTCTGGTGGGGGCCTGCTTCCAGGTTCACAGCAGTATTTTTGCTTTGTCCTCATGGCTGAAGGGGCAAGGGCCCTCTCTGAGATCTGTCTCAGAAGGGCACTAATCCCACTCCTGAGGGCCCTGCCCTCATGACTAGTCATCTGCCCTAGCCCCACCTCTTCTTGTCATCGCAGGGGGAGGTTAGCACTTCAACACATGACTTTAAGGATACACACATTCCAGACCACGTCACACCAATATGTAAAGGAGAATCAAGAATATGGACGAGAAGCATGATACTCAGGTGGGTCAGTGACTACAAGCTTGGAGACTTTCTGGCTTCCAAAAAACATGGTTTTTATGGCCCTGTTAATGTTTTTAGAGAGTGATCATTCCCAGGCAGTCTTCATCTGTTAAATAAATTCTTTATTGGGGAGGAGGAGGAGGTGGAGTAGAGGTGAAGTGAGACAAAGATGTGATATTTTTGGAACAGTGGGAGATACAAAGTAATTTCCTGATAAGATTGGTAGCCTTTCCTAAATTAAACCTGGAAAAGTCAAAGCAAATGGAATATACTTGGAAGAAATGGATTCCTAGCTCTGGTGTGGAATTCCAAACCTGTGTACTGAGCACTCAGGTAGAAGTTGACTTTAGGATAAGTGCAGAAATCAGTTTTTGTGGAGTACTTTATTTTGATCTGACGTTTGTTTGTGAACTTCATAATTAAAGTAAACCAGGGTTTATTTTCCTGTCACATTCCCTGTGTGTGTGTGTGTGTGTGTGTGTGTGTGTGTGTGTGTGTGTGTTGAAGGTGGGGGGGCATTGCAACAAATCAGAATATAGCAAACTTTGAAAGGAAGTTTAGAAAAATTATAGGCTAAGGATCATGAATTACTAACTTAATGTTGCTGAAGACAAATCCTTAGGGGTTTTTTTTTTTTTTTGAAAGGGGAAACTAGAAAATACAGTAGAAACAAGTAGGAGTACTTGCTCTCATTTCTGTTTTCACTTATGTTTTTACTTTGAGAAGCCATTGTAACAGGTATTTGAAGAGGAAGTTGTTAGCGAGCTTAGCTGTGTTTTAAGGTGTGGGTAGAGGAGTCCGTTGGCCAGTGTCCTGAGAAACCTGCTCTCTGAACCCAGCGTGCTGCTGCTGGGAACAAAGACGATGTCACACTTTCAAGGAAGACTAATACTTTTAATGGATCTGATTTCTTGATTTTTAATTAATAGATCACCGGTCTTTTTTTTTTAATAGGCAGTGGCACTGCTGTTTATTTTTCCTTATAAAATCAGGGGAATTTCCTTTATTTAAAAGATTTATTTATTTATTTATGCACACAAGCACTGGGGTACAGGCCAGAGGTGTGGGGTGGGGGGGTGAGAGGATTCACCACAGACAGAGCGGGGAGCAGAACAGGCAGATCAACAAAAATACACTGCCGAGGGGAGCAGCGGGCACAGCAGGAGAGGTCTGCCGCACCATGTGGGTCCCTCCCCAGCCGGCAGCAGGGATTGAACTCGTGCTGCAGTGGCTGCGGTTTGCTTCACAGTGCATTGCTTAACCCACTGCACCACCAGGGAGGCCTGGAATTTCTTTTTAAAATATATTTATTCCAATGAATAAAGGAATACATATTCAATGCAGAAACTTGGAAATTAGAAAAAAGTATAGTAAGTTTCTGGAACACCTATTCTTTTCTGGCATTCTCTTTTAGGGTTACTGTTGATATTTTTGGGGTGAGCCTTGCCTCTGCTGGCTTATCTTTTCTCCATGCCTCTGATCCCTTTCTGCCTGGCGGTTGTGGAGGGCTGGCCAGGGCCACCGCTGTCCTTCTTCTGCCTCTGGTCTGTTGAATCAGAGGATTTGGGAGGCAGTCCTGAAGTTTTCTCCCAGTTAACTTCCTGTCATTTTTATGGGAGTGAGCAAGGAGGGAGCTTTACTTCGAAACTGGGGGACATTATATTCAGTAACTCTGGATCATAACAAGTTAGGCAGCCCCTGACTTCTGGTGGCAGTGTGTGCTCAGGGTTCGTGTCCAAGTCTGGGGCTTGATAATTGTAGCCCTCCCATGGGAGGCACTGGATTCAGATTCTGGACCCGCTGCACAGTCTACTTGTATATGAGACAAGTTCCACTTGGTTTGCTCAGGTGTAAGTGGTATTGACAGTTCTCAGATAAAATTATTGGACTAACCTGGTGCATAGCAGGACTTTTTTTGTGGCCACAAAAAAACCTGCTTGTTTCTTCATTCAGAAACGTTTATTGAATCTCACTTGTGTGCCAGCTTTATTGCACTAAGTACTGGACATCAAAAGGGTAAAGTTCTGTCCTCTGGGAACTTAGATTTGTGAGGGAAGAGAGTAATAAAACTGAATGCCTGTAGTATGTGATATATTAAATAATGATAAGAACTAAGGAGAAAGAAGTAAAACATGGAAGAGGAAGAAAGAGAGAGAGTGTGTGCGTGTGTTGGAGGAGAGAGAATATCAAATCGTTTACTCTGTAATGTAACTGCATATTATTTTCATGTAATATATCTGTATTTCAGCTGGAGGCCAGAGCTCCCTCTCTGTTGAAATATAACTTTTCTTTTTCCCTGGCAATTTTCCAGGAGGAGGTAGGTTCTGGGGATGAGGGTGTCAGGGTTTAGGGTTTGAGAGGTGTATGTGAGTGTGTGTGTGTGGTCTTTAGATATACATGGTGATCACTTGATTAGTGTCAAGCATTCAATAAATTTGAGCTGTTACATGTTAGCACTCTATTATGTCTTCTGTTATAAAACTCAAAGCTTTAAATAAAAACTGGAGGGGCCACTGTCTTAGAAAAAGTGCCTAGTGCTAGATGCTAGAAGTAGTAATTACGTAAGTGCCAAATTTGGAGCATAGACAAAATGTTGATTTTTCCCTATCCCCCCACCCCACTCCCCACACTGGTGCTTCTCTTCAAATGTTCCATCTCCTCCTCTCCTCCCCTTTTCATTTCCCTGGAGGCATTTTGGAGGAATTGGTTTTAAGGCAGGAACCATGGGTTAATATATCTAACAAAGGCTGTGTTGTGTGTTACTATCTAGTAAATCAATAGGCAAAAGGAAGAAACCCTCTCATAGCATAGTCTTGTTTCTAAAAATGTACTCGGGATAAAGGGAAGAGGACAAAAAAATTTGTCTAGTCTAAAGATACAGTACATGCTGCTTGATGGAAAAAGAATTGTGCTTTCCTAAACTCTAGCCATGTCTTCTTTAATTACTGAATTTGACTTTTGAAAATACAGAGAAATCTATTCAGGGAAGTGAGTGATTTATACCTGAAATTTCTAATTACTTCTCAGTGTAGTTTAGTTCTCTTTAGTTTAAGAAATACGGATTTCATTACTGGTGATAAAATTATATTTTATAAACTTTAATGAAGGCTATATATTTCCTGAAGGCTATATATATATATATATATTTACTGAAGGTTGATAACTATCTCAGTTTTCTCTACAGTGTGTGTTGGTTTGGTATTTTGTATGCTGAATCAGCTTCCAAAAATCAGAGAAGCAATGATGTGTAATGGGAAGTTTTAGGATTTGCATGGATCCTACTCACAATCAGTTGTATGAAATTTGGCTAGATTGGTCCGTCCATCTCAGTTTTCTGACATGTGAAATAACTATTATTATATCACAAGGTTGTTGTGCTGCTTAAATGGATTAATATTGTGTGAGTGTCTGGCACAAAGTAGATGCTAAAATCTGGTTGATTTGACTTCTGTGCTTTTTTTTTTAAAAAAGATTATTTATGCATATAAGAACTGGGTTACAGGCCAGAGGTGTGGGGGGTGAGAGGATTCACCAGAGACAGAGAAGGGGAGGAACGGGCAAAACAGGAGAGGTCTGCTCCACCATGTGGGTCCCCTCCTTGGCCTGGGATCGAACTCGTGCTGCAGTGGCTGTGGAGGGTTCATAAGGCAGTGCTTAACCCCTTATGCCACCAGGGAGGCCTACTTCTATTCACTCTTAATAATGATTTTGTGAGACTCCAGTCAGACTGCTCAGTTGATAAACATTGATTTTTTTTAAAAAAGATTTTACTTATTTATGCATACAAGATCTGGGGTACAGGCCAGAGTCCAGGAAGGTGAGAGAATTCACCATAGACAGAGCCGGGAACAGAACAGGCAGACTGACTGAAACACACTGCTGAGGGGAGCAGTGGGCAAGGCAAGAGAGGTCTGCTCTGCGCCATGTGGGTCCCCTCCCTGGCCAGATGCAGGGATCGAACTCATGCTGCAGTGGCTGCAGTTTGTAGTGTATGGCTTAACGCACTGCACCACCAGGGAGGCCCAATAAACATTGATTTTTAATGTTAGATTTTAATTGGTGTTATTTATTGAATGTCAACTTGAATGATACTGATAGTAGCAGTAATAATAATGATGGTAGCCAGCCAGACCTTATGAAGTGCTTTGTGTATGTTTTCTTAATTTCTCTGAACAAGAAACTGTTGAGGACAGATTTTAAGATGTTCATTATGCTGACTACAAGCTGAGGCTTCTTAAAAGATGAAATTAAAAGATTTAGAAATGAAAGAAAAATGTTAGGTAAAAAGATCACTATTTTGTTGATCAGGATGCCATGAGTTGAAAGTTGCTTATAAAAGAGAGATAAAAGTTGAATGTTTTCGGGTGTCACAGGGGTTGAAGTCTTAGCACTGTCAAGCTACCGGCAGCCACTTCAGCATAGTTGGATCCAGGACCAGAGAGCTGACCCGCATGGCACAGCAGACCTCTTCTCTCTCGCCTGCTGCTCCCCTCAGTAGTGCATTTCAGTAGATTCGCCTATTCTACTCTCCACTATGACTCTGGTGAATCCTCTCATCCCCCACACCTCTGACCTACACCCCAGTTCTTGTATGCATAAATAAATAAAAAGAGTTCAGTGTTTTGAAGGCAGAAGCCAAGTCTCCTGTCCCCCTGTTACTGCAACACCTGTTCATGCGCATGGTGTCTGGCCTTTGAATGTTGACCGAACAGAATCCTGAAGGTCTGGTGTATTTGCACAATCCAGGAAGTTTCTAAGTGTTTTCTTCTAAATTGATCTGTTCACCTGGGAAAACGGAATTACTGCTGATTATTTTTAGTTCCCACAGTAATAAGAGTGCAGCCTGTAATCTCTGCTTTGCAGGGAAGGAAATAGGCTGGAAAACCACAGCAGATAGCTTGGTCACCAGACACCCTGGACAGGCTGAGACATTAGTGCTTTGTATCACATTCTCCTGATTCTGCTGGTTGAGAGTGTGGGGGCGACAGGGCCTGGCAGGGACTCAGTTGTTGGCTGGCCTTGCACCTCACAATTTACGGCTTTGATATACCCAAACTCCAGTTAGCTGGAAATGAAAGATTTTCAGTTCTAGGATGCAATGTTACTTTTCTCCCTTGTAGTTGTGCTTATTTTGCTCTTTAACTGCTGACATTTGGTGAATATGGAGAGAAGTTACTTTTATTTTTCAGTGTTTTAAAATAAGAACAAAGAGGCAACAACATGAGACCCAAAAAAGGAAAACTAATTTTTACTTGTAAATTTGAATTTCCCGTCTTATTTTCTATTACTGAGAAGTTCATAGTGCTTAACTCTAAAAATACCTTTTAGCAGCATGCTGAAGTCTGTTCTCTTTGTCTAAATTAGCTGATTTGAGCTGTGAGCTATGGTTTTCGAAAGCCTTCCATTGGGTGCTTTAGCTACTTCCCTGTAGTTATGAGTTAGGATAACATGGCTGACGGTGAAGCAAACTAGTAATGACAATCTTTTATAGAAGAATGAAGAATTTATCAAAATCTGAGGCAAATTTTAGTTTAGAACCTTCTCAAGTGGCTTCTTCTGTGCTCCCTTCTGTGTCATCTGTCACTTCTTGTGGCACCATTTCACCTGTCCTGTGCCCTGTCCACTCTTCTAGCCCAGCACCTCACATAGCTATTTGTTAAATGTGCAGGTGCTCAACAAACACTCGCCCAGTTACAGAACTGGCCCTTTTACTAAACAAGAAGAAAGGAAAAAATATTATTTATTGATGACATTGGCATAGAGACTGACATTTCCACATGAGAATTAGTAAGAAAGTGGAGACAGAAAAAAAGTGGAAAGCAGCTAGTTGGGATGGGACTGTCTCACTTGCTAAAGTCAGGGTGTGGCGGTGGAAGCCAAGTCCTAGGGTGCACCAGGTGAGAACAGGTCCACCAACACCTGCCTTTCCTGCACACCCCCCTGCCCAGCACTGGACAATTCTAAGGTGTGTTTTTGTTTTAAAAATGCTATGTGTGCTTTCAGAAACGTGGCTTACCTGTCTTGGTTGGGAAATGTCATTTATTTTGTGAAAACAGGTACACTTGGTTCACAGTTTCTATTTGTTAATGCCTGGAAATGTTTTTCAGTGTGTGCGCGCGCACGCATTTTCTTTGTAATAGAAGTTCCTTGAAACAAGGTGGTCAGAGTTTGTTTTTTTCATTTGTTTGTTTATTTTAAACTTTCTGCATTTTTTAAAAAAAGATTTATTTATTTATGCATACAAGAACTGGGGTACAGGCCAGAGGTGCGAAAGGTGAAAGGATTCACCAGAGACAGTGGGGAGCAGAACAGGCAGATCTACCGAAATACACTGCTGAGGGGAGCAGCAGGCAACAGACAGGAGAGGTCTGCTGCGCCATGTGGGGCCCCTCTCTGGCCCGAGATCGAACTCATGCTGCTGTGCTGCAGATGCTTCACAGTGCTGCGCTCAACTCGCTGCACCACCAGGGTTTTATTTATTTTACATAAATTTTATTTATTTTACATAAATTAATAACCCATATATTATAGGCTGGTGATGTTTCAAATTGTGGAACTTGCACTGGTCTTTTCGATTCCTTCTGCCTTCTGATGGCAGCTTTACTGTGATGGTGCAGGTGGTGGTGTCAGTCCAGCCGCTCCCCCTCCCCTGCGCCCCCACTACCCCCCAGCTGCATTTTCATGCAGGAACCACAGTGCCAGGTCCGTCCCCGCCCCGCTCGCATCTTCATCTTGGTTTTGCCACAGAAGGAGCAAGCGTACTTGGCATGCTGGCTAATTTCAGTTATCTTAACCATTATCCTGAGGGAGGCACCATAACAGGTCCGGTATTTACCAGTGATCCGCACCTTCTTGGTGCAATTCCTGGCCAACTAGGTCAGCACCCGAAGTGGAAGAGATGCAGTGCGCAGGCGCAGCTTTGGGCAGGTGAGCCGAAGTGGCCCGTAGTTGCCGTTTCAGACTAACAAAATTTCTGTCTTAGAAATGTTCTCGTTTTGGCACATTTAATAAATGAAACTAAGTAGGTGGTTTATATCACAAAATAGTTTCTTCAGTGTGGAGACATTTATTTTAAAGTATTAAATTATGTCCCTCAGTAGAAAAATGCAGTGGTTTCTACTTAATTGTTAAAATCTTAGTGGTATGATTATAGTTGTCCTAGATTTCTTCTTTGTGTTTTTTTTTTTTAAAAGATTTATTTATTTATGCATACAAGCACTGGGGTATAGGCCAGAGGTGTGGGGGGGTTGTGAGAGGATTCACCACAGACAGAGCGGGGAGCAGAACAGGCAGATCAACAGAAGTACACTGCTGAGGGGAGCACAGCAGGAGAGGTCTGCTGCACCATGTGGGTCCCCTCCCTGGCCGGCAGCAGGGATCGAACTCGTGCTGCAGTGGCTGCGGTTTGCTTCATAGTGTGCCGCTTAATCCGCTGCGCCACCAGGGAGGCCCCTTCTTTGTGTTTTATATATTCTACATTACTCATCTAGATGGTGTGTTTGTGTTCAGTTTAAAACAGGTTAAGAATAAAATACAACGTAACTCCAAAACTCTTAAAAATTTAAAATACAATGATAAAGTTGGAGGGGGGAAAAAGAGAAATGTTCCCATTTTACGTGTATTCAAAAAGGGCCAGATTTTATCCTGTTAATCTGCCTGAATTCTGAATCAGCTGAGAAGGAAGATGAGAGTAAGGAAAACAGACCAAATGGACCTTCATTGCTTCTAACAGCTAAAACTGATAAAATAGACTGTGGTTTACCCTGTGGGCTGCAGCCTTCCTGAGGCTGATCTTCAGTGCTGTGCTTGGGACAGCCTCCCTCTTAGAGCCAGAGCAGGAAGTTGGCCCCTAGAAGAGGACTAAGAGCTGGCTGTGCTCCCATATCCACTTATCTTTCCAGATCCTCCTGATCCTAATATTGGTAGTTCCCCTTACTTATCTGGGAAGGAGATTGCTGGAGTGGAGGGAGAGGAAGTCTGTCCTATTCAGAGGTAAGAAAATGACACAGGAGAGGTTATGTACATTTTTCTTAAGTCACACAGCTAGTGGGTCACAGTTTCTCCTGGGCTGTAAAGGTCATTTGGTATGAGCAGTAAGGGGGCTGGTTTAGCAGTTAGCTAGGCCTGTGTTCACATTCTACCCTGTGACCCTAGCCTCAGTTTATGCATCTGTACAATGGGGTTAAAAATCTCCACATAAGGGCTTTTTGGAGGGTTACTTACATATGTAGAATAGATATAACATGTGTTGAATAACCTGGGCTAGCACTTGGCACTCCATTTGCTCATAATCAGCAATGCAAACATTACCCAGCCAGCTGGCAACATTTACCATTCCCTTTGTTCTTTTAAATCCTGACTTGGGGCCTCAGAATTTGGCATTGAACAGTGATTCTCAACAGAGTGGAACTTGAAAATTGGCTATTTTAATTTTGATCTTTTGGAAGGGAAAAATTCATTCCTAAGGAAGTAAAGCTTTAAATTGAAAGACTTTTACTTATCATATGGACTGTAAGGAAAAATTGCATTGCACCTGGAATTGATTTTGTAGTCAGGAGTTGAACAGTATGTCCTATTAGCCCTGCAGGACAAATGTCTTTCAATTCCAAGTAGTCACGCTTAGTTTCAAGGACCTTCTTTAGTAGGTGTTGTAAAAAGTTTTGTTAGGCATGTTCAAGGACTCATGAGAATATTCCTGGGAGAGGGAGTCGGTGGTTTTGGTTTTAAGTGAAGGGATGAAAAAGCTGAGGCATTCACATCTTTGTTCTGGACCAACATGTGTGAAATGTGATGTATCCTTCTTCTCTTCACATTTCCTTAGAAGTACAGATGAAACAGTTCCTGTGCCCTCAGGGAGGCTGTTGTTTCAAGGGAAGCCACGTGGGGCGCATATCCTGTGACTGTAGAATACAGTGTGTCCGCCCTCTCTTTTAGTGTCTGCTGCTTGCTTCCTGTCCAGATCTTTAGTTCAGTGGAGAACAGCTGTGAGGCTGTGTCCACACAACTTTGATCCACAGGTTTGTTTCAGACCCCCCTAGTGCTAATAAGTCTGCTAAATTCACTTTCTCTCGCTTCCAGATCAACTTTTACTTTTATCCAGTTTTCAGTCCAGACATCCCAGCTGAGTTGCCCTTGTCCTCCCCACCCCACTGCTGCCAACTGTACTGACCTGACCCAGGGGGTGGGGATAGCGTGGTGGCGGGCCAGGTCACTGACCCCCTGCACTGAGGAAAGGTGGGGCGGGAGGCACTTCCTCCAGGCCTTTGGACTTCCTGTGCAAGCTGGGAGGAAAATGGAGCCTCTGTGTGTGTGTGTGTGTGTGTGTGTGTTCAGGTTACACAAGCAACACAAACATTCCTGCACAACAAAGACAATTTAAGTTTCTGTAATTTACTAAAAATAAGTTACTGACTGTTCAAGTCCCAGAGCAACTGGAGGGTAGCTTTTATTTAATAATTGGTTGACAAGGTAATATTAAACAATCTAGCTTTTATTTTGACAAGTTTTGGCAATCACAGCTTCTCTCTACCTAAGAAATCTCTGCTCTGCCCTGCCTAGCACTTCCATACACGATCTGTGAGAGCACTTTGCTGACAGAACGAAGGAAAATAGACAGTTGCTCCTTGATGCCTCTCTTCTCACTGGCATTGTTGTTTCTTTGGAGGGTGGCTTCAGTGGGCACATCAAAGTGTGGCATTTATGCCGGCAGAGTGTTGAATTATTTTGTGTTTGCTTTTGTTTCCAAGGCTATTTTTAAAAATTACTTATTTATAAATACAAGAACTGGGGTGTAACCCAGAGGTGTGAGGCATGAGAGGATTCACCAGAGACAGAGCAGGGAGCAGAACAGTGGACCTACTGAAATACACTGCTGAGGGGAGTAGCGGGCGAGATAGGACAGATGTGCTGCGCCATGTGGGTCAGCTCCCTGGCCTGGGGTCTGGAGATAGCTCTGTAGTGCTGAGACTCAACCCTGTGCTGCCAGGGAGGGCCACCAAGGCTATTTAAAAAAAAAGAAAAAATCCTCCTGTATAACAGACTCTGGACAAGTGTTTGAAAATCTCATAGAGAAAAAAAAAACTTGCAGAAACTAGTCAGGCATAAATGCCTAACATTTTGGGGTCTTTTTTTTTTTTTGTATCCTTTAGGCACATGTTTGTCATATTAGATATACATTTTCTTCTCTGGGTTTTTTTCCCTTTTTTTCATTCAAGACTCCTTTATGTAGGTTTCATGTTAACTCCTGTTTGATTCCTATGAAATAGGAAAGTATGTGGGCATTTTCTTAATACTGCTGTTTCTAATTTTTAAACTAATGTTTTGTGGTCCTGGCCAGATTTCTAATTCCCTATCAAGCTGCCAGTTGTACCACACTCCCCAAAATCCAGGTGGAATACTATATTTCAAAACCTAAGTCCCCAGAAGCTGCAGATGCACAAACCCGAGGGTCTCTTGGCTGCTTTTGCTGTCCTCATCCCATCTTTCCTCCTCCTCCTCCTTTCTTACCTTAATTGGCTTTGAATCAGACAGACCTGAGTAGAACCATATGTAGCCCCTGCACTAACTAGCTCCATGTCCTCGGGCACATTAATTCTTCTGGGCCTTCATTTTGCTGTTTGCAACGTAGGGATAATGGAGTAGCTGGCTATAGGGTTATTCTGAGAATTCTGAGTCAGGTTGTGGAGGGTGTGGCATGATGTCTGGGACTTGGTCAGGAGAAAACTGACCAAGGGAAGCTGTGGCCGTCTTTTTTCATCCCTCCTCCCCTATCCAGGGATTTGAGTTGGCTAATTCTGTCCCTCTTGTTTTGGAAGCAGGACCAGAAACAAAAGGGGAGCAGAATGGGGGAGGTGTACTGACAATACATTTTTTTCCCCCTTTCTAAATATAAAGTTCCACTGTTTCAGGTACTGCCCGAATCCCCAAAGCAGTGGGTTCAGGCCGGGTAGAGCCCCTTGACTGGGTTCAGTGAGGTGGGAGAGGTGGGCTGGGGTATGTGGGGTATGTTCTTCTTGTGGTGGGGGCTGTCTGCCTCCCTGGCCCTACCTCTTTTGGTCTTTCTCTGTCCCTGATTAACCCTACCTCACTGACACCGAACCAAATTTTGTCCCTGATACTGTCGAGGATTTGCGTTTCTCTCCCCATCTACAACTAAGTGGAAGCGCAGGAGAGGATAGAGAAGACTGTCTTTAGAAATTGCTGGGTGAGGCTTTTCCAGGTTCGAGTCTGCATGATTTTTATTACACGTGCTCTCATATAGAATTACTCCAGAGTACTTGCACCTCCGGGTAGGAAAGTGAGGCTGTATGCTTCAGATAAGCCAACACCTGGGGCTGCATTTGTGAAAGAAATAAATGGCCCACTGAGGTGGGGCTGGTATGCAGGTGTCCTCTGTGTGCCTTTGTCTTCTCATACACTGTCCTTCTGGACTGGTGGGCAGCTGAGCGGCATCTTCCTTTGTTCCCCATGTAGCCTGTGGCAGAAGAATTGAGTCCTTGTGCACTCCCTACTTCAGCCAGGCCTTTTAAGGGCTATGAGCAGACCTAATCAAAAGGGCCATCTTGAGTGGAGTGTTGGGACAGAGGGGAGGAGAATTCAGCAAGAGGGGGTGGATTGAATTAATGGGAACAAGAGTGGTATAAAACAGTTTAACTCCTGTAGCTCCCTTCAGACTTTGCAGTTTGCTATTTAAAAAACATACATGGTCTGAGCATCTGACTTGGAAAAACTACTGATTCTTTTCCTACTTGTGGGGCTCTCTCTGTATCAGAAGGTAGTAGAGGGAGTTGTACAAATGTGTGTGGACTAGTGCATTAGTGAGGCTTCAGTGCGTAAGATTGCAGATGAGTAAGATTTACAACCCAGGCCTTAAACGTGGCAACTGTCTTCCTCCCTGGACATTGTCATCCTAAACAAGTTGTTGGCACCTACACTTCTTAACTGTGTTGCTGGAAAACACGAACTCTAAATTGCTTTTGAAACTCCCTTTGTTATGTGGTAACATAATCACCAAAGAAGACACCAAATCTTTTATTTAAATTTTTTTATTATTTATTTATACATAAATAAATACAGGTCAGAGTCCAGGGCGGTGAGAGGATTCACCAGAGACAGTGGGGAGCAGAGCAGGCAGATGGACTGAAACACGCTGCTGAGGGGAGCAGCGGGCAAGGCAGGAGAGGTCTGCTGTGCCATGTGGGTCCCCTTCCTGGCAATGCTGCAGCTTGCTTCATAGTGCATTGCTTAACCCACTATGCCACCAAGGAGGCTGAAGACACCAAATCTTTCAGATAAGTTTGCTTGTGGTAATTTTTCTTGGCATGCTAGTCTACAGAAATTTCTAATTTTCTTGACACACACTGTTCAAATTAGTTGAAAGCTGGCAACATGATGATTCCACTTGCTTGCAAGCCTCTGCCCTTGATTTTCAGGTTTCCTGCTGGTGACAGTGGCAGAGGTGGAGCTGGAGTGACCTGGAGCCTGCTGAGTTTCCCAGATGGGCCCCACCTGCCCCTTCCTTGGTCGCAGCAGCTTTCCTTCATGCTTCCTGTCTGGCTCACCTCTAAATGAGCCTGCTCATTTCCTCTCTCCGGAACTCCCCCTGTCACCAACGTTCAGTAAAGGATATAGCAGTCCTGAGACCTGACTTCCAAACCCTGACCTTCCAAGACCGTCTAATCTCCCTGGGCTAACCTGAGTAAGACTGTGATTGGGTCCAGGGCCTCAAAGGTAACTGCTGTTAGCTAGGGGGATGGGCGACCCTTCTAGCCTCAAGCAGTGAGATGTTTCTGTTCTAAATTTAGGGTGGGCCTCCTGTCACCACTCACCATTGTAGTATCAGTTTCACTTCCCATCTGGCTTCAGAGCCAATCTTTATATTTATTTTCCAGTTAATTTTCCTAATCCCTTTCCTGATGCAGACTTTGTTGTGGGTACTTGATTAGGGTTGTAGGTGTACAGATCATTAGAAAACTTAGCTGAAAGGGACGACAGAATGGTATTGTCTTTAATAAAAATAATAATAACAGGACAAGCCCTAGATTGCTCCAAGTTTCTGCCTCTTGTAGGAATAGTGTTGACTGAGCAAATATTTTAATTAAACATTGAAAGAGCACACAGTGGGAAGCATACAGGAAAGGCAGCTGATGCAGGATCGCTTTAGAAAACAAAACCTCAGGGAGACTGGCAAAAATGCACCTTTGATCACCTTTTGCTTTTTCAAATTTCTTGTTGGGTTTCCTGTCCCGGCACACATGAACGTGCGAGCTGCCAGGAGGCGTGTAGAGTAGAAGCCTCTGGAGAACCAGAAGGTTCGGGGACTGTCCTCTGGCAGTTTCTCCTCTTCTCTCTTGAATCTCTTCTATCACCAAGCAGTGCAAGCAGCTCGTGGCCTGTGACAAGACCACCCAGCACCAGTGCTTTTGCCTCTTGAGCTAATTAATGCTCTTTTTAAAGGTGATCAGGAGTCCCTGAGGACATGCCTTCCTTTGCTAGCTAAGCCTCCATCACTGCTTCCTTTCTGACCCAGACCTCAGAGGTTAGCTCAGGCCAGGATGCTGACTCACCTGGAGCCGCATTCTTTTTCTAATCATCAAATCTGATTAGCCGCATTTGGGTGTGCTTGGTTGTGAGCTCTCTATTAATCATTCGTTTCTTTGTTGAGTCGCTCACCTAGAATTTGAAGAAAGTTAAACCAGTTGTGAAAAGTATCACCTTTCAGAAAGGAGGAGATCTTAATTGAGTCCCTGGAAAACATGCCCAACTGGCGTTTCTAAGTCTGAGTGTAATCTGGTTTGCCTTCGAGGTTGGGACCTCAGGCTGGGGCACTCCGGGGAGACTGGGCCAAGTTTGTTTTCTGGCTCCAAACAAATGAGTGGCTGTTTGACGATTGGCACGCGACCCGGTTTTAAAAGTACAACCATATAGGGTATGGTGAACTGGTAACCAGGGGGTTTAAAAAGTGAGGTCATGGGAGGCCCAGATGAAACTCTTTTAAGTGTATCACAACTGCAATTAATCTTATTAACATGCTGGGCCTGTGCCTGCTTTCACTGCCCGGGGTGTGTGAGGGTATTTAAGGGGCACGCTTTGAAGGCCTCTCGTTCTTTGATGGTGCAGATGGATAGCAGCAGAAGCATATAAAATGTTGTATCTGGTATTATAAAGGCCTTTTGTGCCCCTACAGATTCGTTCAGCTTTTGAGAAGCAAACAAAAAACCTTCGTGCAGATTGATAAGACCTACAAAAGAGGATTGATTGCAACTGCAGTCGTGTAGCTGTGGGTTCTGTTGACCAGAGAGGATCAGTTGAGACAGAATGGAGCCCCACCCTCCTGTGACCCGCATCCAGCTAGTCCCAGCCCTCTTCTGAGTGAAAGATTGAAAAACACTGCCCTGTGTGTAGTGAGGAGGCAAGAGTAACATAGGGAGAAGCAAAGGGGGAAGGTGTTGTGGATGCTAAATCTGAATTTGAATCGATGGGGTAGCAGAGATGGGGTTTCTGAGAGAGGTAAATGAGGGCTCCTGTGGTTAGCATGGTTTCCTGGGGGAGTGGCCTTGAATTTAGGATGATAACAAAGTGAGGAGCCTGGTGTTGGTGCCCGTGGTGCCTTGTGGGGAGACTTAAGCTTGGCTTTGTGGCTGGGGGTACAGTGCTGGGAGGTGAGGCTGAAAGAATTTAAAAGCAGTAGGTGGTACAGAATGTCTCTTGCTCTCTCAGCCTTCTCCTCCCTCTCCCTCTCTTCCCCACTCCCTCAATTGCATTAAGAGAAGGCTATAGTACAGTATTCCATCTGTATACCCTTGCTGCCTTGTTCTATTTCTGAAGTCCATTTTTTTAGAAGTCATCCAAAATACCCACTTCCCGTCTGCTCTTCTCTTTGTTGTTGCTTAACAAGTAGCCTTGAGGACAAAGGGATTGTTTAAAATTGTCAAGTTCAACAGATGTGGTTTGGGAGTGCTAATATCCTCTAATGAATACAGTGCCCACTCATAATGAATAATTAATGAGAGAAGAAATACCTGTTCCTGTATAATATACTCATTTGCTTATAATTAATGAATATCACACTTGTAATGTTCCCATAAGTCTTCACGTTTCCTTGCTGTGTGCTTCTAGGATTTTTTTTTTTTAAACTATTGGGTTTCCTAGAGCATTCTAAAATTATTGGTAATTTCCGAGGCAGGGAGAGAAGTGAGATAGGAGGAGACTTTCTGTCCACAGAACATCTTGCTGTTAGGATTTGTATTCCTTGATTCAACTGTTACAGGGCAGGGAGAGGGGCACCTTAGAACTTTTAAACCTGCCCTCTCTGAGTGGGTTTTGTTATTTGCTGCATTAAGATAACTATATAAGATTTTTAATGGAAAGGAATTTTAATATAATTAGGGTACAATACAGAAAGGATAAAAAATACAGTTATTAAGTTAAGTATTTAAAGTTACCCATCTCCTTGAGGGTAAAAGTCTAGCCAAATAGGATTGGCCTAAAGCAAGGCCCAAAAGCCTGCTACATGTTTAAAGGACTTTTTAGTAGAGACTCATAGAAAAGGGTCAGAAAGAGTCAGACAAATCCTGGAGGAAAAGAGCAAAATCAAAATCAAGATGAAAGCTGCCATTGTTAACCTGCCCACGGGTCTCTCACCCACATCTGTTCCAACCAGTCCTAGACCAAGAAGCAAGCGCAGCTTCTTCACATGTCCCTCTGCTCCACGTGCCTCCTCCATGTCTCCTTGCTGCTCTTCATCCTGCTTCCTTCTTCCTCCCTTCCTTCTGTCTGTCTGTCTGTCTGTCTTCTCTGCAGAATCTTCTTATCCCTGCTCAGCTCCACCCACTTAGGGTGGAACCGGGATTCTGGAACTTCCCCCTTTCCTGGGGACCACCCTGTTACACTTCTAGGATTCTCCTTTTTTTAAAAACTATTGGGCTTTCTACAGCATTCTGAAATTATTGGTAATTTCCGAGGCAGGAAAGGAAGTGAGAGAGAAGGAAGACTCTGTCTGTCCACAGAACATCTTGCTGTTAGGATTTGTATTCCTTGGTTCAACCCTGCAATGTATTGTACTTGTTATTCCAGCTACCCCCTTTTTCCCATTTTCTCTCCTACCCTGAGATAGCAGTGACCCATGTCTTGATGCAGGGAAGGCGAGAGGGCTGTGACATGCCTCTCTGCTTTGCTAGTAGAAGCATGAACAGCAAACATCATACAGATACAATGAAGAGTTGCCTATGGTAAGTTGAATTCTTGGGCAAGATAAGTCCTTAAATCTTCACATGGGGTTAAGCACCACACTGTGAAGCATCTGCAGCCACTACTGCATGAGTTGATTCCCTGCCCAGGGAAGTGACCCACATGGTGCAGCGGACCTCTCCTTGTCTTCCCAGCTACTCCCCTCAGCAGTGTATTTCAGTAGATCTACCTGTTCTGCTCCCCACTCTGCTTCTGGTGAATTCTCTCATCACCCACACACTTCTGACCTGTACCCCAGTTCTTGTATGCATAAATAAATACATCTTTAAATCTTTACATAATTGAAAATAGAGCCCAAGCTCTATATCCTGCCATAAAAACAAAACAAAAAACAACCCTCATCTGTAGGGGAAAAAAATCTCAAGTGTTGTGTGGCTAGCGTGAGTCAGCATGTCGTGGCCAGACACCAAGATAAGATAAGCGCCTGTCTCTAGACGTGGCACCAGGGCTGGTTGTCCATGTTGGCGCCGTGAGAACACAGCAACAAGCAGAACTTTGGAGGCCAAGAACAGCGGTGCCCAGCACCAGAGGAACAGTGTCTGAGTCTTCCCTCAGGAATAGGGTCCTGCTTGTTCAAGAACAGTTGTCGCTTGAAGGCGTGATTGTGTCTAGCCTGCCTGCGCATTTTTCCTTTCTTAGCCTTCCATTACACCTTGTGTACATTACAGTCAAGAGTCACACTGTACGTGTAGTACTTTGAGCTGCACGAGACTGTTTAATGTTATTTAAAATGAAGTAAAATTTAGAAGTTCAGTTCTTCATTTTGAGTGCTCAGATGCCACGTGCAGGCTGGTGGTTGCTCTTGGACAGCACAGCTACAGAGCGTTTCCTTCCTTGTGGAGCCGTCTGTTGGGTGGTTGGGTCATATGGGTGTAGGTCAGCCATGCTGGCCGTTATTTGAACAAACTTCTGGACCCTTTAGCACCTCTGCCTTCTTATGCACCATAGAGACTGTGGTACTGAAGGTAGAGAACATCAAACAGGCATCAAGTGCACAGGGCTGTCCTCCCAGGCCCTTCTCACTATCCATTCATTTGAGTTGAACCAGACACCTTCCAGTCTGAAAGAGCCCAGTTAGTGCTTTATTGGATTAACTCTGGGTGGGGGCCTTCTGTGTTCATTCCAGGATTTCTGCTGTGCACACCTAAAAGACATCCTAGGACTCTTGTTTCCTGCTTTAAAATCTAGTTCAGGACCATCTGACTTGACTTGAGGAAAGATTCTTTTGAATCTCCAAACTGCTTGCTTTGTCGTTCCAAGGGTCATTTGCTTTATAGTGTGATGGAGGACAAGCCTGCTTTAATTTACCTATAGGCCCCTCTTTGGTTGCAGGCAGAAGATCTCTTCCAGAGAAGATTTTTCTCTTTTGGTTAGGTTCATAACTTTACTTGATATCTTGATTGAAAAAGAGCCCAGAAGGAAGATGTCTAAAAGAATCGTTGCCAAGACCCCATTCTGCTTGAACTATCCTTGAATTCCCACTCGAATTAATGGCGCACTGCTCCAACAAAGTGTGGTCTCAGGATAAAGGGTGCTTGTTTTTTTTTATTCTGTACACATCACAACACTGGCATTTGTTCTCTCTGCATTGTACTGGGTGCCCCGGTATGTTTGGGATGTCAGTAGGTGACTGCTATTTTGACAACTGAGGAAGAGATGAAAAGTAGGAATTTGTGAGTTTGGAACTAGCCTCACTTAGAAAGGCACCTGTTGGTGGTACTTACCTGTTGAGTTAATACTCACACAGATTGTACCCCCTAAATAGCCAGCAGTTAGAGCAACTCCCCTGGAGTGAGAAGAAACCACCTCTAGAGATGATGACTCTGCTCACTGTCCGTCATACCCACCATCAGGCCCTGCGAATATGACCCCTCGTTCAGAGTCTGTGTTGTTGACATTCTCAGGGCTGGGGAAGAGGGTCAGTTCTGTTTCTTATAGACGTCCATGATGCAAAAACAAAACAAAAACCGCCATCTAACCCACAAAGGGGTGGAGCAGGAGGACTAGACAAGTCAATTAGCCAAGAAGAGATAGAAAAGCGGGGACATAGCTGTCCCTCCCAGCTTTAAAATGCTTGGCACCAGTAGGCACTCAATAGTTCATGAATAATGGGTGTATTGTATTTTTATAACAGTTGTATAAAGTACATATTGTTTCACACATTTTACAGGGATGAGAAAGCTGACATTCAGAGAGGTTAAGTAACTGCCTTTGGCCTCACAGCCAGAACATGGCAGAGCCATGACGCAGAGCTAAGTGTGTCTGACATAAACCATATGGCATCTTCTTCTTCTTCATCATCATCATCATCATCTCCTCTCTCTCTCTCTTTCACACACACACAGAAGCACCCTCAGATACTATATATTTGTTTTGCTGTTACATATTTAAGATTTTTAGAGTTTGATATAATTTCAGAATTGAAGGTGAATTAGAAGAGTATAAAAAAGAGATAAACAACTTCAGATTCTTAGCTGAGATTTGCAAAGGGTGTAGATTCTTAGAAGATCTTGATGTGAGCCTCTTTAATGTGGGATGGGGCAGTGAAGATGCGAGAGGAGGCCAGTGCTTGTGTGAGGTGTAGGGCGTGGCCCTGGTGAGAGCACTCACTGGTGAAAAATAAACAACAGGGCTTTTACCCCACCCAGGAACTAAAGCTAACCTCAAAGGCTTGCTGGACGAAAATAAAAAGAATCTAGGGCTTGTAATTTGCATGGAAGAACTCTCCCTCCAAGAAACTGGAAGGTTTGGGGGAGTATAAAAGCAACGTGGCTTATAAAAAGATGACCTGCAACTTGCCAGCCACACTCAGGCTTGGCACTGTATGCTCTCGCTAGCTGCCAACAGCAATAACCCAGGCGCTCACAGACTGCTCTTCCCCCATGCCATTTCCTCTCCTCATCATCTCAGATGCTTGTTTATGTTCCATGCTTTATCTGGTCCACACCCACCAACAGGTGCTCTTAACTCTCTTCTCCTCGCCCTCACCTTTTTAACCTGTTTGAACCTCTTTCTGTTTTCTAGGTTCCACTATTTTTCTTCTTTCCTGCTGTATCCTGAAAGGCACTGTATTTAGAGGAAGGGCAGGAGGAATCTTTCCTCTTGAGAGGAAGAGGGTGGGCGGTGTGTGTGTGGGGGTGTCTCTTCTAAACAGTTTAAAAGTTTTCAAGGGGCCTCCCTGGTGGCACAATGGGTTAAGTGACATGCTATGAAGCCAACGCAGCCACTGTAGCACAAGTTCGATCCCTGCCACTGGCTGGGGAGGTGACCCACATGGCGTGGCAGACCCCTCCTGCCTCGCCCGCTGCTGCCCTCATCAGTATGTTTCAGTTGATCTGCCTGTTCTGTTCCCCATTCTGTCTCTGGTGGATCCTCTCACCCCCCCATACCTCTGGCCTGTCAGTGCTTGTATGCATAAATAAATAAATCTTTTAAAAAAAAAGTTTTCAAAAGCAGATTCTCTCCATTTAGAAACCGCTGCTCCAAGACCAGAGCCGGTGGCTCCTGTCAGACTCCTGCACTCACAAACATTGCTAGTTACAATTTTGGAAGTCTTTTCCTTTGACATTCCTCACTTGTACTTAGCCTGTGCCAGAGAGTAGGCACATGGTGGTGCCTGACACCCGCATGCCCCCAGGCCCAGGCAAGTGCCTGGTACATGGCGGGCTCAGCAAATTTTTGCTGAATAGACCTCACCTTGGTCTGTGACCTTGGTGTCTGAGTGCTGTGTGGGTTGATTTATTTATTTTAAAAGATTTATTTATTTATGAATACAAGCACTGGGGTACAGGCCAGAGGTGCGGGGGGGTGAGAGGATCCACCAGAGACAGAATGGGGAACAGAACAGGCAGATCAACTGAAACACACTGATGAGGGCAGCACAGGCGAGGCAGGAGGGGTCTGCCATGCCATGTGGGTCACCTCCCCAACCAGCAGCAGGGATCAAACTCGTGCTGCAGTGGCTGCGGTCTGCTTCATAGTGTATTGCTTAACCCACTGCGCCACCAGGGAGGGCCCTGTGTGGGTTGATTTAAAATACAGAATCATGGGTCTCCCTGGTGGCGCCGCACTGTGAAGCATCCATGGCACACACAGCAGCATGAGTTCGATCCCTGGCCAGGGAGGGGACCCACGTGGTGCAGCAGACCTCTCCTGCCTCATCCCTGTTCCCCTCAGCAATGTGCTTCAGTAGACCTGCCTGTTCTGCTCCCTGCTCTGTCTCTGGTGAATCCACTCCCCTCCCGCAACTCTGGCCTATACCCAGCTCTTGTGCCCATAAATAAATAAATTTAAAAAAAAAAAATATACAGGATCACATAAGCAATAGAATGTAACAGTTCTCATCCCAGTCAGCAGACCTCTCCTGTCTCACCTGCTACTTCTCTTAGCAGTGTATTTCAATAAATCCTCCTTTTATGTTCTCACTCTGTCACTGATGAATTCTTTCACCCTGTGCCTCCCACCTCCACCCTGATTTTCTCCACAACAGTAACCACACTCTACTCCACAACTCTCATGTGAACCCACTGCCCAGTGGCTATGAAGATGAATAAAAAGAACCCGAGGGAAAAAAAGTTCATCACACCACAAAAAGCAACTTTTTTAATTGAACTTATTTATGATGAATATATACTTTGAAATATATTATTACATTATAACTTTACACCTAAAAGGCATGAACATGTTACACCTATGAAATGGACGGTTACTGTGCACTTCATAGTGTATGCTTTGAAGAGTCTTTGGACAGGTAATAAGGAAATATTGAAACAAAGACTCATTTTCTTTTTCAGTTATTAGCCTGCTCTTGTAGTCAGAAAATTATAGATTGGGAAAGCAGGGCAAATAGATGTGAGGTTTTATATTTATTTGGAAATAGTTACTGAAGCTTCTGAAAGGTATTTTAATCTACAGCTCCCCTCCCGTGCCCCAACTATATATCAAAAAGATTGACATGAGGTTTAACATGAGCAGCTAGATTGCTCCCAAGGGAGTCTGAGACTCTCCTGAAGACAGGAACTAGACATACAGTGGGCCCCCCTCACCCATTGGGGGTATGGCCCAAGATTCCCAGTGAATGCCTAAAACAAGGAATTTAATCATATTAAACCCTATAATGGAAAAACTGTGTTTTTCCTATATGTACATATTTATGGTAAAGTTTAATTTGTAAGTTAGGCTTAGTAAGAGATTAACAATAATGGAATCTCTAATGGAACAGTTGTAATATTATGCTGTAATAAAGGTTATGGGAATGTGGTCTTGATCTCCTAAAATATCAGATTATGATTGACTGAACCTATGAATATGGGCGTACTAGTGTATACTACTGTGCTATTTTTTACTGAAACTTTTCTGTGATTTCCCATATACAGACTTCCCCAGGATGGGGCTGAAATTGAAAAAAAAGGATGTACATGAAGTTCTCTTGCAGTGATTCCCTCTATATGTGTGTGTGTGTGTGTGTATGTGAGAGAGACAGAGACAGACAGACAGATGAGATGAGGTGACAGTGGGTAAAGGAGAACCTGCTTGATATCCTCCAGCTGTGGCAGGTGTGATTTTTGGCTCCAAGGGGCACCTTCTCAAAGGTTTTATTTTGGGAGATAAATCATATTGATGGTGGGCATAACTAGAGGGTTCTCCAAACTAGAAAGGGGAAACTTTATTGTGCCCAAAAGCTTTTAGTCATGAGAGGTTGAAAGAGAATATGGAGAGGGAAAAAGAGGTGTAAGGGAGAGAAGGATTTCAAAATAAGGATTCCCAGTCAGACTCCAAAAGCAGCCATCCCTCATGGGCAAAGGTGTAGCCAGCCAGACAGGGCCCAAGGTGGAGTTTGCAAAGCCCCGGAACAGAGCCACCAGGAGAAAGAATCCAAGGCAGCTCCCTGCAGGAATCTCAAGCAAGAGATTGGGCAGGGCTCAGAGGGCTGGGAGAGAAGGAGAAAAGGAAAGTTCAAAATATACCATTCAAATTGAGGGTCACCATATACTAAAGTTTGGCCACCTACTAGCCTTTGCATAATGTCCTACATTGGTTGAGCCTTTTAGCAGTAAACCTTTAGTGAGTCTAAACAATGATTTGAGCATTTAACTAGGGAGGGGTAAGAGGCTGAGGCAGTGCTTAGGGGAAGTCTGCTACTTGCATTTATTTTTATTTATGTATTCAAGAACTGGGGTGTAGGCCAGAGATGCAGGGGGTGAGAAGATTCATCAGTGTTATCTCCTTGGCTGGGGATGGAACTCATAATGCAGTGACTGGTGACAGCTTGATAGTACTGGGACTTGACCCCTGTACCACCAAGGAGGCCCTGCTACTTGCTTCTTGTTTGATAGGCGAAATTGGTTATAATTTGATAGGTTAGTGATTTGTGTCAGTGAACGTTTATTAATGACCATACTTTTGTTAATAAATATTAGGTACCTGTAAATATCATAAAGGTAATAGAATTTGCTAAAGAGAAACTTTTGTTATTCAAATGCGGTTTAAAATAGAAACAGCCAATCCAGCAGGTACGTTAGGGTATGGTGTTTTTGCAAATGGGACAGGTAGCAGAGACAGTTTCACAAACTTATATTTAATGAAATGTTGCTTTTAGCTTCTGACAAATTGGTTTCTCACAAATTGATGTGATAGATGTCTTAGACTGTAGTTTGAAGAAATTAAAACCATAACTTATGGATGACACTGGAGAGTTTATGGGGGCAGGGCCAGGCTGGGGGGGATTAATTCAAGGTAAATTGCTCCATAGCTGTTCTTGTGTGGAATGTGAAAAGAATCCTGGCTTATCCACATTTTTTCTGATTGCTTATGTGTGGCCTGTCTTGTTTTTTTCTTTCCCCTAGGATGTGGAGAAAGAGAAGGAAACTCACAATTACCTCAGCAAAGAGGAAATCAAAGAGAAAGTTCATAAGTACAATTTAGCCGTTACAGACAAGTTGAAGATGACCTTGGTAAGCACCTGTAATGCACTTTAGACACATGTCAAAAGACAAGTGTAAGTTGTTGGTATGTTTCACAGTTTCTGAAAAGCATTTGCCGAAGTTGAATGATCAATCTCTGTAGTACAGAAAAATGAAATACTTCTTCGGTTTCCAATTAAAGTTGCACTGTTGAAGTAAATTTATCTAGAAATTAGTTAACATTGTATTTTAAAAGATTTTGTGACACACCCCACTACAGAGTGTCTTTAGCATTGGGTATACTATTGCCTGTTTAATATATAGGCAGTAACTCAGAGTCTGATAAGTCCCTAGACAAATTTTGTCTTCTATAGATACATTTGGAAGCATTAGGAAAGAGATTTTGTGCCCATAGACTAGAAGATGAGTGAGCTGAGATAGTTCTCAGCTGGTTGACACTCTAAGAAGGCGGTACATATATATACACGATGGAATACTACTCAGCAATCAGAAATGAAAAACTAGACTCATTCATGGGAACATGGATGGATCTGGAGGGGATGATGCTCAGTGAAGTAAGTCAGAAGGCAAAAGAAAAATACCAGATGGTTCCTCCCTTAGGAACCAAATAAGGATCAAGGAAAGGAATAAGAACAATAATAATAACAATAACAGCAATAAAGACACAAAAACCAAAAATGAGACAAGGACAGACTGGGGACACTTGGTGGGGAGGGGAGGGGGAGGGTTGAGGGAAGATGGGAGCACGAGGGACTGAGGTGATGGTGCACTGGTGAGATGGTGATGGGGAATACATGGGGATTACAACTGATGGCAAGTATATGTAAATTTTTTTAAAAATTTATATTAATTTAAAAAAAAAGGCGGTACATAGACTCAGCTCCCTCAATGCCCGTCATCCAAGCATCACTGTTTGAAGCTCAGTGGGGGAGTGAAGGGTTCGGAAGGGAGAAAGTGCTGGGCTTGGTGACAATAAAAAAGAGTCAAGAGAGTCTGAGTATTCACACTCCTTTAAACCCAACTGGCTCCTAGCCTCATCTACCCACATGGTGACATGGTGGTACCTGCTCTCCTTGATGCTGGTTTCCATGGTCCTTCCACCCGATTCTCAGCTCTTTGAATGTGAAATGACAGAGTTCAGCAAAGGACAGAATGACCCATTTAAAGTGGGTCCCACTGGGGGGCCTCCCTGGTGGTGAAAGGGGTTAAGTCTCAGCATTATGAAGCTGTTTGCATCTACTGCAATAGCAGTTAGATCCCTGGCCAGGGAAGTGACCCACATGGCACACCAGACCTCTCCTTTCTCACCTGCTGCTCACCCGCTGCTCCCCTCAGCAGTGTGTTTCAGTCTGTTTGCCTGTTCTGCTCCCGACTCTGTCTCTGGTGAATCCTCTCACCTTTCCCCCTTTATGTCTAGCCTACACCCAGCTCTTGTATGCTAAATAAATAAATCTTAAAGAAAATAAAATAAGTCCCACTGAGTCCTGTGACCCTTGCAGAGGGGAGCAGCTGCGGTCAAAATTATTTTTCATCATTCCGGCAGCTTTATTTCCTCTTTTTAAAGTACATTTTCATTAAAGCAGAAAAATTACAGGTACGCTTTCCTCATGGAGATTAAAACAGATGGTTTGTTTCCATGTTGTTTCAAAGATTAAAAAAATTCAAATGCTGTATAATACTTTTCACAAGAGTGGATAAGTGGCTTAGTATTATAAACTGATCTTGTGGAAAGGAAGAAAAATATTGAAGATAAAGGTTTTTAGTGTTTTGCTTTAACTGTGCCACTTATAGAGAACAGGATTTATATTTTACAGATAGAGGTTTTAATAAGACATTAAAATTTTTTCTCAGTCTGAATGTAAAGAAAAGTCAAGACCATTATTACTGTTTTTGGCAACAAGGAATAATCATTCTAGCATCAATCGACAAATACTAAGCTCATCAAACAGTATACATTAACTAAATGTAGCTTTCTATATAAAAATGACACCTTAATACAGCTGTTAAAAACATAAATATATACAGGAGGAGACATAAACATCATGTTTAAGCAAAAAAGACAGCTGCTTATAAGATGAAATATAGTTTATATTATCGCTTGAATTCGTTTAAAAATACCTCTGCTTGAGGGGCCCGAAGCGCTTCCCTCTGTCGCCAGACGGTGCAGGTCAGATGCTGTGGAGACTTGTCTGGCACACTCGGGACCCTCGTGTGTCTTGTTTCAAAGATAAAAAAGTTTCAGTTGCTCTATAATACTTTTCACCAGAGCGAGTAAGTGACTTAGCATTTTATTTATTTATTTATTTATTTTAAAAGATTTATTTATTTATGCATACAAGCACTGGGATACAGGCCAGAGGTGTGGGGGTTGTGAGAGGATTCACCACAGACAGAGCAGGGAGCAGAACAGGCAGATCAACGGAAGTACACTGCTGAGGGGAGCAGCGGGCACAGCAGGAGAGGTCTGCCGCACCATGTGGGTCCCCCTCCCTGGCCGGCAGCAGGTATCGAACTCGTGCTGCAGTGGCTTAGGTTTGCTTCATAGTGCGCTGCTTAACCCACTGCGCCACCAGGGGAGGCCCGACTTAGCATTTTAAACTGATCTGAGAATGAAAAATTTTGGTTGTTAGAAAAGTCACAACACATTCTCACATAGAAAACATAGAAGAAAATGTGATGCCTTTTCCAGCGACCCCATGCCTCATTTTCTTGCCACTCCTTGTCACTTAGGGGTCTCAGCATCCTGGCTGTGACCCTCCTGTGTGCACTAGCTGGCCATCAGTGCAGATGTCGTTTCCGGTGGCCACTTAGCCTAGGCCCATCCCATGCTACGTCCTGTGGTCTGGCATCTGCTCAGGGGGACTAACCTCACCACGGGTGTGAGAAGGCTCCCCCAGCCCCCACATCTGCCCAGCAGACCTCCCCTCTGCAAGCACTTGGCTGGACCTGCTGACCTCCCTCAGCAGTCACTCCCTCAGCACTCCCTTGGGCAGTCATCATGAAGTCTCACCACAGAGCCATAAAACAGCTAGAGAAGGTTTAACCTTCCTCTTTTTGTGGGGACTTGTTCCTTCCCTCGAAGACACCATCTGCCCAGCTAAGTGTGTGCTTTTCTTCCTGCTTCAGAATTCAAATGGGACTTACACTGGCTTCATCAAAGTACAGTTGGAACTCTGCAAAACTTCACCAACGTCTTCAAACCCAGGAAAACCCGCTCCCAGCAGCAATGGCTGTGTGAACACACTTCATATCAGCAGCACCAACACGGTCGGGGAAGTCATCGAGGCCCTGCTCAAGAAGTTTCTCGTGACCGAGAGTCCTACCAAGTTTGCACTTTATAAGCGTTGTCACAGGGAAGATCAAGGTATGCCGCAGCCCTTAAGGCTACATCTTTTGTCCTTCCTGGCAGAAGGAAGATGGATGGGTGTGTCTGTTCAGTTGTGTCACAGCCCAGGGACCCTTTCGAGGCCACAGCCATTGGGTATCCTCCTGACTGTCTGTGGTTTGGAGTTGGACGTTTATGAAGTTCGGTGGCTCTGATTTTAATGCTCTTTAAGATAAAAGAACACCTCTGTGCTTGAAAATGTCCACCGCATAGGATTCCACATTAGATGTGCCTCTGAGCATGACTTGGGGGGATGTACCTCTCCCTGAGAACTTGAGGTTGGGGGCACGTGTGTTACTGTGCATTTCAGACTTACTGACGTAAATAGCACAGCCCCGGGTTCCTCTGTGTCCTTGACTTGTCCCCCCAGGCCATTGCACTGGGGCATTTGGGCTCCTGTCTCCTGCTTGGCTCCGTCTCCAGCACATACAGGGAGTGAATAATATTTTGATTTTGGGTTTGAACTTAATACCCACGTTCAGCAAATAAAAAGAGTATATCGGATTACTGCACGAAACTGCGTAAGATATTCCAGGTCAGGTCATCGAGCAGAAATTGATACCAGTGGTGGATAGCAGTGATTTAGTGATTCACTAATTAAACACTGGTGTGTATGTGTGAGCACTCAGCTATTTAAGCTATCTCCAGTTTTTCTGGGTAGTGCCTAGAGCAGCTATCAAAGAAACTAGCCTAGCTTTGACATGGCAGGAGTGTCCCTTACTTGCACAGGGACAAAACCTAACTGGTTGCTGAGGGTGCGTACATTTCCTGAACACTTACCGTGAACGGGGCAGGGTCAAAGATGAGCAGATCAGGCAAGGGCCACAGGCTCAGCAGCATGGGGGAAAATACAGCAGAGGGAAGTCGGGATCTACAACACAGTTGTTGCCGGAAGTGCCAAAATAATGCAGATAATCCCAGATGGTATTTTTATCTTGCCAGCTCACCTGGACTTTAGCTGCACAAACTGACAGTAACAGCATCTGGTTGAAACAGTAACTTCAAGGCTGGCAAATCTTTCAACACTATAGGCAGTGCCAATAAGAGGGGGTGGGGTGGGGTGGTTTGTGTGTGTGTGCGTGTGTAAGTAAGAACGGGGGTAGAGTGAGAGAGGGAAGATACACGATACAGAATACAACCACTAGAGCTTGTATTCTGTGATTGCTTAGTTTATTAGTAACTGTTGTTCTAAGCTTAAATATAGAGAGATTTGTTCCTAGAGCTCTGACTTCATGTTCTTTGGATGGTGTGTTTTTATCGCTTTTAAAGGGGCAATAGATCCTAATGTTTAAAGCTGCTTATTCTCCTTTCTCAAAGAAGGAGTAGAATTATCAGTCCATTTTAAGACTCATAACCGCTGAAATTCAGTCTTGGAATTTATTTCCTTTTCATTCAAGGCACAGGTTTTATTGTGCAGATAGAATGGAAATAGTGTGATTCCATTCCACTGTGGGTTGCTGGTCATCAGATGAGGATTGGTGACTGGGCACATGAACTGGCTTTTGATCTGGAGGGGGATGGCGGGGTGTCTGGGATGATTCAGCGCTCATGTGTGTTCTCATATGCTTGTTTCCATACCCAGTCTACGCCTGCAAGCTCTCAGACCGGGAACACCCACTCTACCTGCGTTTGGTAGCGGGGCCCAGAACAGACACACTTAGTTTTGTTCTTCGTGAACATGAAATTGGAGAGGTGAGTAATTGTTCCTTCTAGCTTTAAACTATACAGACCATCTGGCCTGTTGTATGCCTCTAGGGTAGTGATTTTGCAAGGGAGAGGAGGATGGAGTGGGGGAAAGGAGAACATGTCTGTCATGGAACAGGAGGGGTAATTCCCTAGCAGACAGCCTTTGTGTGTGTTTTTGAAGTGTCGCAATTGAACCAAAGTTAGTCTGCAATATAATTATTTTACAATGTTAGTTACATTGGTCTTTAATTTTCAGAGGTGGGAGGAAGTAATTCTTTTTAACTTGATCTCCACCCAGAGAGTCATTTTCACCCCTTCTTACCTCCAAAGTACTCGAATCCAGCTGAACTTTGAAAGTTGATACTCTCCATATGTTTGCTACTAACAGAAGTCTCCAGGCTAATTTGAGCTAAAGGGAAATAAAAGGAAACTCAATCTCTTTACCACAAAAGGCATTAACTTCCTGGAATCTTCTTTTCCTTTCTTGCCTAAATGATAATGAATTTATATTTCTACATGTATCATTCACCATGTTGTCTTTAGGCCGGTTCAGTTAAAGGAATAACGCATTCGATTGTCTTTGCAGGTCAAGCATCAACTTTAAAATGTTGCTTGAGCAAATCTCTCAAGCTCTGATCTCCATCTTCTGTCTGCAACAGGCAATGATAGGAGTCATTTGGCTCATTGCATGATGCAGCACGACTAGAATTTCTAGGTTAAAAGGAGGAAACTCTACTTCCTCTGTTCCTCTTGTTAGATAGGGAGCATGACTTTTAACTAAATCATGTCTTCTGTTTTCAATTTAAATATTTGAAAAGTGGGACTAAATTTAAAAGGTAGCCTTGAGTCACAAATTGGAAGTATGTGTAAACATGCTTTGTAAATGTTACAATTTGGAAGTGTACATTGGAACTTAGGGGGCGTTTTAGTGAAAAAAGTGATTTTGGAACTCTTCTGAAGTTTCTTTTGAACCTGATTGGCTTTTGTTTCTTTGTTTAAAGATTTATTTTTGCATAAGAGCTGGGGTATAGGCCAGAGGGGTGGGGCAGGGGTGTTGGTGGTGAGAGGATTCACCAGAGACAGAGTTGGGAGCAGAACAGGCAGATGGACTGATACACACTGCTAAGGGGAGCAGCAGGCGAGGCAGGAGAGGTCTGCTGCGCCAAGTGGGTTAGCTCCCTGACCAGAAATAAGCTTGTGCTACAGATAGCTTCATAGTACTGAGACTTGGGCCTCCCTGGTGGCGCAGTGGGTTAAGCAACGCACTATGAAGCAAACCGTAGCCACTGCAGCACGAGTTCGATCCCTGCCGACCGCCAGAGAGGTGACCCACATGGTGCAGCGGACTTCTCCTGCCTTGCCCACTGCTCCCCTCAGCAGTGTGTTTCAGTCAGTCTCCCTGTTCTGTTCCCCACTCTGTCTCTGGTGAATCCTCTCACCGCCCTGGACTCTGGCCTATACCCAGCTCTTGTATGTATAACTAAATAAAATCTTTAAAAAAAAAACCAAAACATTACATAGTACTGAGACTTAACCCCTTGCGCCACCAGGGAGACCCCGAGTCTCTTGAAGCTTTTAAGATTTACTCTCATTTTGGGAGAAGGCTGGATGCAGAAGTCTAATTTGACATTTAGTTTGGCACATCGCAACTTTTCCTCAGCAGACCTTGCCAGTTCCTGAGCCAGACCCACCAGACACGCCCTGTCAGCTTCTCGCTTTCTGCTCATCAGTCTCTCAGGTGTTAACAGAATTGAGTATCCCGGGCTACCTTGTCTGGGAGAGAATTATATTTGAAATTTGCATTGTGCTTTAATGCTCCATATTGCTTTATTGGACCTCTCTGTGGCTCTTTATTCTCAGTTATTTAAGGTTAACTGAATGGAGGGTGCCAGCTTTCTATAGCTGTCAGGGAGTGGGAGGAAGGTGATATTATATAATGTCTTTATTTGGAGAACTTAACATATGTGAAAAATAAAATATTAATTTTTTAAATAGACTATTCTAGTATAGAAAATTTTGTTCCCCTATTCCATGCTTCTCATTTTTCCCTAAACAACTTAAAGTTGGTCTCTGGGACCCCACGGATGTGTCCTTTGAAACCAGTGATGCCAAACTAGTGACATTTACTGTTTTAATTATAAAATTATAATCTAATTATATTTATTAATTTAATGTTTATATTAATTTAATTATAAAATTAAAACAGACAAACCAACAGCTTTATTTTGTGCCTGCTCCTGTAGCAAGTAGCAAGTGCCGTCAGGGAAACCCAACCCAGAGTCTCAAGGGCAAGAGGCGGGGTCAGATAGTGAGAAGTACAACAGCTGCGTAGTTAGAGTCGGCAGACTCTCTAAGTGAATGATTAATAATCTTAAAGTCTGTTGTGAGTGGATTGTGACCAGGGCTACCAGTGCCCAGTGAGACCTTCTAATAGCTTTAGTCCTGGGTGGGAAAGGAGGTGAAGAAATCGAGCAGGATCTCTTAGAGAAAGTGGCAGGTAAGCTGATACTTGAAGGCTGAGTTTGTCAGGTGAGGTGCGGCCGGCCCGGGCAGGAGCACACGTGCAAAGAGCCACTTGAGTGAGTGAGGGAGACCTAGGGCCAGAGGGGCGTGAGAGGCTGGAGTCTTTCAGATTTAGCAGGAACACCGGGCAGGGCCAGATTTGCATTTTACAGCTTATTCTGGCTGACTGGGTGTTTGGGGAACAGAGGGGGAGTTTTCCAGAGGGGTCTGAGGAGCTCAGGGAGCTATTCCAAGGGGCACAAGAGATGATGGTGGCAGAAGCAGGCTGGCTGGAGAACTGTTTAGGGAGCCCTAAGCCTGGGTGGTGTGCAAGAAGGCAGTGACAACGACAGCACCAAGCAGAGGGAAGATGGAGGGAATGTGGAATAGTTTCTAATGCCACCGAGAGTTAAATCAGGAGTCAACCAGTCAAATGGACGGAGGCCTCTGGCCTCAGCGAGAGCCCTTTGGCAGGTGAGAGCAGCAGCAAAGTAGAAGGGCAATCGGAGGAGCCGAGGTGGGATGGTGGAAGTGGTCGGGCAGGTGCCACGCAGCCCCAGAGAAGGTGACTTCTGAGACACAGGGCTGTGGGTGCCCGGAGGTGGGGAGGCAGCCAGCCCCATGTGATCCTGGTTGGCATTCCTAAGCCCTGACGGCGAATTAAACACCTGGCATTTTTGCCTTCTTTCACAGTGGGAAGCCTTCAGCCTTCCCGAACTACAGAACTTCTTGCGTTTGTTGGACAAGGAAGAAGATGATCACCTGCAAAACCTGAAGAAGCGCTACTCCACCTACAGACACAAGCTGGAAGAAGCCCTCCGGGAAGTGTGGAAACCCGACTAAGGAGAGGGGCTCCCTCCTGCTGTGCAAGCCAGCACAGGTGTCTCTTCTCAGAGGGCTCTCTTCTTGCCCCATGATGCTACGGTCTCCCCCATTTATCTCTAGACGTAGTCCCCAAACCCGGTCACGCTGCATCCCACATCCTCTGTGAGGGGTCTGCAAGCTTGTTCTGTTACAGCACAGGGCTGTTACCTCTCGGCAAGCTGGGAATCTAGTCCCACCTGGAGCATTCTAGAGTGCTTTGACGCATGGACTCGGGGTTGTTTTTCTCTTCCTTTCTTTTAGTTATTTTGATTATGTGATGATGATGATGATGATGTTAAGCTTAAGGATGTGCAGATGATTTTTTCAAAGCTTAACAAGGACTCTGAACACTTGTCCTATGTTGAAATTACCTGTTTTTTGGTTTAATATCAGGAAACTATCCACATGAGCTGAGAGGCACAGGAAGCTAGGAACTCGGAGACAATTATGAAGGGTTTTGAAGGAGTTTGATGAAGAAAGGAAAGGGCAAGTCTGGAAGGAGGCACTTGGGTGAGGTGGGACCTCGGAGGGATGGTGTTCTGGGTGATAATGAGTTGAGGGTAGAGGAACAAGGTATATTTGTTTGTAAATGAGTTAGGGGAAATTCGGTTTTGATATGTTGAACACACTGTAGGGGGAGCTCAGTTTCCTGGTGAGTAAAATGTGGGAACAGGGCCAAAGAAAGTAGGAGCTAGACCCTACAGGGGGACTGGGACTGCTGCTGACCGGAGCTCGGAGCCTTCAGTCCCGAGCAGAGATGGGCCTGGAGCTGTCCTGGGGGGCACCAGACCCCGCGTGGCCTTCCTGTCGCGCTGCTTCTCAGTGTGACTGCAACAGTGACCACTTGCTGACTCCTGTTACAGCGCCTTCCACATCTACGCCTGTCCCCAGGTTGTTCTCAGAGTAGGAAGAGAGTTTGGGTAGGGGCAGCCTTGGCCCCCCTGATGGAGAGGGTCAAGTACTTTACAGTGCACTTTTGTGACAATCGCCCCGCCCCTTCCTTTCCCCATCTTCTTCCTCCTCTCCCCCCCTTCCCCACTTCTCTTCCTTCTCCCATTTCTCCTGTAAATTGAAGCCTGCTCTTACATAAGGCAGTGCAGGGATGTGGATTACAGACCCAATACGATCAGATCCTCAGTTCCAAAAGATGACTTGACTGTAAGGGGAGGCAGCAAGCAAAGGAGAAAAGTCCACACCCAGCTGACCACACCAGAGGGGATTCTTCAGAGAAAGACCTTGAACAAAAATGCACGTTCCTTCCTACCAACCAAAGAAATGTGTCATGCCTGTGCAATAGAAGCCTTCCTCAAGGCAAGTTCAAAAGGCTTCCTCTTATGCAGCGATGAATCTGAGAACAGCAGCGAAGTTGTGCTGTGGTTCCAGAGGGGCCTTACAATCTACTTTTAGTCTAGATTTTTTTTGTTTATAAATTCCCAAGGAATTGTTAACTTTGGTGACACCTAATGGATTCTTTTTGAAATTCCAAGGTGCTTCAGTTCTTTGCCTCTGAAGCAAGCTGTGCCTTATGTTGCATTTCTGTTCCCTTCTTGGTGGCTCTTCTGACTTCTCAGAGAACACCCAACTTGTTGGAGGCAGATGTAGTGTTGGTTGTGCTGTGCCACACGTGTTACTGAGACAATCGTATCTTGCTAAGCTTTTTAAGGAAAGTTGGAAATAAATAGTAGAACTAGCTCTAACATATGTATGGCACGTCTTGTTTAATTTTGCATGTAACTTTTTAGTGCATTGATAAGGCTTTAGTGACATGTCATCCAACACTTTATTGTTCAGGGAATGCCTTCGTGGTTTTTATACTGGTTTTACTATTCAGACTATGACTTGGGTTGGAGTATACTGTTATCAACCAGCTGGTCTTTTAATTACCCATCCCAGTAAGCTCAGATTTTGTGAAGTATTTGTTTCTCAGATTAAGACACTGTTAGAACCTAAAAGTAGTAGCTGATGGGTATCTGTGAATTTTTTTTTTTTTTTACTTGAAGTAGATGGTCTAAATTAAGCATCCTCATCTGTTATCATTCAGAACCTCACTCGGCGTCGTGTGCACTACAAGTTGCAATTGGAAAACTTACTGTATTGAAATTCTGTCAGTTCATGCTTCTTGAAGACGGATGTTCTCTCCCAAACACTGGTTACTGCAACAGCATTTTTAATGTGTGAAAAAAGAAAGGCCACCGAGGCCAAAGAGTTAAAAATCATTGCACAAATTCTTACGTTAAATTAAACTAAGCTTTGCTGTAATACTGTTTTCTCTTCAGTATGTGATGGTACAGGAATGATGTTAAATGAAGGGGTAGTATTGCAGGGGAGCATTTTAAATCACAGAAGTAAAAAGTTATAATATTTATAATTTTGATGAGTTTAAGTTTATTTTTATAGGGAAGAATTATCTTGCCTAAAATTGTTTCTGGAATGGCGAATTGTTTCCATTATTAAAAATTGAAGCTTTTAATTCATGTGTGTGTGTTTTTATTTATGAGAACATGCTAGATAAAAGAAGGCTGCGGGAGCGGCTGGGCCTCTTGCAGATCCCTGGCTGGGACTCCGGCCAGAGTGACTTTTGGGTTGGGTGTGGCGCGCTCTCCCAGATGTCATTTTTCCTGTGTCATAGACTAGGGAAAATTAATCTTAGCTGAGTATCTGCCTGACAACACCTTCCAAAACCAAGAATAAACAGACTTACATTTAAAAGTGTATAAGGCACGAGAAAAGTTTAAGGAATTATTATGAAGTGGACTCCCGGTGGTCTTTAATAAAACGACTATTGTTAGTCCCTTAGAAATCCTCTCTCCACGCCCCTTTCCTGCCCTGAGGTTGTCCATCCTTAAAATGGGACCACTTCCAACACAAAAGCATTTGTATTTTGGGGTGAACCTCACTGTCCGAGAGGGTGGGGGTGTTAGGAGGTCTGCAGGGGTGGCTGGGGTGACACCCTGCGTGCTGCGTTGCTCTCAGACCACTAAGGCTGCTGGCTATGGGCGTTTTTACTACCACACTGCCCCCTAGAGGCACTGGCGAGGAGCAAGGCTGCGACAGCTGGTCGAGGGAGAAATACCTCAAGTACAAGCAGTTGCTTTTAAGCGAAAAATGATAGAGAATGATGGCTCCTGTCTTGCCAGAATATCTAGAGGGATCTAGTTTGGGAGTGTTGCCTGGGTTACTACTACCCAAGAGCCAGGGGCACTGTTCTGGAAGTTTCATCCCTTAAAAGAAGTTAGCTTCTATTTCAGAATTTGTTGTCAGTTGATAACTTGTTTAGTATTCCTGTGCTGCAAAACTCTGGGACCCTGTCAGATGAGCCTAATTTAGTGTTTGTGAAGTTTAAATAATTTGTTTCCAGCTGTCAGACATTATTTTAAAAAGTGAGGGCACCTCTAGTAATGACAGCAGAGCCAGCAATGAAGCAGCTGGGATGCCCCTGTTAATTGAACACATGACCATTTCTCTTTCAGCATGTTCTGTTTTCCTCTCGTAGAGGTTGTACAATTCTGTTTAGTTGGTTATCTCACGAAGCTGCATCCACAGCAGCCATGTCCTCTTCAGTCATCCTGTCTGTGTTTGAAATGTTGTTACCTGACGTCGTGAGGGTCAGAAATGGTAGCAACAGACCCACCACAACACACCACTAAGGAGTCGGTTCTGAACAGCTGCCATTTTTGGCAAACTGTTTTCACTCATGCTCTTTTTCAGTCTGACAACATGGTTTTTAAAAAAATTTTTTTCAGGGGCTAGAAGATCTAAAATCCAGAAAATTGAGCAGTCTTTCACTTAATACATGGTGTTTTTCGTGTCAGACTTTTAGAGGGGCCCCACTGGGGCTCGGGCTGCAGGTAGAGGCCAACAGGATGGTGGGCAGCAGTGGTTCCCCTACCAGGCCGCCCCAGGGCTGCAGGGAGGAGCTCCGGGCCACGCCGGTCCAGCTCCAGCACTAGGACCCCTGCCAGCTGCAGGCAGTGGAGAGGCCCGCGGATTTGGTGCCTGGATCGCTGCATGGCGTGTCGCTCAGGTGTGAGCTATGAGCTGGTTGGTGCTATGGTCCAATCAGCCATAGGATCAAAAACGGCCCAATCAGACTTGTAGGTGGGGGAGGACCCCAAGAGAGGACAGAAGGCAGGGCAGCACCAGCTGGAGACGGCAAACTCTCTGGCTTCCAACGAAGAAAGGTGTGTTGAGCAGGCAACCTTCGAAGGAATAAGAGAAGCCAAAAAGCTTTACAGAGAGGCTGAAGACCTTTGCAGAGGCCAGGGCCTCCGGCCTGCCTCTGACATCACTCCAGGGAGCACCAAAGGCCCTACGCCTGGCGTCTCAAAGAGCTGTTTGTTGTTTGTTTGAGCCAACAACTCACAAAGAGCTGTAACACTGGTGTTTCTAACACCACAGCCTCCTGAGGACCGAGGTGCCCTTCACTCCTGGCCACTGCTGCCCAGCACTGCTGACGGGTGACCAGCATTCTGTGTCCGGGCCACCTCTGAGGGCTGTTAGTCATCCAGTGCTGGTAACTAGCTTCCAGGTGCTGCCCGCTCTGTTTCTGTCTGGTCCAGTGTCCAGCGCCGGCTGTCCATCCCGACCTTCGGACTGTGGCTTCAGACTGTTGCTGCGGCTTCATCTCACCAGCCCAGCTATGGCGAGTTGGGTCCTGGCATGCTGTTTGCTGGCCACCACGAGCCCCAGGCCTTCAATGACAGCACAGTGCCATCCTGGAGGAGTGGCTTTTGCTTAGAACTTCTGGACACTGGACATTCTCTGGGGTGAGATAATTGGCCACGTGTGCCCTTTAGAACTTTGCTTTTCCTTTTTGCTAAATAAAGCCCATTTTTGTTCCATGAGCCTGAGTGCAGGTGAAAGCCCACAGCGACCTGGCCCCTTGATGGTGCTGTCTCATTCCGGGTCAGCATTTGGTGGCACTACTTTTAATTTTTTTAGAGCTCTCATTCCTGATTAATACATTTTGTGTGTCCTATTTCATACCGAATTTGAATAATTTTCAAACACTGTTGACTATGCACCACTCACTAAATATGCACAACTACTGCTTGCTCTTTGGGTCTGTTTCTGTGCTTTGCATTCGCTCCTTTAGCACGCTCCCAGGTGTGTGCTGGGCTTAGAGTCGCTGGTGTATCCCTGAGCCCCCAGATTTCCCCAGGGCACTCACGTGGGCACTCCTCAGAAGCCCAGCACGTGGACCACAGGCTCAGCCCAGCCAGAGCTGCCTGCAGTGGGCCGGGAGCAACCTTGATTGGGTGTGGTTTTTGTTGTCTTGAACATAGAGGGATTCATTTTTAAAGATTTATTTATTTATGCATGCAAGCACTGGGGTACAGGGCAGAGGTGTGGGGGTGAGAGGATCCACCAGAGACAGAGTGGGGAGCAGAACAGGGAGACTGACTGAGATCCACTGCTGAGGGGAGCAGCGGGCACAGCAGGGGAGGTCTGCTGCGCCATGTGGGTCCCCTCCCCAGCCAGCGGCAGGGATCGAACTCGTGCTGCAATGGCTATGGTTTGCTTCATAGTGCGTTGCCCAATCCACTGCGCCACCAAGGAGGGTCCAAACATAGAGGGTTTCTATACTGTAATAACAAATTTGTACATAGTGTTTACCATGTGCATGCATTATACTAAAACCTACTATTTTACTCCTTTCCCTGCACAGGCACACATCGAGGTCCTACAACTTGCTGGCAGCTCCTCTCAGTGGGAGAGCCCAGGTCCTGGCCACTGATTCACCCGCCCCCCCACCATCTTTTACTGTAAGTTTTACCCAGTTTTTCAGAAGCTGTTAACAGCCTTTTAGATGGCCAGTAATGTGCAGCTCTCCGCCTCAAAGCAGGTACAGCTGGGGCTTGTGGGGAAGGACCGTTTTGACGTAAGAGTGCTTTATCACCGTGTTTTGTTTACCTCCATCTTTCCATTTATGTGATTATTCTGTTCAACAGAACAGAACACCTACCTGTGATTTTATTTAGCGTTTCTGTTGCATGGTAGAAACTGAGCAGCTCACCCAAGGGAGAGGATATTGCTTCAAAGGAAGTGAGAGTTCTGCAGGACCACCAAACACTGACTTTTTGTACCACTCCTGCATCACTGAGGCCCCTCACCCCGTGCAAGTACATCAAGGACGCTCTGCCAGAGAAACGCAGGGAAGCAAGTCCCAAAGTCCTCAGGTGCACCACTAGTCCCCTGTGACTCAGCACTTAACTACGTGAACAGGATGCAGCCTCAGTCGGGATTGGCCGCTGGAGGTGGGGAGCGGAGAGGGGCGTGGTTAGTTAAATAATAACTTTGAGGTTAAACATATCACTTCTGTCTGCAGGGTTCTCTGGGGGTTCTGGTGGATGATTTTGGGTTTCATGATTTGATTCCAAGCAAATGTTTCCCTTGAATTCTACGGGGTGAGAATGGCAGGGCAGAGGACAGACTCTTGATCTTAAATAAGTTTCCCTTGTGACTTGTGACTGTCACATTTGGCTGAGGTGGCAACTGGCAGCAGCTGAACGCCAAAACACCTCTTTGCTTCCTGGTTTGAGCACTGGGACTCTGGAATTTAATTGTTTGCATGGACAGTAAAATACGAGGGCCTGCTGTAAGCATCAAAAAAAGTTGAGGTTTTGTTGTGGGATGGAGTTACTTTAGCCAGGATTGCTTTTTTAAAAAACTTTCTAAAGAAGGGGTTTTAATGTACCTTGGCTTTTAGAGAGGTATAGGTTTGGGTGTGTTTGATTGACACGTGTACCCTTTCCTCTCATTAGCCACCCCTTAGGGACATGTGGGATGCCATAAGGGGTGCCATTTCTTGTCTCTGAAATGGAAGTCTAGGGGGCTCTGGCATGTAAAGGGTTTTTTAATTTTTAGGTGCAATAAAGTTTGCTTAAATGTGTTAGCCTAAATGAGGTAAGCTAAGGCAAGTTCAAATTACAGAACTCGAGCTTGACAGTAGCAGAGGAATTGCCATTCAGGAAATGCTTGCTGTAGCAAACCACAGCAGAGCTAATCGAGGGTTTGAGATGGGTGTATTTATGGACTATCGCAAGAGGGAGCGTACAGCCAGAGTCCAAGCAGTAAATTCATAGGCTTGAGGATGGGCGAGAGTGCTGGCGGACAGTCGTTGGTCAGGAGACAAGTTTTGGTCTTCTTGTTAATCAAGTGTGACAGGAAATTGTGACAGAAACTTGTTTCTGAAGTCTTGTTTTTCTGAGGGGGTAATTATGAAAGTCTCCATTTCATATACTTTTTAGATTGAAATCCTTTCACAACTTCTAAGAACTCTGGAGTAACAAACTTTATTGTCTTGCTGAAACATACTTTTTGAATTATTACTATTGTAAGGAGGGAGGCAGCAACTTAAATTCTAGTCGTTTTTGCCTTAATTATAAATGTATCTTCAAAATGGCAAACATTGTGAATATTTTTCTTGCAAGTGTAATCTCTGCAGGAAACGCTCAAAGTCAATGAATTTTATTTTTAAAAATTTATGCAATGCAAGAATTGGGGTTTATGCCAGAGGTGCGGGTGTATGTGTGAGAGGATCCACCAGAGACTGAGTGGGGAGCAGAACAGGCAGATCTACTGAAATATACTGCTGAAGGGAGCAGCGAGTGAGACAGGAGATGTCTACTGCACCATGTGGGTCACCTGCCTGGTTGGGGATCAAACTCATGCTGCAGTGACTGTGGGTAGCTTCATAGTGCTGAGACTTAACCCCTTGCGCTACCAGGGTTAAAAATCAAGCTTGTTATGGAATGCCTTGTCAATAAAGACTCTTGCTTGAGAATATAAGGGCAACTATAGAAATTCTCAATTTCTGTAACTTGGGCATCAGTCTTCAGAAATCAAAGTTCTATTGCATTTACTCCACATAAAGGTTCTATGGGAGTCAGTGTGCTGGGGAGGGAAGTGAGTGCTGAGGACAATCCCCAGCAGCATGTGAGGGTGTGGGTGAGGCCAGGAATGCGGTTCCCTTGTATCACTCTCCATGCTATCTTCCACCCCCAGCTCGCTCTTCAGATTTGTTCTTTGCAACTAAGGTGATCATGCCAAAGCGTGGTAGGTCTTGTGACATCATTTGTCATGAAGCTGGCAGTTGGGAAAGAGCACTGATGTGATAGAAGAGAGTTCAAGGAAAAATTAGGTTCTCTGCTGCTTCTTCATAAACAGATTTTCAAAAGGCAGATTTTTCTGCATGCACACCAAAGGCGCTGAATCAGAAAACCTAGTATTGGGCCCTGAGGACCTGCCAATTTAACAAGCACCCTGTACATATTTTTTTAAGTAGTAACTGCAAATCTTAGTGCTCTGTGGAGTGCTTCAGATGAGCCAAAAGGAGGTGTCCATGTGCTGTCATCCCTCTTTTTTTTTTTTTTTAATATTTATTTATTTATGCATACAAGAGCTGGGGTACAGGCCAGAGTTGCAGGAGGTGAGAGGATTCACCAGAGACAGAGTGGGGAGCAGAATAGGCAGACTGACTGAAACACACTGCTGAGGGGAGCAGTGGACGAGGCAGGAGAGGTCTGCTGCACCATATGGGTCCCCTCCCTGGCCGGGGATCGAACTCACGCTGCTGTGCTGAGGATACTTCACAGTGCAGTGCTCAACCTGCTGTGCCACCAGGGAGGCCCTGTCATCCCTCTTTTTAAGACAAAACAAAATATCTTTTTAGACAAATTATTTCCAAACTGAGTGATGGCTAGCCTCTGAAAAGATGCTCTGTCTCCTTTAGCCCTGGGAAAGATAGTTCTGTGCACAGTATGACCCGCTGCCCCTGACCACAGCTATTTTGATCATAGTTAGACCTCTGGCACAGGCTGTCCATCAATTGGACTTTCTCAAAATTTTATTTTTTTTTTAAAGATTTATTTATTCATATAGGAACTGGAGTACAGGACAGAAGTGCAGGGGGTGAGAGGATCCACCAAAGAGTGGGGAGCAGAACAGGCAGAATGACTGAAACACAGTGCTGAGGGGAGCAGCGGGCCAGGCAGGAGAGGTCTGCCGCACCATGTGGGTCCCCTCCCCGGCCGGCAGCAGGGATTGAACTTGTGCTGCAGTGGCTGCGTTTTGCTTCATAGTTGCTTAACCTGCTGTGCCACCAGCGGAGGGCCCCAAAATTTTATTTTTTAAATTTTATTTATGTGTACAAGAGCTGGAGTACTGGCCAGAGGCATGGGGTAGTGAGAGGATTCACCAGAGACAGAGTGGGGAACAGAACAAGAAAATTAACTGAAATACATTGCTGAGGGGAGCCGTAGACAAGGCAGGAGAGGTCTGCTGTGCCATGTGGGTCCCCTCCCTGGTTAGCGATGCAGTGGCTGTGGAAGCCCCACAGTGCGGCACTCAACCCCTTGTGCCACCAGGGAGGCTCTCTCAAAATTTCAAATATAGGAATTCTAGTCAGTGAGGTACTCCCAGACCCAGAGACTGAGCCCAATTAGGCCTTGCCTCAGTGGCAGAGAGACTGCTGAGTGGTGTGGAAAGATGTCGTAGGAGCTTCTGGGAGGTGGAATGAGGGCAATGGGAACCCAGTAAATATCTTTTTGAGGTGTTGGATGCTCCATGGTAACATCTTCCCTCAAAGACGTATCTTTGTTCTTATGGGCTCTGTATTCAGTTCGATAATGGGATGAAGAGAGGGAGTAGTGGAGGGTTATAGCACTGAATACCTCTGTCAGAAAATAAGGCACAAGTGAGTGGCTTCAACTTCCTGTAAGTTTTGTTTTCTCAGATCTGGGGGGATTCCTCCCTTCTGCATGTATCTGAGTACCTGCTCTGCCTCATAGGTCGGTTGAAAGACTCCAGGACACAACACAAGGGAAGGCATCAAGTGTTGATTTCTTGGCCTACTAAGCTCCCTAGACTTCTTGAAATTAGAAGGGCAGACTCACAGAAGAAAGAATGTAATAACAAGTGGTAATAGACAAAACAGACAACTAATGAAAACAAAATCGGTTCTTAGGTATCCGCAGAATAAGCCTCCAATCCAAATAAGGAAAGGAAATCACCAGTATCAAGAACAAGCAAGGCTACATTACCACAGTGTAAACTTGTTATGATCATATTTTAGTCTCATATTGAAATAGGGTTTCTTAAAATTACTGTTAATTTGTACACAAAAAGTATGAGTTCTACACATTCCAAAAGTTGTTTAGCTTCAAAAACTTGCCCAATGACAAGTGCTGTTACTGCAGCTACCAACGCTTGGGTGCTCTAAGGGATTTAATTTACAGTGGCTCTAGTAGCTTTAATACATACGATCAGTGATATTCTAATTTAACATTTAAACTTTCTTATTGGAAACACAGTAGTTGATTGACATAAAAACTATGATTTATGGTCTCTCCCTTCCCAGTCCTCAGCTTGGAATTAGTGGTAATCAGGTTTGGGGAATGAGTGTATCTGGCTTACTGTCTGATTCTGTGCTATCTGTATTCTTACAACAGTTCACTTATATTGGTTGTTTGCACAGAAACTTGTATAGAATACCAGGTGTTTTAACTTCAGTCAACAAGTATTTATAAATCACAGTGAGGATGTTAGGTGCCTGGTAGATTACAAGAAAGAACACCAAGTCTTAGTATTCATAGGCACCACAGCAAAATGTAATGTAAACTGGTGTGTGTCAGGAAGTTGGAGTTCAGAGTGCATGGGAGCTTATCATTTAGGAGGTTAAATTGAAGCTGTGACTTAAAGCTGAGGTCTTAAGGATGAGTTGGAGTTAACCTAGCAGAATTCACAACTTCGATGAAAATTTTATGGAGACAGATTTCTGGGTTTTTTTGGGGGGCAACATTTTATCAGCGTCACTCCTGTGGTTCTTCCTCTATTATGAGAACGTTATAGATAAAATTCTCCCTAGGTGGTGTTCCTCTTTGGAAAGGGCAGAATTTATTACAACAGCCAGTTTTTTTACTTTAGAGTAGAGAGGGCATCACCTGCTTGCTTATCTCAGGGCTGTTGTGAGGGCTGAATAAGGGAGTTGAAGGTACTTTGTATACAGGAAAGCTATTAAGTGTTCCTAATGTGTTTCGGCTGTTTTACCAGCTGTAATATGCTTATCTACTTTTGTTGACACTAAAATTCATCTAACTAATATCATCTAGGATGCATTTTTTTTTTTAAAAGCTCATGGGGAAGGAAATGGAGTTATAAGCAAAACGTGCAAGAAGGGGCCTCCCTGGTGGCGCAGTGGGTTAAGCAACGCACTATGAAGCAGACCTCAGCCACTGCAGCACGAGTTGGATGCCTGCTGCCAGTCAGGGAGGGGACCCACATGGCATGGCAGACCTCTTCTGCTGTGCCCGCTGCTCCCCTCAGCAGTGTACTTCAGTTGATCTGCCTGTTCTGCTCCCGCTCTCTGTGGTGAATCCTCTCACCACTCCCACACCTCTGGCCTGTACCCCAGTGCTTGTATGCATAAATAAATCTTTAAAAAAAACCAAACATACAAGAAGGCTAGGGAGATTAGTGGACCACGAAATCAACACTTGGTGCCTTCCCTGTGCTGTGTTCTGGAGCCTTTCAAACCAACCTTGGTGCCTTCCCTGTGCTGTGTTCTGGAGCCTTTCAAACCAACCTACCAGTCACGGTAGGTACTCGGGGACACAGGGAGGGAGGAAGGAATCACCCCTACCTCTGAGACAACTGAGACAACAAAGCTTAATAGGAAGATGGCTTTGAGGTCAGATTTTTAACAACTTGTTTTTTTTAACGATACACTTACGCATACAAGAACTAGGGTACAGGCCAGAGGTGTGGGTGAGAGGATTCAGCAGAGACAAAGTGGGGAGCAGAACAGGCAGATCGACTGAAACACACTGCTGAGGGGAGCAGAGTGCGGTATAGAACCCCCTGCGCCACCAAGGAGGCCCACTTTTTAACATCTTGACTAGCTGTGAACTTCACTAAATTAAGCTGACAGCTGCAGTTCTTTTTAAATCACAAGTACTAATTGTAAACATTCTTTCTCTCTACCTTCTGAAGTCCTACTGGCATCAGAGCTGTACTAGGAGCTAACTATGGGCCTCAGGTCTCCTGGGTGGAGGGTGGTCATGAAAGCTTCTCCAGTACTAAGGTTTAGAGCTGTCATCTACTGCGTGCTACCCTGGGAGCTAGCTCCTCTATGCCACCACTAAATCCTGTCTTACGTGGTGACTGCCAGGCCACCAGTAGAGGTCTAGCAGTGCTTTCAGCTGTGGCCCTGGTGCTCGGCTCTTGCCTCAACATACTTCAAGATACATGTACAACTGACCCTTTAACACCATTGCTGGTAGAGAAAGAAGAAACAAGGGCTAATTCTATAGGGAATTTGGTTCTGTAGGGCAGGCTACAGTCTTAGTGGGAGTAGGTAAGGAAGTTAGAAAAATGGCTCTAGTAGTATACTTACCCTCACTCTCCACCAGGCCCCGCAAAAATATTTTCACCTCTTCCTTGCTGCTGGCTTGATGTGATATACCCAAATTACCTCTTTTCCTGAACCGGCAGCTTCATGGGTATTCTCTAACATTTTTTTCCTTTTACTTGGTCTTCAGAATTTGAGAGATAGCCTCCTAGGTAGGGGGACTTAGCTTATGACTTGTTTTTCTAAGTTTTGTTGGAACAAAACAACACTTATTTAGGTATTTATTGCCTATGGCTGCTTTTGTGCTTAAACAGCAAAGCCTTTGTGACCGAGACCATGTGGCCTGCAAGCCTAACACATCTACTTCTCTTAAGATGACATTTTTCAGTCCAGGTATGAAATTTCTCATTTGGGACAGTGAGTCACATGACAGAAAGGCAAAGTGCTTTGAAGGTGAGCTTAGCTGATCTAGAATCCAAAGATGGCTGAGATAAGATCGCTTTCTCCAAAGCTACAAATGCATAAAGATTTATCAGGAAGGTTTTTCTCCACATTTTTCATTCAGGGGTTATCGGTCGGCAGGGACCATGTATGAGCTTTCAGGTGCATGGCAGAACCCAATAAGAACACATTTCTGGTGCTGGGTGAGTTGATGAAAGCACTGGCAGGACCAGGAAGAAAAGGCATTTTTGTCAAAGCTTCTTGTCTAAAACAAAGGACACATTCCCACTAGAACAGAAATAACTTTTAATTCATTGAAAAGTGCAGCAGTGAACAGGGTCCTTTGAAGGGCACTTTCTAAGTCAAATGACTGAGATGACACAGAGCCAGGGAAGAATTCCTAGAAACAGATGATGCAAACACAGGAATTCAGAAAACTCAGTGGGACCTAAGTGGTGGTTGAACTAAAGTATCCAAATATTTTCGGCTAAATCTGGTGGATGAGTTGAAATACCCTTTGCTTTCTCTTAACCTGAGATAACTCATCTTCCTTTGTTAAAAAAAGCATTAATCCTTAATTTGACACTTAAAAACTAGCACTTCTCATAGATTGAGGTATACCTCTCATGGCTAGCATTACTATTTTGTACAAAAACCCTACGCTATCAATTAAAAATGTATTGGCAATAGCACCAGGGTGGTCAAATTCAAAGATGCTCAGAAGGTGTTTGTTCCTTAATTTGTGATTGATTTGAGGGAGAGTTTTATAAAAGGAAATCTTAAAAGGCAAAAACCTCTAATCATTTTCCATGGTTATATAGTTTTATTCTGAAGGGCACCAACAGATATACTTGGCTTCCTAAAAGAGGAAATAAAATTTAAGAGAAGGCAAGTCCCTTGTAGTGGGTCCCTGGACATACATTCTGAGAAGTTCAGTGCTGTTTGTAGTCTGCTGTAAGCTGAGGCTTCTTTTTGAAAGTTGATTTTAGCATCAAATATCAGAGTGAAGCCAGTTCAAGGAGATGAGAGGCAATTTAAGAATTAGGTAGGAGGTGTACCAAATACAGCAGAGGTACATAGGGCCTCACTGCAGCCCCAGAAATTAGGTGGTTGTGATTAAGTGTGGCAGAGAAACTACTGCCAGATGAGTTGTGCCACTCTTAGGAGTTTGTCTGCTCTCATGAACCAGAATCATGAAACTGAATAATAGGACATCACAGTACAAGACCTGGTGAGAGTTGGTTTCTTTTTATTTGGGAATAACTATTGTCCACTTTAATGAATGTGGAAGCTGATTGTAGACTGAAGCCCATAACCATATTCAACACTGTAGTTTACAGAATTTCTAGATTTTTTTCCCCTAAACATTCACAGCAGAGGTGTTCATTTCACTCGCCCTTTTCATCTCTAGACACTACCATGGTTACTGGGATTGCATGAGGTAAAGGAGTTAACCCAGTGGCTATTAGCCCAACATGGCTATCTGGAGTTCTGATAGAAAAGTTACTTATGGCCATGTCTTACAAAGTGCTTAAAGCTCAACCTAAGACCTTAAATAAAGCTAAAATCACTCTTGCCTGAGTTGAACAGGTTATAATCCACAGCTCTTCCTTTTCCCCTGCTGTCCCACTATCAATTAGCCTCCTTGTGAGAAAACAGGATTGGTCTTGGAGCCACTTACCATAAAAATGTAGGTTTTCTAAATGGTGACAAAACCTCAACAAGATCTGGTTTTTATAGGAATAGTGAGCGGGGCCCAAGTTCCACAGGACTCCAACATCTCAGGCAGAACTGAGGCAGGGAGAAGGTAGGGTAAAATAGCTGGTACTCTGCATCAACTATGAGAAAATGTTACATCTTATAACAATCTCCCAAAATGTAGAGTGTCAAAACAATTTCACACAGGGGGCTAAACCCCATGTATAGTCCCTTAGCCTGTCAATCTAAGATTCTTACCTATAGAAGGCCTTCAGGAAAGGCAGCCTTCAACCAACCCTTTGGATATTCTTTCTCTCTGCTGTGATACCTAAGCCACCATATTCTTCAGATCTCAGAGGGGAAAGTGCTGAGAGGATAGACACTCCCGAGGTACCCCTGGTCTAAACTGACATTCCATGTGGTTAGCAGCCACTGAAGGTAGATGGCTATCCTCTTCAAGAACTGCCCGGAATTAGCTTTACTAAAGCTTACTGCTCTATTTCAGTTAGCACCAGCCCAGAGTTCTGAAATAAATTAAAAGTTTGGCTGATGTGTTTTGAATTTGTGATCACATCACATTATAATGGATATTATAACAATATATTTCTTAATTGAAAAACAATGGTACTTGTTTCTAATCAGATGATTCCGCTCTAATGGTTTTTCTTCAAGGCATGTGATGTTAGTATGTTTGACAGTAAAGTGTTCAAGCTGAAATGCTATTTATGCATGTTCTTTGATAGTAGGTCAAGCTGTATACCCAAAACATTTCCCCCCATAAAATATTGCCATTTATCTGAATGGATTTACAAATCCAGACTTTGACCACGTGGGCAATAATTAAGAACTATGGCCCCAGGACAGAAAGGGTTTGTTATCAGCTGAATAAAGGGATAGGGACAGCCTCTCCTGCCGTGAGGCAGAGTTCACAGTTTTACACATTGCACAAGGAAGTCAGCTGATTGGGTTGCTTTTTCATACAAGACTCAAACAAAGCCAGTTCAGAAACTCTTCCAGGTGTGGTCTTGAAGACAAGCTACAGGCACCTACTACAATCACTTCATCAGAAAGAGGCGTGCAGGGATCCAACTGCAGAGGCTGCTACAGAGGATGTTTTGAAAACCTTCGAGTCCTGATACTGCCATGACTGTTGAACATGAGACGAAGGTCAAACCTGTATCTGGGGAGGGGAAAAAGGAAGCTACATTAACTCCTCTGAATACTTCCTTCAGAATAGTAAGTGAAATGGATGGCAGGAAGGGATAGAAAAGGAGGTATTAAATCACCAGAAGGGTATCATCTGGTGGGAAAGGTTGCAGAACAAGACAAGGAGTTACTTAACTGAGAACATTTCTATCTAAGTCAGCAAGTGTAAAATAATGTAGGGAAAAATGAAGAGAAGAAACAGAGTTAAGGTCAGTCTTATAAATATTGCACTGTATCTATATACTTATATATATATTGCAACTTTTTAAAAGATTTATTTATGCATACAAGAGCTGGGGTATAGGTCAGAGGAACAGAGGGTGAGAAGAGACACCAGAGACAGAGTGGGGTGACACAGGAGAGGTCTGCTATGCCATTTGGGTTAACTCCTTGGCCAGGAATCAAACTCATACTGCAGTGGCTGTGGATAGATTCATGGTGCTGAGACTTAACCCCTTGAGCCACCAGGGAGGCCCTAGGAAGATGCAATATTTGAGTGAGGCTTTTTGTCGGGGGAGTGGGGCAGAAGGAGGGATAAAGCAACCTGATGAATGAATCGAGCTGTTGCTGAAAACCCTACCAGCAGTTTCATAGTTAAGACACAGTGACGGGTGAACCTCAAACATAGGTTTAAATCTGGTTTATTATGAACTTAAGTCATTAACTTCCCAGGCCACCAAGAAGTCAGGTAATTCATGTAAAATGTCTGGTACATGAAAAAGCTAAGGTTGCCACCCAAGGGAAAGTTAGCATCAATGCCAAAAGGTAATTTGAATGGAGGCATAGCCAGTATATAGCTGGCTAGGTCCTCCGTGGTGGCAAAGGGGTAAAGTTTCAGCACTGTGAAGCTATCTGCAGCCACTGCAGCATGAATTTGATCCCCGGCCAAGGAGATGACCCACATGGTGCAGTAGACCTCTACTGTCTCACCCACTGCTCCCCTTAATGTATTTCAGTAGATCTGCCTGTTCTGTTCCCCACTGTCTCTGGTGAATTCTCTCAATCCCCTATACCTCTGGCCTATACCCCAGATCTTACATACATAAATACAAATCTTTAAATAAAATATAGCTGGCTAGCCATTTCACATGTACAGGCTGGAAATAATATATTTAGTATGCTACCTGTGTCAGGTACCAGTTTTTGTGAAGAGCTGGATAACATCGTATTGTTTGTGGGCCGTACTGTCACAGACAATACATGAATGCATGTGACTGTCCCAACAGGTGGTGGCTGGATTGGGCCTATGGGATCTAGTTTGCTGTCATCTGCTGCAGAAGATTCAATAGACATAAATATTTGGTAGGAAAGAATAAGCCAGGATTAAGAAATTTAAAACAAAATCAGGTGGAGTTTAAACAGCTCAGATAACACCAGCAAAGCCACACAGAGAATGCGAGCAAGACAATTAATTATAGTTAGACAAATATAGCTTGCCTAGGAATCAGGAGATCTTGCTGTATCAGTTATTAAAAGGGTGACGTATCACAACTTCAGGGTCAAGCTCCTCATTTGAAATTTACCATTTGGCTCTATGAGCTGTACAAGACTTTTCTGGTAGAGTCCTTGGCATTTAAGACCAGGTGGTCAGAAGCAGTAAGGAGCGGCTGCATCTGCTTGCACTGGCCATGGGATGACACCACGACAGGCCCATGCTCCAGCAGTGGCATGGTCAGGGACTGTCTAGCCAAACATCATAATCCAAGAGGTCCAAGTCGCTTAGCCAAAATTTAGATGTTGGTTATAAATTCTAAGGATCAGCTAGCGAGTGCTACAGATGGTTAACTTTTTACTTGGTTAAACATTCTGAGCAAAACAGCTGCTGGAAATCGCAAACTAGTGTTTTGAGAACCAGTGTTACTGGTGACAAGTTTCTGTTTATGAGGACTGAAAGTGGGAGGAACAGAACTGTCTCAGTAACTTCTCATACTGCAGTGAACTTACACATATATTTGAGAGTGTATATACTCTCAAATTTAATCGTAGGTGTTTAACAAATTTACTAGCAAGCACTCAGGTTTCTATACGTGGGGTTTCTGAGGAATGAAATGAAGGCATATGCTCTCGGAAGCCTAGTGAAGGTCAGCTCGCTTTCAAGAGGAGCCAGAAGAATGCCAGCCAGGAGGGGGAGGCAGAAGAGCCCTTGTGGTGGGGAGGTGGGCTCAGGCATGGCGCATTGGACGGCCAGCTTCAGACAGCTGATTTTCACAGTTCAATAGGCTGACCCACTGAGACAGCACTGCTGCTCTTAAGCAGAAGAACAAAAAACAGCTCAACTCAAAGAAAAAGCATCTACCTTTAAAAACAGCATTACCGCAAGAGACAGCTTGGCAAAGTCCTTAAAAGGAAGCTTACCCGGGGTCAAAAACCCCTGGAGTGCGACAGGTTGGCCCAGAACAGGACTGTAACATCATTAGTCGATAGTTCATCTTTCCTAAAAGCTCCGGGTCTATAGTTTTAGCAATGTTCGTGATTTGGTCTGGATCTGCAGTCAGATTATAGACTTCTACGAATACCTAGAGGAAATAAAAACATGGAGGAAAGAGAAGAGCAAGATTGTATTTGAAGAAAATATTCCTCATGTGAATTGCTTCTAAATGGGGGGAGCAGGTTGATAAAAACTAAGGCTTAGGAGAATGTAATCTGGTCTCAAGATCCTCAAAGGTTCCAGCTGTATACTTGACAACAGAGCATCTGTTCTAGGGGCCACTCCTTTGGATCCAGTTCCATGTGCTAAAAGGGGACCCCAGCACCCACTCTGCCTCAAGCAGAGTTATCAGCTGTAACTAAGCAGAAAACAGAAGGCAGGATCCTCCCCTCAAATGGCAAAGTCTGAGAAGTAAGACATAGTCATAAAGTTACTTAAGTGAGAGTTAACATTTGAAGGTTTATTTCTGCCTCTAATCTGTATTATATAAATGTTAAGTTTTACTGTTTTAAAAGGAAGTTTTGGATTTATAACACCTATAACATAATTTCTAACATTACACATATTTGGAATTATTTTCCTCTACATTGTTTTCTAAACTAGAGTCAAATGACAGACTAGAAGATAAACAAGGTAGGTGAATTATGCCAATGGTGTCAAGCCACTGCCCTTGGAACTTAGTGTAAGTATTAATAGATAGACAGATGCTGATTTATAATGATGTACACTGGGACTAAATTATTATTATAATGCAATGTTATTTCAGTTAAGGAAATATTTTAAAGTAGTTACCAAAGTGATAAACATTATACGGAAGGGGAAATAAGAACTGAATTTGAGGGAAGTTATCCAAACTATCTACAGGCTTCAAAGGAATTGTTAAGTTAGTTTCTGAGAAACATGAAGATCATCTGCTCTGAGGGTAAGATGTGGGATCCCAGATGGGGCAGGGAGCACAGGCTGATAAAAAATGTGAAACTATAAGGTCTCAGAGTCCACACCATCCTTCTGATACACCATCTTCTTTTAAGGATGGGGCTCCTGGTTCTGCTTTTGACCCACCACTGCTAATCTATTGGGCTTATGCTGCAGTGGAGACACATTTCTGAATAAGCTGGTTGCTAGTAAACTTTTTAGGAATTTTTAGCTTCCACTTCTACAGAAGTTAAGATGGCTTACTCTCGCCACAAACTGCCAGGAAGCACACAGACCAAGCTGTATCAGTCTGAAAAAGTGAACTATACATTTAAACTGTATGTTTGGGTGGTGGCAGAAGTGGAGGCATCACCATCCAGAAAGTTCACGTTAGAGAAGTAAACCATGACTTTGTGGGTTTTTTTGTTTTGTTTTGAACTGAAGACAACCTAAGTTGAAGTGCTCCCTAGTAAAGATGTTTCTTTTCTGAATATCAGGGTCTGCTTTTCTGCAACAAACTAGCCACTAGCAAAAGCCACATGGGGTTGAGGAGATGAAGGCCCTCTTACCTCCTGGTCATCAAACTCACAATACTGTAAATTCCACAGTGTTGCCATGGTCCTCACACAGGCATAGGTGTTGTTGTAAGCATCTTCACACACACAGTCTGGGAAACATTGCTATAGGGATATTTAAGAAGTTCAGTGAAAATACTTCTTCATAGTAACAACTCCTACTGGCCTACAGAGGAACCTAAGTTGGCGCAAGTGAGACATACAATCACTCAGAAATCAGAAGACTTCCACAGAGGAGCCAATAAATCAAGAGCAGATGTGAGGTGGATGAGGCAGTTTAAGATGGTGGTGCAGGAAGTTCCTAGACTCACCTCCTCCCACTGACTCACCCATTATACAGGTGGGACAGTTCTCCCTGAAACCCACCCCCAAAACAGCAACCAACCACTAGGAGGGATCTCACAATTAGAGCTTCTCCCTGAGAAATGAGCAGCTCATAATCCACATCAGACACCCCACACTTGGGTTTTGTAGCAGAAATGAAACCATTTAGCTTAGAACCAACTGGTCTGGTGAGTAGGAGACTCAAGAAGCAATGAGGAACTGAGGTCTACTCTTAAAGAGCAAGTGTGCAGACCTACTCACCCTGGGACCCAGTGCAAAAGTAGCAATTTAAAAAGTACCTATGTCATATAAGAAGACTCATTAGTTAATCTAAAAGCATCTGTAGGGAACAATGGTCTGTCTCCCTAGAGAGAGGCACTTGCAGCAGCCCTTTTTCTGCTTACACTCTACTTATTAGAACCTGAGACGGAGGGTATCATTTTCGTGCCTCCCCTGCTTCCTAGAGCTGATGGATTTGCCACACTCGAACCCTGTGCCAGGCTGCCATTGCATTGGAGGAGCTCTCAAAACAAGGCCTTTGCACTTGCATTTGGCTTCACAACAACTTGCCAATGACTCCCTAAAAGGAGTTTATACACTAATATAGAATCCTGATTATCCCCAAGGAAATGCTTCTATAGAGCCAGATTTTTAGGCCAGCAGGATTTTACAATTGTGACCTTCACAGGGCTATACATATTGGCATATTTTAAGACTTAGTACCTGGGGGGTCTAGGTGCTAAAAGAGACCCACCCCTTTGGAACACTGATGGGTCTTGGTCCAACCTCAGCAATGAGGATCTATAAACCAGGTTGCCTAGACAACCACAAATGTTGGTGATAACAAGAGAACAGGGCAAAGTTGAATGAGAAAGTTCACTACCCACACAAGTCTACTCTTTTAAGAATGGGAGAACAACTGTTTTACTTGATACATAGAAACAAACAGTATAAGCAAAATGAAGAAACAGTTGTATGTTCCAAATGAAAGAACAAGAAAAAAGAAACTCAGAAAAAGATTCCAATTTAATTCAAAGTAATGATCTTAAAGAGACCCATCAAACTCAGGAGACAATGGATGAGCAAAATGCGATCTTTCAACATAGAGACTACCAAACAAGTTAGAGTTGAAGAATACAATACTAAATTAAAAAATGTCACAGAAAGGTTCATCAAAAGAACTGATGAAACAGAAGGATAAATAAACCTGAGGACAAGGCAGTAAAGCTCACCCAAAGCAAGTAACAAAAAGAAAAATAAAGACAGCTTCAGAGACACGTAACATCAAGCACAATAATATTCACATTATAGGAGGTCCAAGAAGAGGAAATAATACCTATAAATTTCCTCAATCTAGGGAAGGAAACATTTCACATTCAGGTATATGAAATAATTTCAAATACGATAAATCCCAAAAGAATTCATACTAAAATTATAACCAAATGTCAAGTTAAAGAATTTTAAAAGGGACTCCCCATAAGACTATTATAAGATTTTTTTCATCTGAAGCTATGCAGGCAAAAAGAAAAAGTGGAAAGATTAAGTGCTGAAAGGACGAAAACTCCCAGCCAAAATTCTAACTGGCAAGGTTATCACTTAGAATTGAAGAAGAGATGAGATGGAAAGAAATGGTACTAAGATGAAACAAGAAAGCATATGAAAGAAAAAACCCACTAGTAAATATATAGTAAAGGTGTAGTGAATTAATCACTTATAAACCTACCATGGGTAAAAGACAAAAGTAGTAGTAACTAAAACCACAACAGTTGAGAGAATGTAAAATGTGACATCAAAAAGTCAGGGGAGGAATAAAGGCATAGAGTTTCAGAATGTTTTCAAGATTACAGTACTATTAACTTAAAATATATCAAAATCTTGTATGTGAACTTTATAGTAACCACAGGCAAAAAATTACAGTAAAACTACAGAAGAAAACAAAGTTATCTAGACAACACTACAGAGAGCAAGAGGAGAAAGGAACACAGAAGAACTACAAAAACAGAAATTAAAGTGGTAATATATATCAATTCTCACTTTAAACATAAATGGCCTCAGTTCTCTGATGAAAGGACAGAATGGCTCAATGAATAATAAAAAAAGACTCATCTACACTGACTTATCTCAATCAACATTTTCCCATAGACATACAGGTTTTCCAAAAATGACAGGCTCATGAATAGTGCTTGACATAACTAATCATCAGGAAAAGGCAACTCAAAAGAAAAGGTATCACCTCACTCTGTCAAAATAGTCACTATCAAAAAGGCAACAACTGTTGGTGAGGATGTAGAGAAAAGGGATTCTCCATGCACTATTGGTGGTAATATAAACTGCTACAGCCACTGTCAGAAACAGAATTAAAAATGGGGACTATCATATGATCCAGCAATTCTCTCTATGCATATTTACCTACAGAAAATGAAAATGCGCTTCTGAAAAGATATGTGCATGTCTATGTTTGTTGAGGCATTATTTACACTAGCCAACATGGGGCAACAATGGATGAATGGACCATGACACAGTGGGTACTACTCGGCTGTTGGAAAGGTCATGATGTCATGATGCATTTCTGCATAGAAAACAAAAAAATACATCACGACTTTTCTGACAATCCAATACTTTGCCACGTAAAAGAATGAAATCTTGCCAGTGTATAAATGGATCTCTCTCTCTCTCTCTCTCTCGTACACAAACATGAAATCTTGCTACTTGTGACAACATGGATGAACCTGGAGGATATTATGGTAAATGAAATGCGATAGTGACAGATTTCATATTTCATCTATATATGGAATCTAAAATAAATTGAACAAACATTTAACTAAAAATCACATTTAAACAGATTGGTTACCAGAGGGCAGGGCAAAATGGGTGAAGGGGATCAAGAGGTACAAACTTACAGTTACAAAATAAGTACGTCAAGGAGATAAAAAGTACATGGGGACTATAATATAGTATCACACGGGCCTCCCTGGTGGCGCAGCAGGTTAAGGAACGCACTATGAAGCAAACCGCAGCCACTGCAGCACGAGTTCGATCCCTGCTGCCGGCCAGGGAGGGGACCCACATGGCGCAGCAAACCCCTCCTGCTGTGCCCGCTGCTCCCCTCAGCAGTGTACTTCTGTTGATCTTGTTCTGCTCCCCACTCTCTGTGGTGAATCCTCTCACCCCCCACACCTCTGGCCTGTACCCCAGTGCTTGTATGCATAAATAAATCTTTAAAAAAATATATATAGTATTGCAAATTTGAAAGTCACTAACATAAGATGGTAAATTCATTCTGATTTTACAATGTATAGAAATGTTCACAAATCATTAAGTTGTATACCTGAAACAAAGTTATATTGTCAATTAAACTTTAATTAAGAAAATGTATGGCTACAGGGAAGAGTAGGAACACAGGAAAGGGTAATGATAAGATAAGAATATGGGCTGATATAAGCACTTGTTATAAAACTGGAAGAATTCAATGTATATGTTCTGATAATAGGTTGACATTTTAGGGCCACTGAGTTTTACCTTTTACTAATTGCCCAAGGTCAAATGACACTGACAGAGGACAGGCTTAAGGGTTGACACATCCAAACTACACCTTGTGCTCATAATAAGAAAGCTATTGAAGTCAATGCAAGCTGTTACTCACCGATACTCCAGGACTCAAGGCAGGACACGTTGGGTCAGTGACATTGCGACCTTCTCCTTGATATTCCACCAGGACATCTGATCGCCAAGTCAGATTACTGGCACCTCTCTAGAAAGAAGAGTAAAATCAGTTTCTGTGGGAGTGTATACATGTTTAAGTATTGCAAAATTATTTGCTCGATTGAGAAAGGAGACTTGTAGTCAAAACTAGTTGAACTGCTCATTTGGTTATTAAAGGCAATGACAAAGTAGTGCTATGAAAGCTACTGAGTACCATGTTTGGGTTAAATAGAGCCCTTACAACTGATAGGCAGATGATTTGAGCATTTAATAGTTATTTCCCAAGACTACTACTGGGAAGCAAGTCAGGAATGGAAACCCACACAGAGGCTAAACAATAATCAAAGTCACAGTGCAAGGTGCTGAGACAATACTGATTACGAATTCTATGTAAGAACTGTTCTAAGTTTATACTAAGAAACTTATTGCCAAGTACACCTGAGGACAAGAATTAAACAGGGCTAATGTGCCAAGGACTATAATGGGTTAAAAGCACTTCTTGATCAAAAGGTCAGCATAGAGAAATCATACATACATGAACTCATTTAATTTTAATTGCACATTTAGTGGAGTGGAAGGAAAAGAGGAGCAGCATTTCAAACAGGAAAGTTTTAGACAGACACACGTGGTGAAAGAAAGGATGTAGGAGTAAGAGGAAGTGTTGGATTAAAAGAGCACAGAATGAAAGCAGAACACTCAGTAGTGAGGTTTCCCAAAATCCAGCTTTCAGAAGGAAGTGGCACCAGCCCCAGGTGGAAAAAGACAGGCAGCAGGCTACACCTTTGTTCTCTAAAGAATGGCAGGTGATGGGAAGCAATGGGAGCTTTTTTCAGAGGGAAAGTAACAAAAGCAAAGCTGTGCTTTAGAAAGTCAGCCCGGTAGCAGAATCTAGAGGTGGGATGGAGACAGAGATCAGGAGACCAGGTTAGAGGTGCTCTTAGAATGTTCTACAGCCTTACTAGTCAAAGTCTGGTTGTGGTAAATCAGAATTATCTGGGAACTTATTAGAAATGTACAACCTCAGGTCCTTCTATAACTTTAAGATCCTCTGCGATTCATATGCACAAAAGTTAAGATGCTGTGCTCTAAGAAAGTGGTTCTCAAAGTACAGCCGTGGACTATCAGCTTCAGCATCAGCTAGGATTTTGTTACAAATGTCAATTCTCAATTCCTAGTGGGAGTGGAAACAGTTTGTCTTAACAAGCCCTTCTGACGTTTCTGATTAATTCTAGTTGGAAAAGCTGCTCTAAGGACTTAGGTGGACCCATTTAACCTGCACAGTGGAGTCTGTGCAGTCCTTGACTATCACAGCTGCCTAGAAAAGAGATAAGAATTTATTTTTAAACTTCCAGTTCTATAATGAATCCTGAACAATCCCATGCAGATCGAAGTTTCAGGAACCATGAGTCACAGGAGACTCTGGAAGTCACCATCTCCTCTATAAGGAAGTACTCTGCTAACCCAGAGCCATGCAGTTTGGGAGTCAGGGGAATCACTTACTGGTCAGATCGGAGTGGACCTCAAAACTCTTCACCTGAGTCTCAGTGTATCCAGAGGAGAAAAGAGTAACTGAGAAGTACAGTTCAGTGGTTTAATGCTTCGCTTAACTAGGGAACTTAAAAAAATCCCAAGGGCCAGGTCAATTAAATCAGAATGTCTTGGGTGGGAGTCAGAAGTATTTTAGTTTCCTAGGGGATACTAACCTGTGACTGAGTTTGACACTAATGGTCTGAGGGAGTCACTTAACTTTTTCTGGAAAAAGGTCAGACAATAAATATTTAGACCATGGCCATACAGTTCCTGTTGCAAGAGATAGAACTATTAAACTTATAGAAGAAAATCTAGAACTGCTTTCTGACCTCAAGGTTCAGAATTATTTTTTATAAAAAAACAATGAATGATTTATACATTCAACTCCTGTTTTAATTTACTATAGGGGAAGATTTGCAAACAGAACATGATGAACAAAAAGACAGGCATTTCATAAGGGGAGGAACACAAAAGGCATACATGGGAAAGGATTCACTGTTTAAACCCAATTAAAAAATGTGCAAGAACATGCATAAACATTTCTCCCAAGAAGATAGACAAGCCCCAATTACATCAAGCAGGATATAATTTTAGAACTCAAAGCTGGACAGATATGCCAGTATTAGTAATATTTGGATTCATAAATGCAATGATGGGTTCAAGAGTATTTCTTGTGCTTCACAATTAGCTGAGTTAAATGTTTTCTCTGCATGAATCATAAAATAACTAATAATAAATTTTAATAGACAAATAGACAAGTAAGAATCACCTAAAATTTTGTCACCCAGAGATAGCCACATGAATGGCTGGAACAATTTAGAACAATCATTTCACAGTTCTCTCCTTAAATATAACCACATAATTTAATGGGGAAGAAATGCTGTTATGAAAACTCTTTTAACCCCCTATAGTATGTGGTAGGAATCTTTCTAAGGTAATGTATATAAATCTACATCATTTAGTGTTGGTTTAATAATCTATTGCTTAATTGTGCAAAAATTTACACCAAGTTCATACTATTTACATTTTTCTTCTATTAATACTATATGTACATCTTTTTGTACACAGATTTGTGCTATGCCGAGCATATAGTAGGTACCCAAGTATTTAAGTAAATTTTTCCTTAGAATAAATTACCAGATGGAACTGCTTCATATGTCTGTTAAAATAAGCTCCCTGATAGGTTACTTTGATTATACTTCTATGAACAGTCTGAGTAGTTTCCATTTTCTCAGACTTTTTAATCTTTGTGAGTTCTGCAAGCAACACAGATCTCTTTAAGCCTTTCTTTGATCAACACTGAATTAACTTTTGTGGATTTACCTTGGCATTTCCAATTCCTTTAGGTGCTGATTAGCTTTTATGCATTAATTCTTCTAGGATATTAATTTTTGCTAACAACTCATCTATTCAAACTAATTACCCGGTTCACAATATTACAAATATTTCCCCAATTTTTCACCCATCATAATTTTGTTTATGGTGAGTCTGGAGAGGGAGAGACACAGACTGCTAACATTTATATGTGGTCTGTAGTCTTTCAAAAAACTCTTTCCCACCATAAAAGAAAAATTCTGTTCACTGCACCTCAAATTTAATAGTTTTATTTAGAACTTAAATCTTTATGTCTTTACATAACTTAGAATTTTTTCAGAGTCTTGGTTTAGACTTGACTGAGGGCTTTATACTCACCAAAATGGGCAATAAAGACATCCCATCCATCTGAGTCTTATTCAGGTTATAGCCAGCGATGTCCAAAATAGTAGGACCCAAGTCAATATTGGCAACAAGCATCTGTGAGGGGGGTGGGGGAAAAAACCAAATAATTTAAACAAAACTGTCCTTTTTTCCTCTTCTAGCTATACTGAGCTCTTTTCTTCCCTATCGCATAAGCAATGTTACTTAAGTCTTACTATCTCATAGTTACATATAACTAAAATAATTTTTTAAAAAACAGAGGCTTTCAAGACTTATAATAGACACTCCTAGGGATTATTAATTCTGCCCATATTGTCATTGATCAAAACATTTTTCAAAAACGCCACACAAATTTTTTTTCCATTTTGATTATTCCTATTTGTTTACTAGATTTGAGTTCACCTAGATTCCTGACAATTTTGAAACTGTGGAGTCTAGGTGAAGTCAAATCTAAGACAAGAAAAGTTTTGGAGTATTGAGACAATACACCAGGGAAATGAAGACTACTTACTGACCACCTGTTCTTTGCCAATACTTAACTTTTATCCTTATTTAATTCTCACTGCAATTTTAGGAGGCAGTATTTCTTCCATTTTACAGATGAAAAAAACAGAAATAGTTGATACCATGTCAACAGCTTATAACTGGAATCCTATCATTTACTTAAGTCTTCAAAACCTCAGAAAACTTAGATTTCTTTAGATCATTTTAGGAAAGGCCATAGATTAAAAAAAAAAAAATCTAACCCTGCTACTTTAACTTAAACAAAACTACAGGGCAAGAAAATATCTTCAGAACACTGTTCATCAGGACCAGGTTTTCTGGTAGCTAGCATGGCAGAGTGAGAGATGTATAGTGTATGTATGAATGAATACATGTAGACATGTATTGATATCCTGGCTTTGAACCAATTAGTTTAACTGCAGCTACCAGAAATTGCTGTTCAATGGTAGTCAACTCATGGGAAAGATGATCCATATGTTCCTAAGAAAAAGTATAAAAACTGTATTTGGGGAGCAGACAGGAACCAGAATTGGGGATATCCAAGTGCCCAGGCAAACTGGGCAGCTTGGAATACTGTCAACAAGAGTGGGTATGAATAGGGAAGAGACAGGCAGAGACTGACCTCCAGAATCAAATTAAGGCAACCAGGCATCCACAGACCCTGAAGTGTGACTAACAGCTCTTCAGTGATGTCCATAACTTGAAAGAAGTGAAGCCAAATCCACAGGTATTACTAACATGCCTGTTCAGCTTTATAAGGAAAAGAGTGAATGCCAAAATAATAAAACTCTGAAGTGTAAAATGGTGCCTGCCCATCTCATCATGAATTGTCTCAAGAGCTGTGAATGTATGAAGGAAAGCTCTTCCTAATGGTAGTCTGCACCATGGGGAGAATGGTCCACAAGTTCTAGGGCAGAGTCACTAAGATGGCACAAATACTATAAACATGATCCCAGGACTTTCTTCCTAGATATCTATCATGATTATATCTTCCCTTTAAGATTATGGGCAAATATTCTTCCCTTCTAGGGTTCCATTTGTGAAATCTCACAATTAGCATAATTTGACAGGAGATGGGAGACTTCTAGTGGATACCGAGTATGAGTGAGAATTCAAGAGAGGATTATACCTATCTCTGGCTATTATATAACCAAGAATTAGAATGGAGCCTATGGGCCCAGCATGGTTAGTGATTTCTAGAAACATCAGAAATTCAAGTTATGTTTTCTCTTTCGTGAAAAACACTGTAGTCCCATAGGAAAGCAGAGAACTCCCCACATCTCGGGTGGCTTCATCTGAATTTGCCCTCAGCTCTAGCTTTCCTAACAAGAAGGAAGCCAGGGAAACGCCTAGTTAAACTTGAGAAATTGCACGTAATACATCCTCACCCAAGATGACCCAAGGCATCTCCTATCCAATGTTGAAAACTCAAAAGGTAATCTTCCTGCCTCCCAATTCAATTCTGTTTCCTAATAATTCTGCATTGTTCTTGTCTTCCTACTAACCCTTCTCTTTCTTAAAACTCCTTTGAAGAAAATCTGTTACCAAATCTAAAGCCAGATTAATTTCTAGTCAAAGGACAAAATCTCAGCAGCCAATCTTTAGTATCGACATACACCTCCTGGCCCCTATTTTCCCAAAAATCTCAAAACAAAGTTAAATCTACTGGATAAATGTGCACTGCATGACAATAGGCTGCTGACAGCTCTGCTCATTATGCCCAACTCACAACCCTATGCCACTCACATAGAAAACTGGCACTGGGACAACTGTACAGCCAACACATGATGAATCACCCACTGCCTGTGACATTCTTTATGCTAGATGGAAGCCAGGCATTTCATACCTCTTGAACTACATCTGTCATCACAGCAGTGTAAAGAAACATAGCCTCTGAGGACAGATTAAATTTCAGTTCTGGTTCTGTCACTATGTGACTTGATAGTACCTAGGTAGTTCCCATTCAACAAACATGGTTGTTGCCCAACTTAAAGTTTGGATATTGTTTAGTAGTCCCTCTCCTCTAACACCACCTAAAACAAAAAGCACACACTCAGGGTATGAAAAGCATAAGGTCAGTCAGAACCAAGCAGGAAGGGTACCCTACCGTGTGTGGGGAGGTGTTTGGTGACTTCCCAGAGAAAGCTCTAAACCAAACCCCTAAAGGACAATTAACTTAGCCAAGTAAAAGGATCTGAAACACACACACCAGATAGAAAGAGCAGTCAGTTCTAGAAAGGCAAGGAGGTGAGCTTGCCTTGCTGTATCTGGTTCTCCCTGAGACAGATAGTTAGAACTGATCTTCCCTGATTGCTCACCACTGTGTCCAAAGTCCTGGTTGCTGCAATAAGCTGTACATGGTTGTACCAGCATCAAGAAGCTGCTTTAATAAATGCTGTTGTCAGAGCTACAGTGTAATGGTCCAGTGTATGTACTATGATACCTTTTAGCTATGCTATCTTGGGAAAACCATTTTACCTCCAGACCTCCGTTTCCTCTTGTGTAAAATGGAGATAAGAGAATTTGTATCTTACAAGGCTGTAAAGGTTAAATGAACTGATAAAGGTAACACACTTAGAACAGTCACATACTGAAGACTCAACAAATATTATTAATGTTGAAATGCCTTCCTAGGAACCAGAGTTCATTTAAATTGTTTAGAGAAGTTTTTTGTTTAACACTGAAATGGCACTGTTAACATGAAGAAATAAGAAAAGTTTCCTGGGCAGCTAGCTGGATGATTCATTTCACTGTTCTCTTTCAGCCTCACCCACACTAGGGCATAAGAAATAGCCCTAATAGCCCTGCTCCTGGGAAACGCACACAGCTGCTGATGTGTTCTCCTCAATCAGCTCCAAAGACCAAACTTGATGACACCCTTTAAAGATTTAATGGCCTTTCAGACTTGCTGATCTCCTTTGAAAGGAGAGGCCTACTAAGAGGAAATTGAAATTGTAGTGGGAAGTGGCTCTAGGAATGTGTTAAGAGAAAAAGAAAAAAGCTAATTATGAAGGCCATTTTGACTTTTTGAGAGAACTTTAACAGCATTCCACCAAGAGCATTGTAAGGGAATAAGTGAATGGCAGATAAAGTAAACATTAAAACTCAAAATTAAAACTAAATATAAAGATTAAATATCCAGAAGACTAGCCCATTTTTCCATTTTAGTCTTAATAATGTATTTGACCATTTTCTTTTGATCACTGAAACTGTGGTATCAGGAAAGAGAGAAGATAAACAGCAGAGTCTATCAATTCTTATCTTTGCAGTATCAGCAGAGTGTTTTGGATCAGGGAGACCAGGATCTCCAGAAGCAAAGTGCCTCTGTTTAGGTAGCCAGTTTGGAAAAAAAGACATTGATGCCAAATGAAAACGGCAACAAAAGAAGTGGTACCTTACGGCAGTTCCTGGAGAGAGAATCAGTCAAGTAGAGAAGCACTGGTAAGGCGGTGCCCCAGAGTAGGGGGCTCATTCTCAGGACACATACTTGCTCTAGCCTTACACTCCAGGGAAGGGCAGAGAGCAACAGACATTGCCTGAACTGGTCAGAAGTGCAGAAGCAGAATCTGCATTCTAACAAGGTCTCCAGGGATCAGCAAATACAACAAAGGCTGAGGAGCTCTGCTCTACAGGCGAGTGAACCCCAAACCCCGTTGCTTCTCAGGATCAACTGCAAACCTGAATGAAGAAAAAGAGGCTAGGTCCCTATTCCAGACCAAGTGAGCCAATAAGAACCCTTTTCCTAGATGTTGCCCAATTATGTACCATTCTTCACAATTTCAGAAGGCAATTTTGATGAGCACCCTGATGGGGTCACTGTTCTAAGTCACTGATCTAGTCTTAAAAGACAAACAAGTGCCTCCTTGGTGGCGCAGTGGGTTAAGCAACGCACTATGAAGCAAACTGCAGTCACTGAAGCGAGAGTTCGATCCCAGCCGCCAGCCTGGGAGGGGACCCACATGGCGCAGTAGACCTCTCCTGACTCACCTACTGCTCCCCTCAGCAGTGTGTTTCAGTCCATCTGCCTGTTCTGTTCCCCACTCTGTCTCTGGTGAATCCTCTTACCACCCCCGCATCTCTGGCCTGTATTCTAGTTCTTGTATGCATAAATAAATAAATCTTTAAAAAAAAGACAAAAGCTGTTCATATTGATGTAATGTGTATATGTGGGGGTCAGAAGACACACAATGGTGAGGGGAGAGGGTGGTTAGGGTCTTAAAAAAAAGCATCACTTGTCCCAAGGTTTATTAAGCTTATAAGACCATAAACTGTTACCAGCCTTCATTCTCATAAGAGAAATCTAATCAGGGGCCTTCTAGTGGTGCAGCGGGTTGAGTGCCACACTATGAAGCATCAGCAGCATAGCAGTGCAAGTTCGATCCCCGGCCAGGGAGGGGGCCCACATGGCGCAGCAGACCTCACCCGCTGCTCCCCTCAGCAGTGTATTTCAGTCCATCTGCCTGTTCTGCTCCCCACTCTGTCTCTGGTGAATCATCTCACCTCCCACAACTCTGGCCTGTACCCCAACTCTTGTATGCATAAATAAATCTTTAAAAAAGAAAAAAATCTAATCAGCTTACCACTAGAGGAACAGCTACCTGTAAACTCTGGCATCTGTAAACTACAGGCTCCTACCTTGCTTGTCTGATTTGGTTTGATCCCAGGCCCTCGAACCAGTAGTGGAACTTTGATATCGAATTCATACAGCTGTCTTTTGTCTATTGGCAAAGAAAACTGTCCTGAAAATAAAACATAGATGGAGCCAAGATAGAAGTGTTATTCACAAATTCATTCATTTAATCAATAGCAAAACTGCAAATAACTTTGTGCTATTAATTATGGCATTTTAATAGAAAGCTGAAAATATGAGTTCATCTTCTTTAAATAAATGCCTAGGAGACTCCCTGGTCCAAGATAGGACAAATTTAGCAAAAAGAAAAGTCTGGACAGTACACAAAAACCTAAAAATTTATGCATGATACTCAATTTGATCACAACTGAATGAGGTTATTCTAAAAACTACATAATAAAAGGGGGAAAAATCCTGACTTCTTCCTTGCATTTCAGAATAATCAAACAATGGATGAGGTGTTCTACTCTGTTAAATTCCAACTAAAAATGCAAAGGCAGGGACACAGTTATGAAGTCAACATTTTGCAATTTCTGCAGGAATAATGAAGTTACAATAGTCAGTCGAAGCTTTAGCCATAGACAGGTTCATAGGGAGGACTCAGGCTCATACCCTACGAGTCACCAATCAACATTAGCACTCCTAAAATAGGAAACCAGACACCACAGACCTCATGATGATGCAACAGAAAGAACATAGCATCACCACGAAAGCATTCTCACCCGAAAATGTGAATCTCTATTTAGAGTGTGAATCTCTACTTAGACTCTCAATTTAAAACCAATCTATAGGAAATGCTAACTATACCAAGGAATCATGAGACACCAAGTAGCCAAATGCAGAATGTGACACCCTTTTTAAAGAGTATTTGATTTATTTAGTTCATTTTTAGTAAGTGATAAGTTACACAGCTTTATGAAAGATAGATGGGAAAGTCTCCATATGACCAGCTGTCACTCCTGCATGATTTATCACCACTTTCTAAAAACATTCAGTTTATTCCCCTATCTCTCATATTGCCTATAGACAAGAAGGCTTCATTAAATTCAAATTAAACTTTGAGGGGCACTGTACATACCATCTGACCTAATTTTTCATATTGCATTGCAAATGAGTGCCCTGCATCCGAGAGGGTGGGCTGAGCATAGGTAATGATGAGGTCCTTCCACTGCTAAGTTCTGCCCCTTAAGCAATGTGGGGTATTTTTTTTTTTTTAAGATTTTATTTATTTATACATACCAGAGCTGGGCCAGAGTCGCGGGAGGTGAGAGGATTCACCAGAGACAGAGCAGGAGCAGAACAGGCAGACTGACTGAAACACCTTGCTGAGGGGAGCAGCAGGTGAGGCAGGAGAGGTCTGCTGGGCCATGTGGGTCCCCTCCCTAGCCGGCAGCAGGGATCAAACTCGTGCTGCAGTGGCTGCGGTTTGCTTCATAGTATGTTGCTTAACCCACTGCGCCACCGGGGGGAGGCCCAGCAATGTGGGTATTTTTGAGGCCCACTCCAATGCCCAGTTCCTCATCAATCACAACCTCGTGATTTTAATCTCATGACCTTTGGGACATGATGGCAGATGGAAAAAACCTGTCCTTAGTGTTTAGCAATTACTGATCTGCTTAAATCAAAATTTTCAAGCATGGTTTCATAATGGTAATTTTCTAAATCAATTATTTTACATATATCAACTGCAACTTTTCTGTGAAGGTGAGCTTTATCAGCAGGGACTACTTGGTAAATGTGAAGTACAAGTTCTCCTGAAAAGAGAGGATTAAAATCTTTTCTTCTGGGGCCTCCCTGGTGGCGCAGTGGGTTAAGCAATGCACTGTGAAGCAAACCGCAGCCACTGCAGCACGAGTTCGATCCCTGCTGCTGGCCAGGGAGGGGACCCACATGGCCCAGCAGCAGACCTCTCCTGCTGTGCCCGCTGCTCCCCTCAGCAAGGTGTTTCAGTCAGTCTGCCTGTTCTGCTCCCCACTCTGTCTCTGGTGGATCCTCTCACCCCCTACACTTCTGGCCTATACCCCAGTTTTTGTATGCATAAATAAATAAATCTTTAAAAAAAAAACAAAACGTTTCTTCTTTTAAGTTACCAACTGTAAAATTTGATCTGGTTTAACAGTGTCCTCAAATGGTGACCAAAGTTGTTTTTCTGGCTTTCTCTCTGAACATTTTTGTATACTCATAGATTTTCATAGACTCAGTACCTTTTTGATACTCAAAACTGTCCTATCGTTGGCCAGCTGGAGCCTCAACAGGCTGGATTCTATACCATCTGAGGAACACTTATTTATCTACGAATACTTTTTTGCTCATCACCTTGGGCCTTTTTCAAACCAGAAATCAGATATTACTTAAAGAATTCTGGCTCTTTAGAACATGATACATTCCAAAGGATGAGAAACCAATTCTTTCCCAATAAATCAGTGGCAAATAATAGCCTCAAAAGAAATGAAAAAATAAAAGTAGCGTGCAGACTTTGTCTAGATCTCTATAGATAATACACAAATCAGATACATAATCAAGTGGGGATATATGGAATCACATTTGGGAGTGTCTTCAAAACCTTCCAGAAACAAACCAACACAGGAAGTTCAGAAGACTGACCACATGCAGCTGAAAACTGAAGCTGAATAATGGACATTATTCTACCAGTCTTTAAATGTTTAAAAAGTTATAATAATATATTAAATGTCTAAACTGTTCCTGTGCAAGCAAATGTCAGGTTAATTCCATTCAAACAGAAGTTTGTAGATGTGAAAAGAAACTTTTTTTTTTTACTACAGAATGTCCAAGTACAAGGGACCAAAGTCAAGGACTTGGGCTGATTCATGCTGCGGTTTTGTAAAGATAAAAAAACCACATACACACAAATGAAACTAATTTTACAGGAACAGAGTCCCCTACTTCCCCCACAACCTTCTTTGTCTTTCTGTATAAAATATTGTTATCCTCATTTTCAAAGATATGTTCATCTTGTAAATCTACTTCAATTTCTCACTCTTCCATAATGTCGGCGTCCAACCTATCCCTCTACTCTGCTGCTGACTCCTAGAAAACTATGCCATATCACATACAAAATAGTGAAACCTCGTGTCCCAGGTGGGAATGAACTGGCTCTCTAACTAGAGGGATTCTGAGTGCAAGCCCCTCCATCTGGCCTGTCCACTGCTGTAAATGAGCTAGAGCTTCCTGCCAGTGCCACTAATTTGGTGACCAGGGAAAGATAACTCACAAGGATCCCAAGAACACCTGAATCCTGCTCCTTACCTGTGTGATAGCCATTGTCAGAGGTATAAAAGATGTAAGTGTTATTGAGTTCCCCATTGAACTCCAATCTCTTGACCAGTTTCTCCACAAGATCATCAACTGAGAGCAGAGTTTGCCACCTAAATGTGAACAGAGGATAGCAATGGGACTTCAGAGACAACTGAGGTAGTGCTATCTTCCCACAAAAGGAAAATCCCTCCCCAAAACAAAACACACTCAGGAAAAAAACTCCAAAGCAAAACATTCAAAGCCACCCTCCCCAAAAGCTCAAATCCCAAATTCTCTTTCATCAGATTAGAAAAATATCAGATTAGAAAATTCCTGAACATAATTAATTCACCCCAAATTCAACTGAAGTCTTTTTATAATCAGCTAGTTTTTTTTTACTTGCCACTAGATGAGTGTAGAGACAAATGAAGGGACAGGGTCAATTCTGGACTAACAGATGAAATCAGGTAGAATTTGTTATACAACAATATTTAATGGTCCAAACTAGGGGTCAGCAGAAGACAGCCCATGGGCTAAACATTTTCATGGTATGTTTTATTGTTGTACAAAACAAAACTTGACATTTATCTTCCCAAACATTTTAAGTGTTATAGGTCAGTAAAGTAAAATTTATATAGTGAAACAGAACTCTAAAACTTTTCACCTTGCAAATCTGAATCTCTCCTTTAAACAACTCAGTCATTTTCTATATACTTAAAAAATTTTATTTGCACACAACCATGCTCATTCATTCACAATGTCCAGGGCTGCTTTTGTGTTCTAACAGCAGAGCCGAGCAGCTGTGACAGAGACTATATGCCCTGCAGTTCTGTACAGTATTTGTCTCTTTACAGAAAAAATTTTACTGACCACAACCTAAACTATACAAAGTATAAGGGAAAGTGTAAATTTTTAAAAAGTGAAGTAAAAGAATTTCTTGAAAATTTCAAGCCCCAAAGGTAAATACTTGGCTGTAGTACCAGCCTTTGTATCTTAGAGAAGTATCAGGGCTCTTCTTTCAAAGTGAACTTTTCTTTACACAGGACATATTTTTTTTTTTTACTGAATGACTCGTTCGCAATGTTTTAACAAGTAATAAAAATGGATTGCTTGATTAGTCCTTGATCCAAAGGTCACTGCATATATATAAAAAGAGGAATGTAAAGAAATCTCTGCCTGTGACAGCTAACTTCCCACCAAAATGTCTCTCCCACCAACTGGTCACTTTACCCTCTGATTTTTGTCTCAAAGATAACCAACCATGTGGTGCAGGCCCTATTCAGATTTGATCTTGAGAATCCTCAACTCCCAGGTTGAAAAAGTAGCAGTTTTCTTACCTTTTCCTAAATGCATTATCTAAAAACTGTATTGAAGAATTTGTCATTGGGGTCTTAGCTTGCCTAATTAACCAGTGCTTGTTCTGGAATTGAAAAGAAAAAAAAAAGTTAATACCAAGTCTCACAGTTAAATAAACTAAATAATGAAAAGGATCATTTTGTATTTTAGCAAAAAGAACAAACTTGAACCCATTTAATGAACTTCAGTTCTTTCTTTCCCTCCATTTTCTTTGAAACCCTCGCCATGTCACTTAAAAAAAAAAAAAAAAAAGCAATACCCAAATTTCTATATATTACAACTCACTCATTCTTTAAATTCCTATCACTCCCCTAACAGTGGACTGCACTCCTTTGTTATTAGCATTAATAAGAGATTTTGTTGATGACACTGGGAAAACTACTGGCTAAAATGAAGTTAGTTATAATTTTGAGTCTAGGCTTTTGATACAGTCAAACATCACCTTTTTCTAATTTTTGCATGGTTTATCATCATTCCCTTATCCTTTATTTCCCTACCCTAGAACCTTGGGGAAAAAAAAATGACGATTTCTTAAGATTTCAAGACTAAAACTGGAGCATTCTCATTTAAATAAAAGCCACATTTTTAAAAAACAAAAAAAAAATCTTTTTTTTTGAAATTCAAAGTTTATTTAGGGAAAAAAAAGGTAAAACGTACTCAGGTATATGGTACCTGGGAGTGGTAAAGAAAGCCCCAAAACAAAAATGTTCTTATACAGTATTCTCTCCTCCCCAATCATAAAACCCTAAATCATCTCCCAAACTAGTACACTTGAAAAATGCTGCATAGCACCTCCTCCTGAAAATTCACGTGCAACATGAACAACCAGGATATGTCCTGAGCAGACTGACATGGATATGCCAAAGTCTATAGACTTACTTGGTCACGCAGACTTCCATTAACTTCTTTTGGAGCACAGTTGAGAATAGCCCCTTAATTTAAAACCCAGTCCACCCAGTTTTAAAATCATACCTAACACTATCTACAATGTGCCAAGCAGTATGCCAGATGTTTTATGTACTTTAAACCAGGTAGCAATTACATGAAGGATCAAAATCTCTCCCTTTCCATAGAAAGAAGTTAAGCATCTTTCTCACAGTCTTATTACTTAGCCAGAAAGTCATAGTGCTCTAACCCCAAGACCCAATCTTGCTGCCACCTCACAAGTCATTAAAATTTCTGAGTAACAGGCATGAAGGGGTAGAGGCATTCCACCTTTCAGCCTGTGAAAAGTGTTGTACCCTTGTGCCAAGAAGTGACTGGCACATGAGGCAAATATTTCAGCTATGCCTTAATACATCTTCTACTCTGGGTCACCTCTCCATTCACCTTCTAATCATCTTGCACTCTCACCCCTCTTCTCATGCCTTGAGACTGATGACAGCGATCCAGTGGAGGCTGCTGCAGGCCCAGCTTGACCCTGAGCAAAGCTTTCTCAGTCACTGCCAGGCAGGAGGAGAATGATGCACAGGTTATCAGGAGAGCCCACAGTAAGGGAAAAATGGCATTTCTGGATCATTCCTGTGAACTCTCCAGCTGCTCCCTGGATGTGTGGCAAGAACCTTATCAGTGCTCCTGAAGCAAGTTTATGCTACTTGTTGAACTAGAGATGGGTATTATACCTTTAAAACATCTGGAAGGAAAATCAACTACATGGTCAAAGGTTTCCTGACAAGTATATTACAGTTTAAGTGTACTGACTATGACTTAACTCCAGGGTTGGGGAAAGTTACCGTTCCATGGATGTTGAAGTTCTTGTTTCTTGGTGCAGAGACATTTTGGAAAGTCTTCTGGTACTGAGGAGCAGCTGTCCAAGGTGAATGAGGTGCTGGAGTGGAGATCATCATGAAGAACGGCTCAGAGTTGGACTTGTAGTCCAGGAAGTCCAAGGAGACATTAGCCTGATATATACAAACATTTGTCATCTCCTATCCTACCCAACAGTTGAGGACTTGATAGATACATATTCTCTGGTGAACAGAAGGTACAGGGTCATATTAGCTTTTAACCAGTCTTGGCACACAATTTATATAGCACAGTCATTTGTAAGCATATTGTGGGAACAAATATTTGGCTTTTAAGCAATACTTAAGTTGAAAAGCACACCATTCTAAAAAGTCAGTAAAACTCTTGATGATTTTACACGATCTAGAAATTGTTATGCCTCCCAAAAGGAAATAGAAATTTGGTTACTTAGTATTAACTCACAGTAATACAACTTAAAGAGTATATTTGATGTCTTAATATAAGGAGTCAACCAAATTCACAACAATGAGAATGGTAGATTAATTTACCTTAACCTTAAAACATGTAGAGTAGATAACGTAAGTTATTGACAATTGAAATGGTTAACCTAAATGAATAATTAAATCCAAATATATCACACCAGAGCTTTAATTTCTATGAACATTCATTTTTCATTTTCTTGTCTGATAAGTTATGAAAACAAATGCATTCCTCATACATACTGTTTTTAATTATTTCACATTTACATTTACAACTTCATTTATTCTTAACACTACACTCAAAAGATAACAGTTGTATTGATTTCTTACCACCCTCCTACTCACCTTCTTTTACTTTAGCCCTGGCAGCTTTCTTGTGGTTTCTCAAACATGCCAGGCATACTTTTGCTTCAGTGCTCGTTCATGTCTGTTCCCTCTGCCTGTGACACTCAGGTTTGTATGGCTCACTATCATCTCCTTCAGATTTCTGCTCAAATGTTATCTAACTAATCCCCATATTCTGCCTTATTTCGCTACTTGACCACAGTCTAATGCAACAACACATAAATATGTGTGCATATACACACTATGCAGAAATAAAACCTACCACACAGAACCAGGAACTTTGCTTCAGTTCCTGCTATTATTAGTGATGAAATATTTAGTGAATGAAAGCTATATGGAAGGCTATCATGAAACACCTTGGATAGGAAAGTTTCAAATATACCTAATTCCTATAGTTTTCATGTATAAATACACAATGCCTGAAGAACAATTCTATCCCCAACCCCATCTTTATGACAAAGTTTGGAAAGCTGTCATCTAAAACTTGGAAATAAAACTGGGGTCAGGAGTAGGAACCCATACAAAGTAAAACCACTACAAAGTCATTTCTCAAGTCGTACAGATTAGCCTTTAGAAAGGGATTTGTGGCTGGAATTTTAAGAACAATAGACCCGAGTTTGGCTTTTATACAAAGAAAAACACCCTCTGGAGTTCTTAATGAGTTGACAATATTATTGGCTATTAAGTTATCATACATTTACATTATTTAACATGAACAAATACATTACTACATTTTCTAGGCAGTCTTTAATTAAATGTGAGTCAGTTCTGTAAGGATAGAGTTCCAGTAACTTACCAAAACATCTGTCAGGTAGTCTACACTGTAGTTTTCACCATGCTTCCGTGCCTTGCCGTTGATAGAGAGTGTATAATTATAGTACTTAGAATTCTTTTCCTATTAAAGAGAAGAAAGTAAAGTCTGTTATGAGGTCACTATCCAAAAATGAAAGCTAGAATTCATGCAGGGCTAAATGATGCTGTTTAAATAGTGATAAGATTTTAAAGGTGATTACTCAAGTCAATATTGAATTGGGATTTTTGGACGAGGGTTTTATTAACTACTAGCACAGTTTCAGTAATATGCCCTTATTCCAAAAGCCAGAAGTAGATCAGATAGAACAGCAAACTACGTGGAATGCAAGAAAAACATCTCAGAAAGGAGTGACTCACAAATCAATAGACTTTCTTTTAAAGAAATTAAAACAATCATAAGGACAAACTAAGTTACATCAGTATCAGATAAATGAGGAAATATATTTTGCATCTGCAGGACTGTGTATAATTGTCACTGACTTCAATAATCACTCACCAAGGCATACCAATAGCTCCAGCCTAAGGGCACATGTTCTAGTCCACCTGCATCTGGGGCTCCATACTGCAAAGCAAGATGAGCAGGATATTAGAAGTGCTCAGAAATGGCCAGGCCAAAAAGAAACAGGATACTTTTAGAATCTTTTTAGATCAATGCCTGAAACAGAGTAGATGCTCAATTTCCCCCTTCGATAAACTAGTAAAGAGAGTAAAGAACTCGGGCCTCCCTGGTGGCGCAGTGGGTTGGGCAAAGCACTATGAAGCAAACCGCAGCCACTGCAGCACGAGTTCAATTCCTGCCTCCAGCCAGGGAGGGGACCCACATGGCGCAGCAGACCTCTCCTGCGTCGCCCACTGCTCCCCTCAGCAGTGTGTTTCAAGTCAGTCTGCCTGTTCTGCTCCCCACTCTGTCTCTGGTGACTCCTCCCACCTCCCTGGATTCTGGCCTGTACCCCAGCTCTTGTATTCATAAATAAATAAATCTTTAAAAAAAAAAAAAGAGAGAGTAAAGAACTCTATAATCCTAGATACTTCTACAATAGGCAAACTATAGTTAGGTCAAATCTACACTTGCAAACTGTTTTGTATGGCCAGTAAGATCAGAATTTTCCCTCAAACATTAAAAAAAAAAAACCCTAAAAACAAACAAAAAAAGGGGGGGGAGATGTTTTGTGATTGATGATTGCACAAAATTCAAATTTCAGTGATGATAAAAATTTTTTTGGAGCACAGACAGGCTCATTGGTTTACAAAATGTCCCTGGTCACTTCCATAGAATGATGCAGAACTGAAAAGCTGCAAGAGAAATGGCCTGCAAAGTCTACAGTATTTATTATTTGGCCTCTTACAGAAAAGGTCCACATGCCTTAGCCCACAGGCTGAATTACTGTAGGCATAGAACAGTTCAACTGATCTTGTGGCTAATAATAAAATAAAAGTTATTATTTAGCTTATTAACTTCAGTTGTCCTACTGAGGAAATCGGCTTTTGGAGTTCAATTTATGATAGAATGTATAAATGAAGAGCCCACATAGCCATCCCATTTTATCTTGACAAGCTAAACACTATCATTTCAACCTTGACAAGGTTTACATTCACTAGAATTTAATTAACCCTTGATAACTAAATCTTTATACTTTAAAGAATTTCTTCTAATGTTATATACTTACTAGGTAATTATTAATATGCAAAGTAGGATAAGTTCTCTTTATGACCCATAGTGGTCTAGTATCTGTACTTAATTTTCATGATTCTTTTCTTTTTTTTTAATTTTTTTTTTTTAAAGATTTATTTATGCATACAAGCACTGGGGTATAGGCCAGAGGTGTGTGGGGGGGGGG
>JAGFMF010011752.1:4702285-4727538 GCA_019455555.1 Galemys pyrenaicus
GCTGAGGGGAGCAGCGGGCACAGCAGGAGGGGTCTGCTGCACCATGTGGGTCCCCTCCCTGGCCGGCAGCAGGGATCGAACTCGTGCTGTAGTGGCTGCAGTTTGCTTCACAGTGCATTGCTTAACCTACTGCGCCACCAGGGAGGCCCTGCAGTTGCTTTAAGTCATGTAGTGAAGACAGTAAAGCAGACTAAATCAGAAAACAGATTTTTTATCCCAGTTACTTTTTTTTCTTTTTTTCAAAAGATTTATTTATGCATACAAGCACTGAGGTACAGGACAGAGGTGCGTGGGGTGGGAGGATCCACCAAAGACGGAGTGGGAAACAGAGCAGGCAGAGAGACTGAAATACACTGCTGAGGGGCACTGCGGGCGAGGCAGGAGAGGTCTGCTGCGCCATGTGGGTCCCCTCCCTGGCAGGAGTGGGGATCGAACTTGTGCTGCAGTGGCTGCGGTTTGCTTCATAGTGCATTGATTAATCCACTGCACCACCAGTTAGTTTCTTTCTCCAAAATAAAGAAGATTACTGTAATCTCATCTGCCAAAGAAATAATGTTTTGTTTTTTTCTTTTCCCATCTCACAGGGACATTTATTCACACCGCAGAGGAGACAGGCCGGAACAAGGGCTCGGTGACGTCCCACCCTGCAGGCCAGCACAGGAGTGAGGCCGCGGCGGGGCTCCAGGCGGGACTCCATCCGCCTGGCGCTGCTGCGGGCTGGTCAGTGGTGGCCGTGGGCAGGTGCGGGCCCCGGACCTTTCAAAGCTTTACTTCTTTTATCAGCGCTCCTGATTTTATAGATGATGATGCTCATCAGCCCCATTCCTACCCAGATCTCCTGGTAAACTTGGGTGTAGTAGGGCTTCATGGGGTTCCACACATCTAATGAGGCTTTGGAACATCTCGGCGCCGACCCCGACCCATGGCTACCGCCGCCCGACCTGCACGCCAACTCAACAAAGTCACCCCTGAAATAATGTTTATATGCAAGGAGCAACGCATAGTGGAAGCTGGGTCTTAACCAAAGATTAAGACCACTACCTGAATCTAAAGCAGATAAGAAACAGAGCTTCATTTTCAGGCTGATCTGTAGTTTTAAACATTTCCTGTCCCTCACTGAACTCAATAATATTTGTGTAAGTCTTAATACACATCACCAGCCACTTTACAGAAGGGTAAGAATACTAGCTAATTCTCACATGGGCAGGGAAGGAATGCTCATTAGAACACATTTTTGCCAAAGTTACACATTTTACTTTTTAAATACTTAGTATTTATCTAGTCTTTCAAATTGAATTTGGAATTTGAAAATATTGGTGAGGATGAACATTCTCCACATGCACACTGGCCAACTGTATGTATGTAATGTTACAAATACTTGCCATTTTTTCCTTTTAGTTTTGTTAGATGTTTGCCTTTAGAAATCTTTACATTGACAACTTTTAATTCTTTCCATTTTTGTTTTTCCTGACCTGATTTTTGGACAACACCACACTGTTTACTGTATTTTCTTATTATACTTTAGTATTTGACAGAGAAGTTCCTTCCATTAAAGAAATTCATTGACTTTCTAACCTATTATTCCAGATAACTTTAGAATCACTTAACTCAGTCAAAAAAAAAAAAATCCTGTAAGGATTCTGATTAGAATAAAATTTTTTAACTTTGTGTTATCTCACAGAAAGTGATGTGCACATATGAAATATTTTATCATTCACAAAGTTCTCAAACTTTAGTTATATAGATGTTGGCCATTACCGACTATAATTATTTTCTTGATATATGAATGGAGTATTTTCTATGCTTTTCTAATTGGTTACATGGGAGAAAGTTATTCTTAATTTTTCATCTCTACCTTACTAAATTCTACTAATTTAACACTTTCCAACAGTTCTATGTTCTCTAGGTAGAAAATCCAAACAAGTAAAAATAATTTTGTCTTTGTCCAATAGTTTACCTGATTCTATAAGCATAAAGGCAATCACCAGACAGTTCTGGACAATATTAAATGGAAGCTACCAGGCTCTTACCTTGTCCCTAGCAGCAGTCCCTGAGTCTTTCACTGTAACTGTAGGGTGTACTATTTGTTTGAAATAGTCATCATAGTTAGGATGTATCCTAACAGTTTACAAAATTACCAGGAAAGGATGCTAAAATTTTAGAGTAATTTCAAGTATCTATTGAGATGAAAATCTTTACTTTTCCTTCTTTTAATCCATGGTCATCACATGAGTGGCTAATATAACAGCCATTATGCAGTATTCCTATAAGTCAGGCACTGATAGAAGTGCTTGCCTAACATTTAGGCAACTTAGTATTACGGGAAAACACAAATGGCCAGAAGGACTAAATAACTCGTCCAAGGTCACACAGAAAGAGGCAGAGATAGTATTCAAAACTAGAGGATCAGACTCCAGAGTGTGTGCTCTAAAGTACATTACTATGTTGTTTACAGGATTTCCTGGTATCAAGCAGGTTATCTTATGATTCTACAATTTCATTTCTTTGAATTTTATTCCTCTGTGTGTGTGTTTTGTTGCTATTTTTATCTTCATCAAGTTCGGCTCTTAGGGTTAACTGGGCTTTATAAAATGGCCTGCAAACTTTTACCAATGAATGGTTTACAAATGTTACTTGAGTCTTATAATCCATTTTCAAACCTGAAAGAGTAGGTGTTAAATAAAATTCTATAATCCTGAGTTGTAGAACATACTGGCTTAGAAAATATCTGTGACTAATCTTCAACAGGTATCAACTATGACTTCAATTAAAACAATGTATACCACATTAAACAAAATCCTTCTTTCAGATCATGTACTTGGGGGAAAAAAAAGCTGAGTAAAAAATTACATCAGACAACACAGGAGAGAGTGTTTCTTCTTAGAACATAAATACAATTCTAATAAAACTAAAGTAGCTTCAAAACTTACAGCGCTGGAGAAAGTCATTCCCATCTCTCCAATGAGAGCCTTTGTCTTCTTTAGTGGTGTCTGTAAAGTAAGAAATCATCTGTTAAATGATTTCTTCCAAAGAATAAAACTAACCAGAATTCATCTTGCATCTTACTTTCAATCTTTCATTCTCAAATGATCAGCTCCATCTGCTACAACTCAAGAGTCCTGCAGTTCTGAAGATGCTCCAAACAAGTTTGGTTACAGTCAGCTACGTATTCTGTGCAAGATCAGAGTGTCATATTTGCAGGAAGGGAAAGTTCAGAGTCAATGGCATTGTTCTAACAAAACCAATTTCAATGTAATTAAATTCTGGTGTCCTTTTCTCATTTGTCAGCAGCCCTCTTACAAGATAGGGCAGAACTCTATTCATTAATTCATCTCTAGAAGTAGAGCATGGGAAGTTAACTGAAAGAAGTCTTCTTTAAAACAGAAATGTGAAAACATTTAGGTTCTGAAAGCCAGACAAGGTCATGAGACTTAGAGACTGACTCAGTCTGACTCAGTGGTGGAGTGCAGATGCACATTTTTCAACTATTAATATACACTCATGTCTCTCTACACACCAATCACCACCTCACATATGTCTTGAACCAAGTGACACACAAGTGTACATTACTTTTATTCTTGTTCTGTATCTTTTGTTTAAAATCTAAGTTACTGACACGTATAGAGAACAAATAATTTCAAGTCCTGGAGGATAAAGTATGAGATGGTTACTTAGATACAAAATAGTCATCTCTATGCACATTCTAGAGAGCAAGAAAGGACCTATAAAGAAACTCATTTCAGTTGTGTTATATAAGTTAGTTCGTGACTTTTGATGTACCTTTGAAATGAGACCATAATAATGCAGTTTTAAGTAGATTTTGTTGTATAATTCCTTGTTAACACAGTTGTTAACAAGAGTGCTCATTATCAATAATGTTTGAATTACTTTCCTCCACTGTTTTAGACAGTAGGAAACTAAAGGAACCCATAGCTCAAATGGATGAGAATCATAACAAGAGCTTTGATAATTCCATGAGTAGATCGACCGTAGATGTTACAGTTGTGGAAGATTTTTGTTAACCTTCAGAAGCATTGTTACCAGCCATGATGTCCCAAAAATATCAGGTAAAGAGACTGGGTTGAACGCAGCACTAGTTTTATGAAGAATCTTAGTAACAATAAGGACACAGGGAGGGAAAATGCAAATCAAAGTGTATATGGGAAAAGGACCACTCAAGTTTGATTATATGGGACTTAACAGTCAAACTAATAAGTATGCAAAGCTACAGAAGAATATCTGATTCACATTAACACCATACTGTATGGTGATAACACGTTTATCAAGTGCTTAATGTATGCCAACCATTGATCTAGCGATGGTGGGGAAAAAGACCCTATCATCATGAACCTCATAACAAACATCCATTCCAGGTGCTAAGAGAATAAACCAGGAGGATGTGAACGCAGTGGTGTGAGGGAAGGCGAAAACTGTTAGATGTATGGCTATGAAAGGCCTCTTTCAGGAGGTAACTTCAGTACTGAGAGCCATGTAAGGAGTCAGGAATAATGGTCCAGAAGATGCTTCCAGATTGAGTGAACAGAAGTACAAGAGAAGTGACACGTGAAGAACAGGAAAAAAAGAAGTCTACTATAAGCTCATGTCAGAAATAGTGCAGTAAGCGGTGTGTATGGTCAGATAGGTCAGAGAGATAGATAGGAGCCAGACGATGCAGTGTTGCATAGAAATTAGATTTTAGTGTGAGAAATTTATATTAATGACCATAATGTTAACTACTGCTAAGGCACTACATAAGTGATAACCATAATTTGTGCTTAATCAAAGAAGAAACCATACTGTATTTAACATATGTATGTGTCCAAGTTAATCTGAATGCTAAAAATGATCTTTACAATCTAAGCAAAGATAATAGCTTGTCAGGTTAGGCCACACAGCATTTTTTAAAAAAGCAGTCAATCTTATGCTATTATATGGGTAAATGTGTACTAACCCAAAGCCAAATAACTTTTCAAAAACTCTACAAAGTCATTTCTCTTCCTGGTTCCTTTGATTAGCTCATCTGAAAAAGGCTTGACAATTCAGGTAAGTCTATGACTAGCTTCCCTATTAACAATGGGAAGACCACGCTGCTTCAAGCAAAGCAAAGATATGATACATTTTCCCTGATACTTCATCATGGCTCATTTCTTCACTTCCTTGAGGATTTCACCAAATTTCATTTTTTCAGGGAGTGAATTATTTTTGTTTTCCTTTGAAAGATTTTCAGTGATTTATTTCAAATCACATAATCACAGTTCCTCTCATTATGGGCTTCAAAATGTTTTCACCCTGATTTTGAGGAGGAGCACCCAATCATAAAATAGACGGGACCACCAAGGATGCAGTAAGTATGTAAAGCATGTGACCAGAACTCCATGACAGCACAGTCACCTCCTGGGTGCTTTCAGAGAATCAAATGCCTCCAGCAGAGAACACCTGGAGGACACCCAATTTCCCTTTTAGAGTGAATGATCTGAAGAAGAGCAACTTGTACTTCCGTGAGGAAGTATGTCCAACACAGTATGACAACATTCAAGTAAAATCAAGAATTAGGAATAGCTCCCTATTAGGAATAGGTTTTTTTTTAGGTAAAAAAACCTAAAAATTAAAAACAGAGTCTAACAACTCCTGCAAGAAATACAGTGAAATATTAATGATACTACCACATAAAAGAAAAAGATGATTGAAAGACTCCACATTAAACTACCATCATATAGGTTGCAATCTTTTTCCCTGGGTTAGGTTGACCACTGTTTATTTTGCCAACTATGGGGCCAATTCAGAATCTTTTCTGGGTCAGAGATCACTCTCTCTCCACAAAAATGAAGCTAGTAAAAAAAAAAGTATTACATGTAAAACAAGGGGTTCCATGATACCTCTGGCATCCCTAAATGTCACTGAAGACTGATCTATGGCATGTCTGACTATGTTGGTTGGTGTGGGTATGCTGAACGACAACTGCTAAGTCAGCATTAACACAGTATTCTTTGGGAGAAAAAACATGTGGCCCTGAGGTCACAAGACACTTGGGCTTACTAGCTATAATAACCTTGTCCAAGTTACTTAACCCCCTCTTTTTCTTTTGCTTGTTTAAATTAAGGAAAATACCCTCAGCAGAGGATTCCTGTGGTGACTGGAGCACAAGTATAAAACATCTCACACTCTCGTTCTGAGTAGATTCTCAGATGCTAACATTGTCTTAGCTCTTCCCCTTCAAGTGTGCTTGAAAACTAGTGGTAGAACATTCTGAAAAAAAGGCTAGAAGTGAGAACTCTCCAGAGTTGGGAGCATTATTAAATCTGACTTCTTGCCTCCACTCAGTTTTCACTCCTTTCTCTAGTATAAACTGGGGAAAAAAATATGTTACTGGTTTAAAAAAACAGATAGGATTGACATGCTAAGGGAATGAGACCTCAAGTATCCAAAGACCAAATCTGTGGTCTACAAGAATTGAGAAAACTGAACTGTGAAAACCTCATATTAATTGTTCTCAACAGATGTGAAAGCTTGACCTTTAAATTATAAGCTGTAGTCACTAAACTATTATTAATTTTAGCTAGAAGTTGGCTTGCTTTTTCTTCACAAAACTTTCCAAAACAAAAATATTTTTTAAAAAGGATTCCTGTGAGGAGGACAAGTGTAGAGGTTGGAATGGTGGGGGGTGGGCAGTTGGGGTGGAAATGACCCAAAGTAAAATGCAGGCATGTGATTAAGTTAAAACTCATATAGCTGGGGAGAAACTGAAACTTTAAAGGCAATGAGGCATATGTGCAGGAAGAAACATGGATTCAAAGTGCAATGCTTACACTCAGGTTGTATAAAACTCCGGTTCAGACATACATTTTACTTCACAGTCCAGAAATACATACATATGGATATGCTTATCTTCACCACATGTATATTTTCTATTCTACTTTATTCCATGGGGAAGTAAGAACGTTGGTAGCTACTCGCTAAAGTGACTTCACTTATGGGTTAAAGTCAGCAGTCCTTAAACATTATACTGGGGTGTAACGACACCTAAAAGTTAGGAGTTTCTTGCCTCAGTGCTTTAATAGTTTCAGAATTTAGCTGAAGGCAAAAAGAGAACTGAAGAAAAGAAAGCAAAAGTATTTGTTAAAAACGGTTTTTAAAAGGTGAAGAGGACTGCTCTACCCAGGAAGAGAGCCTTGGTTAAGATTTTGTGCAGACTACCTCAACTATATGTGTGTCTTTGGTAAGTCACTGTGGGTCTCTTTGAGTAGGGGCTTGGATGGATGCTCCTAAAAGTCACAGATTCCATAAGCAAAGTAACCCATAAAAGAAAGTCTCACTACCATGCCGGACCTATATAAAATGGAATGCTGACAGTTGCGAACACATCAGCTGTGGGTTCAATTAAGCTAATTGAATTTTCTTGGTTCTCATGAAGCAAAGCATACCCTGAATTGTATGCCGCCTACCTACCAGATTAGTTCATTTCCTCACTTATTTGGTGAATATTAGGCAAAAACACCGTGCAAATGCAGAGGTGGCCTAGGTCTCTAATAAAGTGGGCAGGACTAGTGTTCTGATCCTCCACTGCAGAAGAAAAACCATCAAGGCTCAGGAGCTCTTAATTAGCACCTGCTCCTCCTCATTGGTTCCAGCCCACCCTAATTGGCGTCCACACGTTTATCTGGAGACAGGAACGCCAGCTCCGCGGTACGGTGCGGACTACAGAAGCTCAGTGTGGGGCGTGCGTGTGTATCAACCCAAAAAGGGACACGAGAGAAAGAGGAAATGATGAGCCCTGCGGCCCCTCAAAACTGCGTAAAGGGCCCAAAGAGGCAAAGGCAAACCTGCCTAGGGTGGAGGCAGCCAGTTCCAGAGTCAGGTAGGGAAGGAGAAAGAGGGCAAAAAACCAGGGAGTCTGCCCAGGAGAGGGGCGGGGCAGAAATAGAAGAGTTACCATGCCGCCGAGCACTTCGTCCTGGTCGTCGGTGAGGAGCAGCACCACGTTGGGCCTCCGAGAGCGCGCCGCCGCGCCAGAGACCCCCAGGCAGCCGCCCAGCAGCAGCAACAGCAGCGCCCGGCTGCAAGAGGGCAGGTGGCGGGGGCTGCCCCACCGGGGCCCACCTGGGCCTTGAGGCAGACGCCGCATGGCAGTCAGGGCTCCCGGGCTACCCCGGGACGGGGTGGAGGGACGCGCAGGCGGCCGAAGAGCTACAGGCCGGGAAGCAGCGGAGAAAAAGGGCTGCTCAGTGAAGGCCGGGGGCCGGGGTCAGGCGTTTTCTCCCCCGGCGCGATCACGTGAGCCCGGGGCCGGGGGCGGAGCACGCCGTGCGCTCACGTGACCGGCGGCGGGCGGGGCGGCGGGCGGAAAGGGAACCGGGAAGTGGGCGGGAAGGGGCCGAGAACCGGCTGCGGGTGGCCCTGCACCTTTTCGGGTGGAGGCTCTGGTGGGGTGCTAACAGGACCTGTTTCTGGGCGCTCGATGGAAAGATTAAAATGGAGGGAAGATAAGAGGAACGGGAGGAGGCAGTCAGCAAACAGCAAGCGATTAAGGGAAATGAGGAATGTATTTCTCAGTAGAATCAGCTGGTAGGTAAGTCTGGACTCGACCGTATTTGATCTTAGTCAGTGAACACTTTTTGAGAGCTTTCACATCTAATCGTTTTAAATTTTCTCCATACTTGTGAAGTAGGTTTTAACATTCTTATTTTGCTCAGCTATTAAATTTGGAACTGGTTTCCAAGTCAGCTCTCTGAACTCCTAGTCTGGTTTTGCTATATTCCTCAGCTGATACCGTGACTTCATCAAACAATTTAGGGAATTTCTGGCATCCTAACGTGCTTAGTGAATTTTTAAAAACCTACGTAGATGATGTTGGAGGATGTGCACATTGAACAAAAGCAAAATCCCTGAAACAGAGTCACCCAAACACATAATTGCGTAATTTCAGGGGGAAAAAATTTCCATGAAACGTGGGCTCCAGATATTTCTGTAGCTCTAAAACAGCTCTTACTCTGATGCTGGTCTGTGAAAACAAATACCCCTGACAAGGTGAACTGTTAAACCCTTTTCCCAATTCAAATCAATAGGCAGTACCTCCGAACTCTTAACAAAAAGTGTGTTTTTCTCTAAGCTGGACCAGGTGATGAGAAAAGTTTTTTAAGAACTCCGGAAGACACGTTAATACAAGGTAAAAGTAATTGTGGAATTACTTCAAAATTCATATATACCACTTACAGGCTTATGAGAAAGGAAGTGTTGCCTTTTTTTTAAATTACATTTTTATTTTAAAAAATTTTTTTTTTTATTTTTTAAAAGTAAGTCCACAGAAGACAAGAGAATCTTTCCTAAATGGAATTCCACTGCAAGAAAACATTATGCTGGGAATATGGTCAGAGTAGTTTCCAAATGCCTTAGGTACTGGGGTCCATATAACCTGCCATGCAGTTTTGCAAGGTGGTGGAAAATAACTTTCTGTGTATTCAGGTTCCACCACTTCAAGGAACACTTGTACAAAAAAGAAAAGAACCAGCTCCATCTGCATTGATGCCCCCAATTGTAAAATTAAGTCATTGTTTTTGGTTCAAAGCTAGATGCATAATAAGATGCCAACTTTGTTCCAAATGCTGGGCTAGTGCTAAGGAGACAGTTTCTTTCATGGAACTTGCTATCTAGTGGCAGAGAGATAGCCAATCTAATAATCACAGAAACATATAATGACAAATTGGGAGGCATCTGTGAAGGAAAAATTAAGATACTTAAAGTTAAGAAATGTTAATGAGCATTTTAAGGAAGTGAGTGACTGGTTTAGGCTAAGGTGTACTGAGGAAGTAACCTTTGAGTGACTGTCTGAAATTTAAATAGGTAATTTGCTAAGTGGTGAAAGATCTCTTGGGCACAGAGTACAGCATGTGCAAAGGCTCTGAGTATTACAATCGAAGAATTCAAAGAAGCCACTGTGGTTGTGTTACAGGGCAACCCTAATATAAAATGGGTTTGCCTGACTGGAGGGACATGGAGAGGTAGGTGGAACTAGATTGATAGCAAAGATTTTGGTCTTTATTTCTAAGGTTAATGGTAAGTCACAGGAAGAATAGAGGTGAAATATACATCCATTTTTATAATTTTTTAATGTTATGTCATGGTGTACAGATTAGAAGAATGAGAAAAGGTAAATCAACTACATGGAGAGAGATGATGATAATGGGAAAATTAAGGTTTTGTGGGGCCTGGAGCTTATGTGTAATTTTGCAAGGGCGGCTCCTTAAGAAAAAGAGTAACAATTATAAATACAAAAAGTGGATATTTATTTACATTAAGAAATCATAATGTTGAAGACTATCACAAAAAATGTTTACCAATAGAGTGTTTTTATTATTTATTGCCAAGCACACCTCTTTTCCCCTACATTTTATGACTATGTACTATTTAATCATCTCTTTATGTGACAATATTTTGTAATATTTTCTACTAAGATAAAAGAAAGATAATTTAGTCTTTTCTGGTATAATTGATCAGTGTTTATTGACAGCTCAGAATTTTTCTCATCCTCAGTTTATTATTATATATGTAAGTATATAGACTTTATGTATGTGTCTATTAGTTTTTACCAAATTTCAGAAAGTTCTATCAAGTATTTTTATATGAGCAGGATAATAACATTTTCTCAAAGTCATATCTCAAATGATTCTCTTGATTTTCTCACTCCTCTTTATAACTTTGGTTTTATACTCCATTAATTTTTTTTAACTCAATTTGATCTCAGTGCCTTAATAAAATAAATGTAAAGTTGACAAAAGAGGGTACCTACTATATACAACCATATCAGGGAATATGTAACTTAACTGCGTTTCTAAATTATAATTGGTCTTATATTTGCATTTTATCAATTAGTTGAATAAAGTTTTTGTACCTCATTTGTGTTTTGGTTTGTGTTCTGAGTCACTGAAAATATATTTCAGATTCCTTAAATTTTCATTAAGCCTATTCTGTAAGGCTTGAGCACCATTATAATGGGCAAACCATTTTGTTGTAGTTAGGCTGTTCAAGGTAAAAACCAAACTTCATGTAGCAGTTGAACCTGAAAATAATAACTGTTGCAAAGTACTGAACTAGTTAACACTTTAGGTATACTTTGAGGGCAGCCTTTCCTCCCACAACATAAGGTGTTGAATTGTGAGTGGCTCATATTCTGAGTGATTTTTAAAGAACACATGCCCTTTGTACTATAGCTATGCTAAACTATAACTGATTATAAATATTGTTCAACCATAATTTACTTTGTTGAATAAAGTGTTAGATAAATGTTTTTAGTTAAAAAATGCTAATAAAATAGTTTAAAAAATAATTAAAAATAGTGCAAAATAATTGACAACAGATCAGTGTTAGTCATAGCTATAGTGGAATGTATAGTAGTATTATTTGGTGTCTGGTTATGTATTTGAATTATCACTTAAAATTGTATTCGCCCATAATCTAAATTAAATTATTTTATAGATCAGTTTATGAATGACTTCATAAATTGTAAAAATTATGTCAATTTTATTGGTTAATTTTTTTAAGACCTTAACCAAAAATTTGGATACAATCCAGTTATTTAAAAAATTCCCATGAAATTTCTATTATAGGTACAACACTATTTTTCATCATGACTGCTGATGTGTATTTTTCACTTAAATATTTAATAATCTCAATACTTCCACCTCTGATCATGATGGAAAGAGCTAGCTAACCCTCCTACTACAAATAACTAGGAAATGGAGGAAAATATATATTTTTTCACACAGTGTTCAACAATTAATGCAGAACTATGATCCATGTGTGAAGGGGAACAATTGTTCTTCTTTTCTGTCTAGAGGCATGTTTGAACCAGGGAACCAGAAATAGGCTCCCATGCAGAACAAAGTTGAATTATGGGGACAGGAATTAAGGTTGGGAGAGGATGAGAATGCTGCAAGTTGGGCAGAGTTCCAAAGTGGAGGAAGTCATATAAGTAAAAACTCCATAAATCTGTTGAGACTTTGTTGCACACTATGGTATGAATGCATAGGGTGAAGACAACATAGGTAAGGCAATGAATGACCAAGGAGATGTAATAATTCTCATAAGAGTTGGAGATGTTCTGACAGGAGGAAGTCTTCCTTGATCACCATGGGCATTCAGCAGAGAATCCATTCAGACCTTAGTAGTATGGCTGAACGATCATGAATAAAAATTACTGTATACCTACAATAACAAAGTTTAAATACAAACTTGAAAATACTGAATTGATTTGCAAGAATCTTAACTTGCCGGATAGAGTAAGGCTCTGTATTCTTAAGGGGACACTACAAAATCTAGATATTCAACTAAGTGAAATAATACCCTGAATCCAATAAGAAATTACATAGGCTCCAAAACAAAAAAATGTGACCCAAACCATGAGAGAAATCAGTCAATAGAAATAGATAATGGATTGAACAGATCAGTGTGTTAAAATACCTGTTTACAACTGTATCCAAGTATTTAAAGGAAAACATTAACCTGATGAGAGGTGGAAGACATTTTTTTTTAAAGCACAAAATAAATGTAACTGAACAGTACAATATCTGGAAAAATTGACCATGTGGTTTAACAAAAGATTGGACAATATGTGTGTGTGTGTGGGGGGGTGGAGTTATTCAGCGTCATGACAGAACAATAGAAAATACCCAAAATAAAGAGAAGGAAAATACCGAAAGCAAAATTAGCAATCTCTCTGACTTGTGAGACAAAATCATGTAGTCTACCATTTATACTATACTAGTCTCAGAAGGAAGAAAAATAACTGAAAAAGTTTAAATTTGGGAAGTATGAACTTAGAACCAAGAAACTTAACTCCATGCTGACTTCATAAACATGAAGAAAGTCATACAGACTAACATCACATTCAAAATTCTGGAAATTGGGAATAAAAAAGATCTTGGAAACATTCAAAAGAGGGGAAAAACGTACTACATACAAAAGTACAAAGGCATGATTACTGTAGACCTCCCAGTTTGGATGGCTATACAGTGACATCTATGAAACACTGAAAGAAAAAATACTCTCAACCTAGAATATACCCTTCAAAAATAAATTTAAAAAATGATGGCAAAACGAAGACTTTTAAACACATACACACAAAGAAAGGAGAAGATTTCTTAACAGCAGACAAAAACTAGAATATGTCAAATTATGTGGAAGGAAAATAATGTCTGATGCTTTCTTTTTTTGTGGTTGATTTCTAGTTTGATACCACTGTGATCAGAAAAGATACTGAAAATGATTTCAGCCTTCTGAATTTATTAATTCTTGTGTTGTGACCCGATGTGTGATTTACCTTGTGGAATCTCCCATCTGCACTTGAGAAGAATGTGTATTTAGCTTTTTTTTTTTTAATGATTTTTCCAGGGGTTCTTTCTTTCCTTTTTTTTTTTTAAGATTTATTTATTTATCCATACAAGCTGGGGTACAGGTTGGTGAGAGGATTCACCAGAGACAGAGCGGGGAACAGAACAGGCAGATTAACTGAAGTACACTGCTGAGGGAGCAGCGGGCACAGCAGGAGAGGTCTGCTGCACCATGTGGGTCCCCTCCTTGGCCGGAGGCAGGGATGGAACTCGTGTTGCAGTGGCTGTGGTTTGCTTCATAGTGCGTTGCTTAACCCACTGTGCCACCAGGGAGGCCTGTATTTAGCTTTTTTATGTTTCAGTGTCCTATACATGTCTGTTAAACCCCTGTGATCTAATACTTTATTTCAGGATATTTGTTTACTTTCTATCTGGTTGATCTGTCTTTTGGTGAAAGAGAGGTACTGAAGCCTCCCATCACTGTCATATTTCTTCCAATGTCTGTTTTCAGTTTGATAATAATTGCCTCATGTTTTAATGCTCCTTTGTCAAATATATATTGATGAGTAGTATATCTTCCTGTTTATTTTTCCCTTAATCATTATATAGTATTCATCTGTCCTTTGTTACCTTTTTAAGCTGTTAAATCTGTTTTATCTGATATAAGAATGGTTGTCCTTGTCATTCTTTGAGTTCCCTTTGCTTGTAGGATTATTTTCCAACCTTTTACTTTCAGACTGTGTTTATCTTTGGCATTCATTCACATGTGTGAGCTTCCTAAAGATGGAAGAAACTTGGATTTTGTTTTTTGATCCACAGTCACTCAGTGCTTTTTGATACTTGAGTTCAGTCCATTTACCTTTAGGGTGATTATTGATATATGTCCTTAGTTTTCTATCACTATTTCCTTGTTCATATTTTTTGTGGTTGTTCTTTATTTGATTTAGATATGAGAATTTCTTTCAACATTTCTTGTAGAGGAGGTGTAGTGTTTGCAAACTTCTTCAGCTTCTGTTTGTCTGAGAAAAACTATTTCTCCCTCATATGTGAAGGAGTGTGTTTCTGAGTTCTCTTGTATATGTTTGATCAGTTTTTTTGTGTATGTTTTCTTCTATTTCTTTGACTGTCTTTGTCATGGCAACCTTGATCTCTGTTATCGGATAGGAAGAAAAGATCTTCCATATCTTTTTGGTTGGAGTCTGGAGACTTGTTCTTTCAGTGTGGCAAAACATTCCCTTGAAGAGTCAAGGTGCCATGTGTTGTATATTCCCATCCACCCATGTTGTAACTTTCCCATTTGTTATTGTTTCATGTGGGTCCTATGGGTACAGAAATTCCGCTTTTCCAGTAGATGATGTGGGTTTGTTTATTTATTTAGCTTTTTGTATTTTGGGGAACATTGTCTGCAGTAGTTGAGTCAAGGGATGAGGGATGTGGAGGGGTACAGTCATTGATGAAAGTGTTTTGGGCGGTAGCTGTGTTCAGGGTTCTGCTGCTGGCCCTCATTCCTGGGTTTCCAGACCCATGGTGCTGCAGTCTGCAAGCCATGCTATTGTGTTTCACAGAAACAGCTTGAGTTACAAAGGGGAGGGGGTGGGGGAGTGCCAGTCTGTGCCCCATCTTCTTCACTGAGGACTCAGCCCATCTGGGATACCCTGGTTCCTTCACATATATATCCCCTCAGTTAAGGTTGCACTTCAACACTATCAGCTTTTCCCACCCCAGGGCTATCAACCAAACATGAGAGCAGAGCTCTGAAATCAGTCTTTTGGTACCTCTCTCTCTCCACCATCATTTGTTGTATGGAGTTGAATTTCCTCAGTGTTCCTTCTAGAATTGTCAGCATTGGTCTCCAATGTCTGAGATGTGATCTAGTTTTGCCTCAAGTCATAAGATTCTTTCCTGCACAATCTTATCCTTTGGTGTCTTGTTTCACTGTTAGTAGATGTTTGAGCTCTAGTTCAGGCACTTCTTTTGGGGGATGTCAGATGCTTTGGCTATCTCAGCCTGAGGTGCGGGGATGTAGCAGGTGTTTTGGGTAGCTCAATCTGGGCTTTGAGTAGTAACCTCCTTTATAGGGGAGTCCAGGTGCTCTGACTTGATTTAGGCTACAATTGTTTTCTGTAAAAGAGCCTCAAACTAAGTCAGTAATCCCTGCTCTGTGTCCATATCCCCATAGCACTCCAACAATACACCTTTCATCCTAGATGTCTGCTCTTGCACCCCTTTATCAAATGCAGGAGCCCCAGTGTTGGTGTGTGTTTGAGCCAACAGCTGTAGGGGACTTAGTATAGCAGTTCTTCATCCTTCCCATGGATTGTACTCTCCTGTTATTTCTCTAAGCAGAGCTCATTTAAAGTTTTTCTTAACTCTTTCCACTGGGCTGATTCTCCTATTGTACATCATCATCATCATCAGTTTTTCCTTCAGGGTTGTTTTATGGCAGTTTTGTTGTGAGTTTCTGGAGGAGGTGAGCCCAGCTTCTCACCCTGTGGCTATCTTGCCAGCCCTTCTAAGTAGATAGACAAATCCACAATTATATTGTTTACATACAAATAGTAGACACACAGTACCAGAGTGATTATTATTATTAAACAAAAAACAGACCTTAAAACAGAAAAATGCTATGAAAGAGGAATATTTTATATTGAAAAAAGATTCACTCCATCAGGAGGATATAGCCATTATAGAAGTACCTAACAACAAAGATTATTGAGTAAAACTGACCAAAATGAAGGGAAAATTAGAGAACTAAATAACAAAGACTCTAATATTCCACTTTCAGTAATGAAAAGGATAACTAGTCTGGAGACAACAATAGGAGAATTTAAACAGCAATATGGAACTACTGGCTGCAGCAGAACATGCATCTACTCAAGTCCACAGGACTATTTTCTAGGATAAATCATATACTAGGCCATAAAACAAAAAAAGTTTTAAAAGATAGCAATAATATGAACGATCTTTCCTGACTATAATAAAATGAAATAAATAATATAAATTTGTGAAACTCACAAATATAAGAATCTTCTTTATGTAATTAAATGAAAAAATACAAATCGGATTATAGCCTAAGCTTATAAATAAATTGTAATCAGCCAAATTAAAGGGCTAATAAGCTTCCATGAGAAGCTGAAACTCTGCAATAACCTTCTGCATTTTTCTTGTGACCTGAGATTGAGTAATTCTTGAAGGATTAGAGTGAAAGGTTAACTGCTAGATGTTAGAAATCAGCTGTTCCAAGAATAATAATAGCAATTCAGTCTTTATGTGAATGTTTGCACATGCTGAAAAAATTATCTAATTATCAAAAATGCTGAGTCTTGTTAAGGTAGTTTCAAATGATGGGTATCAGAAGGTTATTAGTAAAACTCTTACACAAGGTTGGAAATAATTTCAGAGTTTATAGTTTGTAGCTTGTACACGAGATGTACCTATATTGCCGTCTGTAGACTCTAGTAAATTGTACTCAGCTTAGAGGTAGATGCTACTTAGCTCCTTGCAAAAATAATAGTTCCTAGTATTATTTGGGCTTTATATTAAAATAAATGGTATAATTATTTAAATATTAAAACTAAAATTCAAAATTAAATTCTGATATCTACCAGCGGCATACTTAACTGTAGCAAACTTCATCTTTAGTCATCATCACTTTGAAATCCTGTTGCTAGACTGGCGTTGTCTCATGTCCAATAGGTCTTCAGCATTTCAGGGACCTGGCCTTGGGCCTTCCAGTCAACAGGCAATCATAATGTAGTATGTGAAAGGAAACTGCTTTTTGCTAATATCACTTCTAGGTTTCTATTAATTAATGGAACTCACTTTTCTTAGCAAAGTAGGTATTTGGTTGATTCATTTTATTCATTCAGTTTTTTTATTAATTTACTTTTCTTAGAATGTTTTCTTTTTTTTCTTGGTGTAGTCCCATTATTCACCTGTGCACCATCACCACATTCCCTTGTGCTTCTGCCCTGATCCTAATCTTTCCTGTTCCCTCCCTAATGTCTCTGATTTGTAGTTGTTTGTTTAGTTTATTAACTCAACAGTTATTTGTTGGGTATCTGCAGTTTTCCAGGGACTATTCTAATAGTGGATATACAAACGAGGCAAACATCTGCCCTCAAGAGCTGACATTTTAGCAGTAGAAGACAATGAAATAAATCATTATGTTCGAAACTGGTGAATATTATGGGAGGGGGAAAAAAACAAGGATGGCGAATAAGGGAATGTTGGGGGTAGGGAGCTGTGATCTCAGTAGGGTGGTTAGGAAGGGACACACTGAGAAGATGACATTTAAGGAGAGCTTGGACCCTGGTGAGAGGAGTTATGTGGATATTTGGGGGAAGATCATTTCTATAAGAACAAGGACCTTGAGCTGCTTCCTTGTTACTTTTTGCTTTGCCAACTTCCTCTCCTCCAGTGACTTGGTAATGATGGAAAATGGGAAAAAGTTTAGAAGTTCTGATTAATTTAGGAATGTTGATCGTCAAAGGCCTATTGTTTTTCCTGTATCTTTCATCATCCCCTTCTGCTCACTTTCCTTACCCATAGGTCTTGGTGGATAAATGAGAATTGTGCTGAAGGCTGGTAGTTTGGAGAAAAGACTGGGAAGTTAACTAAGAAAAGAGATTCAATTTCAGTGTTTTCCCTCTTTGAAAGTCCTCCTTGTGCAAAGTTTGGCATATGAAGGAAGGCTCTCAGAACTCTATTCAGTGCTGAGGACAAAAGAAAGAAAATCCTCAAAAAGACCAAAACAATGACAGAAAATAATAGATAATTCCATTTTTTCTACATAAGAAGATAAGTGGGTTCAACAGTAGTAGTTATAAAATCATATAGTAATATGTCTAGTATAATTTTAAATTCTGGATCTCTAAGGAAAAAGTTATAAAATTAATACCTCCTATATTAGCTCCAGTTTCCAAAAAGAGTCCTATTGCGCTCACTCTGCTTTTACAGGTGTGGGTAATAGTGGCAAAGAACACCAGGTTTCTATAGCATCAGGCTCTATTATGAAATTGTCTAGAAATGTTAAAAAAATAAGATGAATAAGCATAAAGCACTATTATTGTTCATCAGATGCACTGTCTCTCCTTTTAGAGGTATAGCAAGTATTTAGTGGCATTAGGAGGTAGACAAATACATATTCATTAATAATGAAAGCCGGATACTACAAACTTTAAAAAAAGTTCACTTTATTTTTTGTGGACGTGCAGTTATTTAGCATCTCTGTGCTGCTGCTCCCTCACCTGGAAAGCAAGAATAAAATATTACTAACTTTATAGGGTTAAGTAAGAATGAAATGTGGGCATTCATGCAAAGAACTAAACTATGCCTGGCACACAAAAAGCACTTTTAAAAGTCTGGCAATTACTGAATTAAAAAAAAAATCCACAATGTAGGGGGCACCCCAGAGTTCTTCAAATCTAGTGCATTTCTCAATACATCGTGAACTTGGCTTTACTGTCAGAATGAGTTACATTAATTTATTAGTTTGGTAATTTCATGAACATTTGTTAAATCCTCGTTCTTTGTTAGGTCTAGTGCTAGGGAATTAGTCGGTTTTAATTCAGTGCTTTATTTTTACAGGAAAAAAGTTCATAGCGTTATTAAGTCTCACATGTATATGCCAGAAACTAAGAACGCCTTTAAAGGCGCCGAGATCAGGTGGGAAAATGAGAAGACCTGGGCATTGTGCCCCTAGTATGCAGGGAGTTCCTGGCTTTGGTCTCTTGATTAGCTCCCGGGCATTATTTCTAGCTGGTAGTTGAATAGGAGCAAGAAGTGTCCTCTTTTTGAGTTAAATCCCATGCTTGAAAGTGAAGGTGGCAGCGGCCAGACGCCCATCCCCCTCTGAGCCAAGGCTTCGTGGTGATTACGTCCTGGACACATCCTGCTCCTTGACTCTCTGCAGGGAGACTCACGGACAGAACCCGGCCTCACCTGAGGCAGGTGTCCCCAGGTGGTCCCGCGGCGTGGCCGCCCTGCGATTCCCGGACGCGAGCCGAGGGGCAGCGGCCGAGGTGTGGGGCAGTGGCAGCAGTGTGGGGGCGCGGGAGGTCCAGCGCCTGGTGAATCGGGCGCTGTGCCCTGCCCAGAGCACCCCTGCGGGGTGAGGCCGCGCCCCCTCCCGGAACTGGCCGGCGCCGCGGAGCTGGAGGTGCGGCCGGAGCTGGGCGGCGGCGCGAAGGGGACCATGGAGGTCCTTCCCGTGGGCGGGAGCCGGACGCGACGCCCGGAGCCCGAAGCGAGTCCCGAGGACGCGGCGGAGGAAGCGGTTCCTCGACTCTGGGGAGCCCCATCCGTGCCGGGGTCGCCCCCGGCGGAGCGGCCGCTGGACTCCCAGGGTTCCTGGGAGGGCGAGGAGGACCTGGAGCCCGGCGAGCCCCTGGGTGGCCGCACGAGCCGCACGGCGTCCCTGGTGAGCGGGCTGCTCACCGAGCTCTACAGCTGCACAGAGGAGGAGGAGGCGGCCGGCGAGGGCCGCGGCTCGAGGGGCGGCCAGAGGCGCAGCGATAGTCTCGATAGCTCCACCGAGGCCTCCGGCTCCGACGTGTTCCTAGGCGGCCGTGGCGGCGCCGGCGACTGCCGCGTGCTGCAGGAGCTGCAGGAACGGCCGAGCCAGCTGCACCAGATGCTGTACCTGCGGCAGAAAGGTGAGGGCCTGGGAGGGGGTCCGGGAGCCTCCTGGAGCCGCGCCCCATCAGCCCGCTCTCCAGCGCCCACTGTGCGCGCCTGGACAGCTTGCTCAAGCGCGCAGATACTTTGGGGCGTCGTCTCCGTCGATCTGTGACTGGTGTCCACAGTGACACTGATTCTGAAGTAGACCTCGTCTTAATGCCACTCCCGTCTCCCTCCCACCCTTCTCGGGTTGTCTAGCGGGCCGTCAGTTGTTGGAACGCAGAGGGTCTCCTCTGCGTACCCCCGATCTGTGGAGACCCTGGGAGAGAGGCAGTGTAGGTTCTCATTTCTCCAGAACAGCTGTTAGGGCAGGTTTAGAGTTCCCGATGTGTGTAACTGAAGTTGCCTAGAGGGCGCCGAGACAATAGAGGCTATCTGGGACTTTTTTTTCCCCCTTTCTCAAATCCGCCTTCCCTGGCCACTGCTCTTGGGCCGTGTTTAGCGAAGCAGAATAACTCGATAATGCAGTTTCTAAGCAGAAGGTTGTGGACTCCTTTTCTGCCAGAACGTCTGATTTCAAAAAGCTCACTTGGTGGAATTTAATTTTTGTCTCCTGGGAGGGTTAGTGGAGCGCCCTTGAACGCTGGTGATATCTCAGATTTTTAACTGCTTTATCTGGATGGGTCACTCCAGAAATGACCTTGGCTTTCGGTAGAAGAGGCCAATTTGATGTTTCTTTCGTTATCAAAGTTTGATGTCCGTGTTCTAATTGAGCTCCTCCCCACCAAATGTTCATAAAAATTTGCCCTTCGAGCACTAACACAGTTATTACAGTTGTCTTTTCAATATCACAGTATTACTGTTTTTTAAGTCACCGTTATTACTGTTGTCTTTCTTTAATATCAAGACTTCCATTTACAAAATGAAGTGAGGCGCTTAAAACAGATGCTAAGCCACCATAACTTTTCTTGAAAGTAATGTTCTTGGGTTGAATTACCACGAGAGGGTGCAAAGAGAAAACTCTAGAATGGTTGTAAAATCAGGGCCTCCCTGGTGGCGCAGTGGGTTAAGCAGCGCACTATGAAGCAGACCGCAGCCACTGCAGCACAAGTTCAATCCCTGCTGCCGGCCAGGGAGGGGACCCACATGGTGCAGCAGACCTCTCCTGCTGTGCCCGCTGCTCCCCTCAGCAGTGTACTTCGGTTGATCTGCCTGTTCTGCTCCCCGCTCTCTGTGGTGAATCCTCTCACCACCCCCATACTTCTGGCCTATACCCCAGTGCTTGTCTGCCTGTTCTGCTCCCCGCTCTCTGTGGTGAATCCTCTCACCACCCCCATACTTCTGGCCTATACCCCAGTGCTTGTATGCATAAATAAATAAATCTTTAAAAAAAAATGTAAAATCAGTCTAGCTGGTGCCAGGAAAAAAAAGACAACAAAAAAACCCCAAACCCCAGAACAATAAAAAATTTAGCCGGAAAAGGAATAAATTTGTCTGCTGTCTCACATATCTGTAACAAGCTTTCAGTTTCCTCTTCTGGCTTCCTAGTGAAAATCTTTTCTCTCAACTGGTTGTTAGAAGTGGCTTCTACCTTCCTCCCCCTGCTGGGATTTGAGCTGGATTTGTGCCATTTCATTTCATACAATTATTTGGCTGTTCTTGGAGTGTCTGTTTATGCCAAGAGTTAGTAGGGCAATAGTTCATTCAGAATCCAACAAAATTAATTTTGAAGAATTATGATCTGGCTTTGTTTTTATAAGACTGTTCACTTTTCATTACTGAGGGAATTTGGGGGATTAGTAATATCCGTTTGGAAGAGGAAATTTGGCAAGTTAACATTTGAAGAGGTAATAGTACCGCCTTGCAAGTGGATTTTGAATAGTGACCACGCTACTGATTATTCATAAGACCTATGCAATTTTGTTTTGGATAAGTCTCAGTTTATTGCAAGGCTGATTGTCTGTTCATCATTTCTTCCCTTGTAGTGACTCCTATTAAAATGAATAAGGTGCCACATTATAATAGTCACATGCTCTTCTTGTCAGTAAATATTAATATGGGATGATGGAAACAGTGGTTTGCCTAAATACACTACTTATTAAGTTATTTAATTATTTTCAGGATAAAAAATTCTTTTTAAATTAATATTTAGTAAAGTTTCATGTAATGCAGGTAACCTGTATATTAATGGTCTCTTCACTGTTAGGGATTTTGTTGTAACACCACTATATTTAACATGTATAGGTCCTTTATTGTACCAAAGTAGTTTCTCAGGAAATCTAGGCTATCTTCTCAGTGTTTTAATAAGGAGGTAGGCTTTGCAGACACAATGTTGAGTTGATACCTGCTGCTGCTCCTTGATAGCTCTGTGACCTTTGGCAAGTTATTTAACTTCTGTGTCTCTTGTCCCTTACCTATAAATCCAGGATAATAACAATGCCTACCTCAGAAGGCTGTGGAAGAATTATATAAATTAATATGTATAAAATGACCAGGAAATGTTTAGATATTATTTTTGTTATTTTTATATACACTGTAATTCTTTAGAGAGCCAACTAACCACTGTCAGTTGATTGTTTCACTTTTCCTCACCTATTAAGCATTATGTTAGAACTATGGCTGAGGCTGTGAGGCATGTAAAAATAAAGATCATATTTCCCTTTCCAGGATATTTGTATACCAGCACCTATTGCTCTAGTTATAGTTCCAAACTCAGCTCTGGAGATTATTTTCACATTGAATGATACCTATAGTTCAAAGAATCACAGAGCTGTAGGTACCTTAAGTGTCACTGAAAATGTTTCTTTTTGGGGAAAGAAAAGTAAGTATAATTTAAATGCAGGATGATGGTATTCCGATCCTTTTTGCTTCTAGAGAAAAAGTTTTAAACATTCTAAGGAAGGCTAGTTACTAAAGAAATCTAGGAACGAAGAGACCTCTGGTCTCCATTTGTAACTTGTTTTCATGCTTAATCATCCTTAGAGCCTAAATATTTTCATTTAACTTAAGTGTGTTCCTAGTTAAATCCTGCTACATTTGAATTCAAAGTGAAATAACTGGCCTTTGTTCTCTTCTTCATAGTCATTACTTATTCTTATTTTAACATTATTTATATTAATACTTATAAAACTATTCATTTTGTTTTTCAGATTAACTTTGTAATTTAAACATAATCTAAGAGTTGGGACCCTACTTTGCCTGTGGTCACATCAGTAGTTGGCTGAAAACAGGCAATCCTTTTAAACTCAGGGTCAAATGCCTTTTCTATGATTTGGTCAGATGTGACAGCTGTCAAAGTACTCTCCTCCATGTCTCTTATTTAGATCCCAAAGGTTCACTTCTTTTGACCTTGGGAGTAGTTTTCTTCCTTTTCAACTTTTTAATTCTCTTCTGATCCTATGTATTTTCTCAAAATCCCTTTCACAATTAGGACATCCAAACATCACTTTGGACCTCTCATGAGGGCATCCGTGGATGCCAAACTGAGTGAAGGCTCTCATGCCTGGCAGTAACTACTGACAATTTAACATGCTAAATAAAACCCCTAAATCGCAGTCATTATTCATATACAATTTGTTGACTTCTGATTCCTAAGTCTTTTCCCCATGTGTAGTAAAATTGCTATTGAGCTATTAGTTTTATAAATTTGAATTATCCTTTATCTGTTTAAAGAAAAACCTACTTTTACCATATTTTAAAAATGTTGAGCCTAGCAGTTAAGCTATTGGAAAAGTGTATATTTAATACAAAACCAATAATGTCACATTTATCTACATTATTTTTAAGTGATTACATGATTTTAAGTGAGTCCTTGTAAGAATATTTGTTAAATACCTTTTGCTTTGTAATTAATTGGTGCAACAGACTCAAAAGATTCTTTTCCTGCAAGTTCACCGTCTGAGCACTTTGTTTATTTATTTATTTTAAAGACTTTATTTATGCATACAAGATCTGGGGTACAGGCCAGAGTTGCAGGAGGTGAGAGGATCCACGGAAACACACTGCTGAGGGGAGCAGCAGGTGAGGCAGGAGAGGTCTGCTGAGCCATATGGGTCCCCTCCCTGGCCGGGGATTGAACTTGCACTGCTGTGCCACAGATGCTTCACAGCGTGACACTCAACTCTCTGCACCACCAGGGAGGCCCCCGTCTGAGCACTTCAATGGTCAGAATGTATACATGCCAATTTTGAGGCAATGAAAGGTAAATTTGAGACCAAAACTAGCTGTGGTAAGAGTTTTGTGCTTACATATTATAAGTAGCATCAAGTATAAAATTTATCTTGGAACATTTCTTGTGGACAGGGCAGGAAGTAGGTGAGTGACTTATATGATCAGAATATTTTAGCTGAATACCTATGTACATATAATCCTGGGTGAGAACCCAGAATTGGTTGGTTTATTTACTTTATTTTATTTTTTTTAAAGATTTATTTATTTATGCATATAAGAGCTGGGGTATAGGCCAGAGTCCAGGGAGGTGAGAGGATTCACCAGACAGTGGGGAGCAGAACAGGCAGATAGACTGAAACACACTGCTGAGAGGAACAGCAGGCGAGGCAGGAGAGGTCTGCTGTGCCATGTGGGTCCCCTCCCTGGCTAGCAGCAGGGATCGAACTCGTGCTGCAGTGGCTGCGGTCTGCTTCATAGTGCGTTGCTTAACCCACTGCGCCACCAGGGAGGCCCACTTTATTTTTTTTTAATTTGGAGTTACATCTTTTCTCCATCTTATGTACATATGTTTCATTCACTCCCTCTTACTCCCCACCAAACCACATGTGCCAATTCCCCTTCTGCTTCCCTCCACATTCCCTTCTCCCACCGAGAATTGCTTGGGTAAATGGATGTTTTAGATATTTATCTTACAGGTAGGATCTCACTGGAATTTGTATTCCTCTTAGGGTACTTATTGTTCTGTTTTGTTTTTCTTTACTGATAGACACTAATGAACTGAAGGTGATCCTTCGAGAGCTGAAGTACAGAACTGGCATTCTGTCAGCAAAGTTACTGCGGCAGCTGAAGCAGAAAGATAGGCTTTTGCATAAAGTACAGAAGAACTGTGACATTGTGACTGCGTGCCTGCAGGCCGTGTCACAGAAGAGAAGTAAGTGCTGCCGTGGGCTTGGCCATTTGCCACCGGGACTGGAATATTAGTGAAGCTGAATCAGTGGATAGTCATTGTGTTTTTGAAAAATTGAAACGTTTTCTTTTTTTTTTTTTAAAGATTTATTTTATTTATGCATACAAGCACTGGGGTACAGGCCAGAGGTGTGGGGGGGTGAGAGGATTCACCACAGAGAGCGGGGAGCAGAA
>JAGFMF010011752.1:4733824-4829521 GCA_019455555.1 Galemys pyrenaicus
GTCCCCTCCCTGGCCGGCGGCAGGGATCGAACTCGTGCTGCAGCGGTTTTGGTTTGCTTCATAGTGCGTTGCTTAACCCGCTGCGCCACCAGGGAGGCCCAACAGGTTGTAAAATTTTAACTACCTGTTTCTTGATGTTTTTGTCATGATTTTTACTTTAATGGATATATCCTACTGAGTAAAAATGTATTATCTTTTCATAGTGAAGACATGAAGAAGTCATTGCTTGCAGTGCACTCTGTATAGAAGGTTGACGTCTTACATTGGTAAATAATTGTTCTGATGAATGCATGTGATAGCCCATCATTTTTGGCCTCATCTAGTATCGCCTCTGGGCAGCTATTGTTAAATGCGATGTTCTAGGACCTGGTCACTAAAGCAACATCAAAGCTTGCTGTTTGGCCTGTGATTTCTTTAGTAGGGTTTCTGAAGGGTTTATGTGTGAAGTTTGCCGTTGCCATTGGATGGTCCAGTTCTGCTGTAAAGAAAAGGGTTAGGATTAGGGTTACATCTTGCTGCCACTACCCAAGATAGCCAGTAGAGGGGAGGCTTGTTCTTTTCCCTTATCTGGAAGGATGCCTTCTGTTGGTAAAGATTGTTCTAATAAAAGCATGCTGCAGTCCATCCCTAATTACTGGAACAACTCTTCTGGGCCCTCTGTCTCTGATATACACACCATTTTTTCTGATTTGTCATCTCATAGATTCTATAATAATTTATGTGGTATAATTAAAAAGTAGTGAGACAGGGATGCAAAACTCAGTTTTTCTCATAGATGTTGCTATTTTTGGTAACAGACCTCTTTCAGCCCACTTGGGCACCTCTGTGAGCTTTTACATCTTAATTCTCCTAAGGTCACTCAAAAGACTCTACCTTCAAATGTGTAATGTGGAGAGGTTTGTGGTCTTTTTTAAGATTGAGATAAAATGGGCATATTGCATATTAATTACAGGTATACAGCACAGTGATTACACACACATGAAATAATCACCATAATAAGTCTAGTTAACATCCATTACAACATAAAACTACATATTTCCAGATGTTGACTTTTATTTTATTTTAATCACAGTATAGTTTTCATATAACATTTATTAGCTTTCACTGTTCAACATGATGATTCCATATTTCTGTATGTTAGGAAATGATCATCACCACAAATCCAGCTACATTCATCACTGTACAGTGTCACAGAATTTTTTTCTAGTGCCTACTCTCTTGGCAACTTCAAATCTGCAGTGTGGTATGATTAACATGTCTCTCTCTGTACATTAATTATATCCCTGTGACTTATTTTATAATTGAAAATTTGTGGGCCTCCGTGGTGGTGCATCAAGTTAAGGGATGCACTATGGAGCATCTGCAGCCACTGCAGCACGAGTTCGATACCCAGCCAGGGAGTGACCCACATGGCGCAGCAGACCTCTCCTGCCTTGCCCACTGCCCCCCTCAGCAGTGTGTTTCAGTCCATCTGCCTGTTCTGTGCCCTACTCTGTCTCTAGTGAATCTTCTCACTCCCCACACCTCTGGCCTGTACCCCAGTTCTTGTGTGCATAAATAAATAAATCTTTTAAGAAAAAAAGAAAGTTTGTGTGTTTTGACCCCCTTTACCCACTTTGTCACCTTTCACCCCCTACTTCTGGCAGCCACCAGTCTTTTCTGTGAACTTATTTATGTATTGTTTTTTTTAGACTCCACATATAAGTAAGATCATATGATATTTGTCTTTCTCTGAGTTATTGCTCATGGCGTGATGCCCTCAAGGTTTATCCTTGTCACAAATGGCAAGACTTTATTCTTTTCTGTGGTCGAATAATACTGCATTGTGCAGACATAACATACGGATTTGTGTATAATGTAGATGTATTTGTCTCGTTCTCTCTTTTTTTTTTTTTTGAGGTCCTTAAATTTATTTTTTGTAGTCCAAAACTTTTTTTATATATTTTTTTACATTGTTGTTAATTTTTTGATAGTGTTTGATTACTCCCCTTAGGTGTAGTCCCTGTAGTTCTCCAACCACCATAACACCTGTGCACCATCACCATAGTCTCTTGTGCTATTGCCTCTCATTTGATCCCTCTCCCCCGCCTCCCTGCTGTATGCCTCAGATCTATGCTTTTTTTTTTTAAGATTTATTCATTTGTGCATAGAAGAACTGGGGTGTAGGCCAGAGGTGTGGGGGGGTGAGAGGATTCACCAGAGACAGAATGGGGAGCAGGACAGGCGGATTTATTGAAATACGCAGGAAAAGTCACTACGGATATGTGGGTTGGCTCTCTGGCCAGGAGTCTGGATTAAACTCAGGCCTTAGTGGTAACAGAGCTGAGACTTAATCCCAAGGCCACCAGGGAGTCCCCCACTCGCATGTTTTGTCCAAAAGCTTCTTTTCACTTTATGATTTATTGATCTTTTTTCTTTAAAGCATACATATGAATGGTATAATGCAGAGTTTGTCTGATTTACTAGGTCCCTAAGTGTAATTCCCTTTAGGCCCATCCATGTCATTGCAAACAGCGGAATATACTCTTTTTCATAGCTGAATAATATCACAGGGTGTATATAGACCATTTTTTTTTACCCATTCATTAATTGATGGACATTTAGATTCTTTCCAGTTATTAGCTATGGTAAATAGTGCTCTGGTAAACATGGAAATGCATGTTTAGTGTTTTTGTATTGTAGTATTTTGTATTTGCAGGGTAAACACCCAAAAGTGGGATAATTAGAAGTATGCAATTTTGATTTTTAAATTTTTGAGCAGTCTCCTCACTATTTTCTGTAATGGCTGTACCAGTTTACATTCCCACCAAGAGTACCTAAATGTTCTCTTTTCCCACATCCTCCCTAGCCCTTGTTATTTCTTGTCATTTTAATAATAGCCATTTTAACACATTTGAGGTGCTATCACATGGTGTTGATTTGCATTTCCCTTGTGACTAGTGACATTGAGCATTTTTTCATGTACCCGTTGGCCATTTTTAAGCCCATATTTATGGAAATACTCATTTTCTGTATATATATATAATTCATGTCCTGTTCATATTCTCTGCCCATTTAAAAATTTTTTACTATTGAATTTTATGAGTTTTGTGTGTATGTGTGTGTATATATATATTTGATATTAACTACTTATGAGACATGGGATTTGCAAAGATTTTCTCACATTTAGTAGGTTGCTCTTCTTATTTTTAATTTTGTTGATAATTTCGTTTGCTGTGCAAAAGCTGTATAGTTTGATATTGTCCCACTAGTTTATTTTCACTTTTGTTGCATTTGCTTTTGGAGTCAGATCCAAAATATCACCAAAACTGATGTCAAGGAACTACTTGCCTATGTTTTCTTCTGGAGGTTTTCATAGTTTTTGGTCTTGCATTCAAGCTCTGTCATTTAGAATTAATGTTTGTGTATGGTATTAGAGAGTGATCCAGTTTTATTCCTTTGCATAGTAGCTGTCCTGTTTTCCCAATATCATTTATTGAATATCCTTGACCTCTTTATTATAAATTAATGGGCCATATATGCATGGATTAATTTTTAGGCTCTCTATTCTGTTGCAATGATCTATGTGTCTGCTTTCTACTAATACTATATTGTTCTAATTACAACAGTTTTGTAATATAGTTTGAATTCACAGAGTGTGACACCTCCACTTCAGCTTTGTTCTTTCTAAGATTGCTTTGATGATTTAGGGCCTTTTGTGGCTTTATACAAATTTTAACATTGTTTGTTCTCTTTCTGTTAAATGCCTCTGGAATTTTTATAGGGATTGTTTTGAATTAGATGATGATTCTTTTTCTTAAGATTTATTTATTTGTGCATACAAGAGCTGGGGTACAGGCCAGAGCTGTGAGGGTGGGGGAGAGGAACAATCAAAGGATTTACCAGAAACAGTGGGGAGCAGAACAGGTGGATCCACTGAAACACACTGCTGAGGGGAGCAGTGGGCGAGGCAGGAGAGGTCTGCTGCACCATGTGAATCACCTCCTTGGCCGGGATGGAACTCCTGCTGCAGTGGTTGAAGATAGCTTCATAGTGCTGAGACTTAACTCCTTATGCCACCAGGGAGGCCCCTAGATGATGATTCTTTTTTTTTTTTTTTAAGATTTATTTATTTATGCATACAAGCACTGGGTTACAGGCCAGAGGTGTGGGGGGTGAGAGGATTCACCACAGAGAGCGGGGAGCAGAACAGGCAGACCAACAGAAGCACACTGCTGAGGGGAGCAGCGGGCACAGCAGGAGAGGTCTGCTGCGCCATGTGGGTCCCCTCCCTGGCCGGCAGCAGGGATTGAACTTGTGCTGCAGTGACTGCGGTTTGCTTCATAGTGCGTTGCTCAACCCACCGCGCCACCAGGGAGGCCCCTAGATGATGATTCTTAATAGACCATTAGAAAACTTCTCATTTTGGGCCTCCCTAGTGGCGCAGTGGGTTAAGCAACAAACTATGAAGCAAACTGCAGCAGAAGTTCAATCCCTGCCGCTGGCCAGAGAGGGGACCCACGTGGCGCAGCAGACTCTCTCGGCAGTGTGTTTCAGTGCATCTGCCTGTTCTGCTCCCTGCTCTGTCTGGTGAATCCTCTCACCTCCCTGGACTCTGGCCTGTATTCCAGCTCTCGTGTGCATAAATAAATAAATCTTTAAAAAGAAAAAAAAGAAAGACTTCTCATTTTGACTCCCACGTCAAGGTCCACAATGATCCATCTCTCCTACGTAAAGACATAGACTTTCATGGAGCTAACTATTCTATACAGATGCATACTAATAGATTTTTGTTGTTGTTGTTCTAGAGAAGATGTAATAATAATAATCTTCCCTTTACAAGAAGGAGCTAAATTTTCAAACAGTATTGGGTGGTGAATGCAGGAGTACTGGCTTTGTTTTTGATGTTGCTTTTTTTCCCCTTTAAAACATCCTTTCAGCCTTTGTTTACTTGTTTGTAAAAATAGTCTTTTTCCATGGGCTTAATAGAAGATCGTCTTCAAAGTGTCTCGTGGAGAAAATACAATTCCTCCTTCAGAATTTGCTTGCTGTATTTAAAAGTAGGGTGCACATCAGAGAACATAACATGTCTCCTGGGGAAATGACAACTTTTCTCAGCCATCTCAGTCTGACCATTTCTTAAAAACAAATCAGTTGCAATTTTATCCCTTTTCACCAGTGAAAGTTAAACAATAAGTAAAAGACATCTCTATTTTTGTCATTGCTAATAATCAACTTCACCTGTGGGAAGACCAGTGACCTGTGAAATCTGCTCCACCTGTGTGGGCCACTTTGCTATGTCAGGTGTCTGTGTCCTCTCCATGGATAGCTGGGACCAGACGCTCTGAAACTTTCCCATTAAGTTAATGCTCTTTGCACTTGAAATTCAGTCTGTGTTTTACCTGAAATTATATCCAGAAAGTGTATGGACATAATTAGGGAATGTGAGCCTCAGAGAGATTAAATGACCTGTGTGAGTTTTTCCAGTAAATAAGTCTAATTCTCCTCTCAATTCCTAGAATGATATTTGAGATCCATCTCAAATCATCTAAGCCTACCTGCTCATTTTACAGATAAAGAGATTTAATGTGCAGAGGGTTTCAATAAGATGCTCTAAACCATCTCACATCCATTAGGATGTGGTAGTGGATTAAATAGTGCTGCTCCTATGGTACACAGCACAACAGCTCCTCAAAAATTAGACTTGTAATTAGCATATGATCCAACAATTCTGTTTCTGGAATTATACCCAAAGGGATTGAAAGCATGGTCTTGAAGATATATCTGTATACACATGTTAAAAGCAACATTATTCATAGTGGCCTGAAGGTGGAAGCAACCCACCTGTCCATCAGCTGGTGAATAGACAAACAAAATGTGGTATATACCTACAATGGAATATTATTCTGCCTTAAAGAGGAAGGAAGTTCTGACACATGCTACAATGTGAATGAAACTTAGTGAAATTATGCCAAGTGAAATAATCCAGACACAAAAGACAAATAATTGAATGATTCTGCTTATATTAGGTACCTAAAAGTAGCCAAATTTGTTGACATAGAGGGTCTCTCTGGTGGCCTACAGGGTAAGACTCAGCGCTATGACTGCCACAACCTGAGTTTGCTCCCCGCCAGGGAGCTAGTCCACATGACACAGCAGACCTCTCCTATCTCACCTACTGCTCCCCTCAGCAGTGTACTTCAGTAGATCCACCTGTTCTGCTCCCTACTCTTTTTCTGCTTTCTCTTCTCACCTGCTGCACCTCTGGCCTGCACCCCAGATCTTCTATACCAAAAAAAAAAAAAAAATCATTGACATAGAAAGTAGAGTAGTGGGTTCCAGGAACTGGGAGAAGGGGAAGTACGGGGAAACAAAAAACATTGCACTGGAGATTATTGACAGCAGTGCAAATGTACTTTCGGTGCCTATGGCCATATGGATACTCTGCTGATTTCCTCCCAACTCTGTCATGTGCTTGTCTTACTATAGTATTCATGGTATTCTACCCACAAAATAATCATGGGACCAAAGCTAAAGCACCCTTCTCCTGATGGACTTTTCCCTACCCAGAAAAAGGAATTTTTATTGTTGATGCTTAGATACTGTTTAACTCTCCACTTTCCTCTCATCTTCAGATCACTCCTTTCCACTCTGTGCTCCAGGCAGGATGAGTTACATGTGATACTTAAAACTTACAGCTTCCCTCTTGCATATACTGTCCCTCTGCCTGAAAGAGCACTGCCTCCCAGATCTATGTCTTTCCCTCTGTATGGTAAAGTCTATTTTTAAGATGTACCTGTGGTATCATATCTTCTGGAAAACACTTTTGACCGCGTAGTCCAATCAGGTATTTACCCTTTTTAGGGTCACCCTAGCCACATGGAATTGTAATATGCCAGTCTGTAAATATCTGGTTTTATCACTAGGAATCTGCTCGCACAGATTAAGTGCTGAAATATTTTGTGGAAAGATGACCAGTGTGATGCCATAATGCCACAAGAGAGATAATTCAAAGCTACCTAATACTAATGACCGATTTACAACTCTAGCTTTATTCTTTAAAGGGACATCTCATGTTTTTATTATGGTAAAATATATGCAACATAAAGGTCATCACATTAATACTTTTAAGTGTATTTAGTGCATTCATAGTCATGTGATGACCACCATCATCCATCTCCAGGACTCTCTTCATCTTGCAAAACTGAAACTCTGTACCCATAATAACTACCTATACCATCCTCCCCAAGACCCTGGCAACAAATGCTAACAGTATCTGACCTTTCGTGATTGACTTACTTCACTTGACCACATCTTCAAGGTCCTCTCATTCATATTACAGCGTGTGTCATAATTTTCTTTCTTTTAAAAGGCTGATACTATTCCACCGTTATCTGTCTACCACATTTTGTTTATCCATTCATCTGTTGATGGACATATGGGTTACTTCCACCTCTTGCTGTTGTGAATTATGTTGTTATAAGTGGGAGTCAGTTCCATCTTTCAAAGGTGACAAGTCTATCCCTGTGCCAGCCACACAGCGATGCCACATATGAACCATACCTTGAATTCATTACAATCTATCTATCTGCCTTTTTTCTTGTTTCAGCCTCTTCAGCGCTGGTCTTATGACTTGTTTCCCTGACTTAAAACTGCTTCTCTGGCTTCACTCCGCAAGTTCACATCCACTTCCTTGTTTGCAGTTTTGGTTCAGTAAAGCCAGAGGTACAGTGAGAACCTGCTGGCAACCTCATGGAGTTTGGGATCTCTTGTAGAATGTCTTCCTTTCCCTCTTCTTCCTTCACTTTCTTTTCTTTCCTCTTCCCACCTTTATCTTTCGCATTTCCAGTTTTCCCATCAGAGAAAGGAGGATTTGTTGACAGCAGCCCTCCCCCAGTTTGAAGCCTTCATTATTCTTCACTCATGCTGCCCCCTTTCCTTTCATTTTCCATATTCAAAAGACCTTGGAGAATGAAAAGTAATCTTCTGTGCTGGAGACAACTAATAGCAAAACATAGCCCCATCCCCATCGGCCCTTATTAGGACCTCTAGGGGAGAGAGCAGTGGACCTCATATCCCTGCAGCCCCGGGCCATCCTATCTCCACTGTCATTCCATGCCATGAACAGCCAGTTGTCTGCTCATTCCCTCTCTTCCTGCTAAGCCTGTTCCCCCTAGCACTTCACAAAGTGCCACCACTGGCAAATGGCTAGTTGTAAGTAATACTCAACTGAATATTTCAGGGAAATCTGGAGAAAAGCTACGACATATAAGGAAACAAGAAATGGCTGACTGCTCAATTGAATCTTAGACAATATTGTTCTTAAGTGTTCTTTGCCTTTCTTCTTCTGGGTATTTCTTCCTGACAGTGTTTTCTGTTAGGGCATAGTAATCTAATTTAGAGCTCAAGTCTACTTATGACTAGAAATCCAAAAGGCTTAGGAACTAGAGGGAAAACCTGTATCACTGGCCCAACCTAATTTTTCCTTCATGAAAGAGTCATCCATAGATGGTACAGGCATTATAAACATTTCTCTTCAATTAAAGTTCATTTTGAATCAAATTGTATGGTTAATTTTGTAATGTGAGTGTTGGACATATGGCAAGAGAGCTTCTGAAGCACTGACTCACTGCATTAAAGCTTCAACGTTAGTATGTAGCTAATGACATTTTTCTACTATGTGTGATGCTGTGCAAGAGTTTTCCAACATGTTTTTTTAAAAGTCTGGGCAGTTTGGTTTGAATCATCTCAGATGTTATCCTAACTCTGAGACACAGTGATTATGATGCTTGCTTGGTGCACAACACAACAGCAACACCAAACTTATCCAAGGCACCGTATCTCACATCTGCGTCACGCGACATTCCCCTTTCAGAGAGAGGATCTTTGGTCTGTTGCTTTACCAGATCCACCTTTCTTGTTTCACATTTGGCAAGTTATTTTTAGAGATGAATCCTATTTGCAATTTCTTGGGGGGGGGGTCTTCAAAGAACCCAGATTTTTCTGGGATTAGCCCTAGGGTGGGCTGATGAGAAGGAGTACCCCTTAGGGTCTCCACCAAGCTCTGTCCCTCTGTGGGTGTAACCCTGCATCGCCTTTATGTGCCATGTGAGAAACAGCTGGCCTTCTCTAGTCCACACCTAAGAACATCACTTGTTTGCTTTGGTACCAGGGTATTTTTTCGGTCAGCTGGCAATGCCAGGCTGACTTGTTAAGATCTTCTTTGTTAGCTTTACCAGTGTCTTGATTGTTTTAGTAGGTAAATATACAGAGAGTTTGAAATGATGAGCAGTCCATTCACTGATGGCATAGTGGGACCAGGAACAAGTCTTCTTTCAGATCTTCCAAAACGTTTCTGGTCCTGCTCAGATCACAAATACCTGGTGTTTTATATATATATATACATATATATATAAGATTTTATTTATGCATGCATGCAAGAGCTGGGGTATAGGGCGAGAATGGGGTGGGGTGAGAGGATTCACTAGAGAGAGAGCGGAAAGCAGAATAGGCAGATCAACTGAAATACACTGCCAAGGGGAGCAGCAGGTGAGGCAGGAGAGGTCTGCTGTGTCACGTGGGTCCCCTCCCTGGCCAGGGATCAAACTCTTGCTGCAGTGGAAGGAAGCCCCACAGTGTGGTGTTCAACCCCTTGCGCCACCAGGGAGGCCCTGGTATATATATTTTTTAGTGTAGCGGACAGAGTGTGGCATGAGAGTGAGACAGACCTGGGTTCAAATGTCAACCTTACCACTTATTAGTTGCATGACCTGGGTAAAATTATTTAACTAGTTGATTTGTTTTTTTTTTCCTTCCTTCCTTTTTTGTTTCTTTTCTTTCTACAGATATAAAAAAGGGAAATAATTAGGAAAAGCACAATACATTTCCATATTCTAGCTACTCCAAATGAACTAGATTTGACTACATTTTCTTTTAGTAATTTTTTCCCCTATGCCTAGTTAAAAAAAAAAAAATTACCCTGACAGTATATGTATCCACTCTCCTTTTACTTCCCATTTCTTGAGAAATAACATTTACCTTGTTGAGCTAAAACAGGAGCAGATATCTGAAGCTCCTAGCTTAGTCCCTGATCCATAGTGGACAGTTGGTACTGACTAGTTGTTATTCTCTTCTTCCTCCTTTTGCTGCTTTATATATCTCCACTAGAAAATATAATCCTGTTCAAATGCCAAACTTAAAACAATGACATTTTTGACAAATAATTTCTCTTTCTAGGATGTATTTGCAGCTCCCAAACTCAAGGAATTGGTGTAAATACTTGTAGAAATGTAGAATACATCATAGAACTTATTTAAATTGCAAATAATGAAAATGTATTGAAAGACCAGAACTTTCTAATAAATGATGGACTACCTTTGGGAAAGTCTTTAAAATGAAATTTTAGAAAATTACATGTGGTATTAAAAAAGCTATAATAGTGGAGGAAAAGAAAGGTTGAGAAGAAAATTGCTTACTTAAACTCTGCTGTGAAAGATTGATTTCCTGCTTCGTGGCAAGTAATCTCACAAAGCAAGTGGCTGTCGGGCAATAATTGCTGGGGCTTTATTAATTTATGAAGACTAGGGAAGGATTGGCTTGTCTGCATTGGAGTGAATTTGCCTCAAGTAATATGTTAAAAAGAATTAAGATGATGAAAAATGTGAGCATCTTGTCAATTTAAATGAATGTTCCTTTTTTATGCCTAGACTTGTTTTGCTCTAAAATCTATATGGATGGTAGTATAATTAAAAAGCAAATGTGTGATCCTATACTTCCAAATCATATAAAATGTTGTAGACCAATGCGACCTCAAAGATAAAAATAAATAGGGACTTAGAAAAATAATGAATAGTAATTGGGGAGAAGAAAACTTGAGAAAGAAAGAAAAGCACGGTACAAGGTGAATAAGGTACATGCACACACACACAGGCACACAGAATGAATAAAGATACTAGAGTGATCTGGTGGCATCATTTGTAATCTACAACACTGTTGACATATAAGTTTTAATTGTATTTTCTTTAAAAAATAGTTTAAGTCCTTTAATGCTATATGTTAATGATTTAGTAGGTAATATTTATACAAAGGATCCTATAGAGCAGACATTATGGTGCTTTACCTTAAATCCTTAGAATAACTCTATGAAGTAGGTACTTTAATTGTCTCATTTTATGAGTGAGGAAATTGACACAATTAACAACCAGTTTACATAGTTACTGAGAGGTGGAACAAGGTTTCAAATGCAGCTGGTTCCTGAGTTCAGGCTATTTAGCTACTCCACTATGCTAACTGCCATTATATCTAGAATTTCAAGAGCTTTTTTCACCTAAGTAGAGCAAATGTGTGATATTTAAGCATCACATTTTTGAAAACTTGCCAACGAGACTAAGAATAGGGTTTGTGGATTTTTTTTGTACATTCCACAAATGTCAGTCAAAATAACTGTTCATAAACACATCTGTTTATTTCTCTTGTAGCTGAATAAAGAGCTTTTTCTTCATAAGTGGGTGGGTCTGACTCTCTTCTTGACATATGAGTTTATGGTGTTGTTTATTTTTAATGTTCGTGCACTGAGTGTCAAGTGTGTACAGAGCCCCATGTAGCTGCAGGCAGTGGGGAGAGATAAAACAATGAGTGAGACTTAGTCTCTGTGCTCAGAAGAGTTAGTTAGTGATCTATTGAGAGGAAAGGGCTCCCTATTAATAATGCAAGCACTGGATGGATCAGTGGGAGAAGTGTGGCATTAAAATATGGGTGTTAAGGCAGGGACTGTTTTTGAATGTCCAGCCAGCTGGATCCCTAGGCTTTGTGTGTTACACATGCAATAAAAAAAAAATTTCCTGAGTACCTGCTGTGTGTCAGGCTCTGCGCTAGAAAATTATTTTGAATTTTCCTGAAATATACTGTGATACTTAGTTTTTAAATAACAGGAAGTTTTAAAATTTAGAAACCAGAGGGTTTTTTTTTTTAAAAAGAAAACATAATGCATTCCAAAGGCTCTGCCATATCTGATTGATGCTGGCGTTAGGTCAGACTAATATACTGCCAAGTAACACTCTGTGGTAAGCAGGGACTACAGATAATGTAATTAAAGGTGCCAGTGCTGCTATATTAGGTACCTGAGAATAATAGGCCACACTTATACTGCTTCTAGGAGAAAAGGGACACACAGAAAGTGTATTTATTAAGAACTGTCTGCTTCCTTAGGGGTTTTTAATCTATTACCAAAACATGTCAGGTTAACTTTCATAAACCAGAACATACAAATGACCAGTTCCAAGGATAAGCTGGTGGATCCCTTTATCTTTATGAAGGTAAAGGTAAAAGTGAGTGTATATCACTGGATATGCCACCCTTTAAAATGCTGAGGCATTGGACTGAGATACCATAAAATTCCTCTTATCCTCAAATGTCTATCCCCCATGTAATTTAGGAGACATGCATTTTTCTACCATTATTTGAGATTCTTTCCTAATAAGTGCTTTGAACTCTTACAGAATTAGAGTAATGATCTAAAGATAATGCAAGATTCTTAATGAATACATAAAAACTCAGCTGTTCAGAATAATCTTTTTAAGTGAAGAAAGTATAGTGATACATTTAAAAAAAATACTCTCAGTGAGAGCTGAAGCCAACAGGAACTTTTTGGTATAAACTTTAGTTTATTTGAAAATTAGACAACACATATTATATTCTCCAAGCATAATAGATCGTCAGCATTTATGTTCGATTGAGGAATTCTTGTAGTCATAGATTCTGTTTTTTGTTTGTTTGTATGGGGTGTGTGTGTGTGTTATGTAGACCAGAAGTGCAGGGTGTGTGAAGATTCACCAGAGAGAGTGGGGATCACAAAGGGTGGGTTCACTGAAAATACTCTGCTAAGGGAAACAGCAGGTGAGACAGGAGAGGTCTGCTGTGTCACATGGGTCCCCTCTCTGGCAGGGATCAAACTCAGGTGGTTTAGGTGATAGGGCTGAGACCTAACCCCTAGGCCAACAGGGAGGCCCCAAGTCATAGACTTTGAGTTTCAGTTGACTTGATCTCGGAGAATCACAGTGTTGGGTGCCATTTTACTGGTACTGTCAGTTGAACCTCACCTCACCTTAAACATCCTTTCACAGCACCCCTGCTGCTGGGTTTGTAGCCTTGGCATGAGATTCCAAAGATCAGGACATTTAAGATTTCTTTTTTTTTTAATTTTTATTTTTTATAGATTTATTTATGCATACAAGCACTGGGGTACAGGCCAGAGGTATGGGGGGTGAGAGGATTCACCACAGAGAGCACGGAGCAGAACAGGCAGATCAACAGAAGCACACTGCTGAGGGGAGCAGCGGGCACAGCAGGAGAGGTCCCCTCCCTGGCCGGCAGCAGGGGTTGAACTCGTGCTGCAGTGGCTGTGGTTTGCTTCATAGTGCGTTGCTTAACCCACTGCGCCACCAGGGAGGCCCACATTTAAGATTTCTTGAGGCTTTATGTTTTGTTATTACAGTCAGACAATTCTAAGTTTCGTTACTGTCTGCCTCCCTATAACTCCTGTTAGCAGTTCTGACTTAGCCCCTTGGAGTGAATGCCAAGACAATCTCAATATTCCTAATTAAGTGACCGAGTGATAGCACAGGGTAAGAATGTGAAAGAAGAGCCTCTGGATGGCATCACTGGGATGTCCGAGCCAGACTTGCCCTGCGGGTTAGGTCCCGAGTCCTCTGCTGGGCAGGTGGCTAATGGAGATTTTAGCTTTAATCCTGCATCATAACGATAAATACTAAGAAAAGAACACCCGAAGTAAAGATCCAGGGAACCTGCTTTGTACCACTATCGGGCTAGGCTCTTTCACTGTTCCACTTAATTTTTACAATAACTCAAATAATATTGTTCATTCTCAGCATGAGGAAATGGAAACCCAGAAATTAAGTATACATTAGAATGAATTGCTAGAAAAGGTTAGAATCCAAGTAGTTAATTGTGACTAGGATGAGCGATGATTTCATCTTCTAAAATGATGGGTCATTCAGTTCCACCGAATGGAATTGGAAGTAAAGAGCTGATACCATAAACAGAGAGGAGCATAGATGAGTTTCGTTCTTGGCCTATTTGCAAATGAAATTTAATAGTTTAGTGAAATAAGTTTCTGAGAAAACACTGGAATATACAACAGAGATAATGGTATCCCGTCAGGTCCTTGCATAGTATTTTGAATGAACCCTTAACACTGTCCGGTCATTGTCTTCTTTGTCTCTCCCTCAGTAAACTGTAAGCTCCTGGAGGGTAGAGAGAATGTGCTGAATTCGTACCATTATTTTCCCCAAGCCATAGCACAATGCCTGCCCCATGCAGCACTTGATAATTAAAGGCTTATTTCATGAAGGAATAAATAAAAGATGTCTTCTGTACAACATAACTCTATGTATCAAATCGATTTCAGTTGTTTTGAAGCAAGAAAACAATTCACACAAAATAACAGGCTTAAAAGAAGAATAATGATGATTTCTGAAACTTTGGGTAACCAATATTTTTGCGATTTCATGAGCCTGGCTGCAGGATTTTTGTACGTTTCTGGTATGGTACTCTGAAATGGGATTCTATTCTAGCTGTGAGTTAAATTATTAGACATTTTTTAAATTAAAACATTTGTGGTCTCTAAGTAAAACTGGTTGTTTTGAATATATTTCATCCAGAATATTGAGTATGTTTAGGGCAATTTTAGAAATAGTTTTAATTTTGGAAAATATCTTGTTAAAGGGACTGTCCTAAGAAAGCATACACAGGGACTACAGGAACACAGTGCTAGGTGTGGCTTGGAATTGGAATTTGAAGCACCCATTTACATGCTTAACAGAATCCTTTCTGTGAAATAAGCAAAATGCAAAACCACACCTGGTTGACTTCAGGGATGCCTGTCTTAAATGGAGAACTAGTTTTCTATGACTAAGTGGAGAAAATTGTACAAAAGAAAATAAATTTCCCATGTGCATAATGTAATGTGTCAGATAACTGGCTCCCCCTTTCCTCTTGCTGCCCTGCCTCTGTCTCTCTTTCATGAGGCTAAAATCATTATGATGCTCATCAACATGAGCTCATAGTGTGGGCTCTGCTCTGTGCTGGATAACAAATCGAGGGATCTGCTTATTAGGGCTTTACCTTTTGGTATCGGGGGAGTGTTGACTTCTTGGGGTACTGGTTCTGAGAGCCCTGACAGTGTTGACAGCTATTGTTCTTTTAGGGACTTTACTTTTACTATTCAGGGGTTGCTCTTGGACCTTCAACAATTATGAAGAGCACCGAGAGGAGTAGAGTGACCTATACCAGACCCCTGCCCTTGTTCCTAGTGTGTGCGCAAGATGTGGTCATTTCCCACATGGGAGACAGCACCAGCCCTGCCATCTGCCACCTCTGACCCTCTGGGACTTGTGTTGGGACAACTGCCAGGAAGCTTTGCAGCTGGAGGGATGATTCCAGGCCTGCTTCCCCAGAGCAGGCCAGCTCCCTGTGACTTTTCTCTGTCCTCAGAGCAGGCTCCTGGGGGCCTCTTCTCCTAGTAATTGTCACTGCTAGTGCCTGAAGATAAGCACGTAGGCCCTTTTTATTTTATGATATTACTGTTAAAACAAGAATAGCAGCATTAGGAAATCACAAAAGTCCCGACCTGATTCCCTTCTGGGAGCCCCTTGGGACATAGCTGTCATTCCTTTTGGTGGGCTTTCTTTTCCTTCTAACTTCTTTCCCTTTCTCCCATTAAAGGAACAGTTTGCTTTGACCAGGAAATCTCATGGCCAGCATGTAAGCCTGAAGATGAAGCGAGGGAGAGCTGAGAGGTCCATCTCTGAGATGCATCCTGGGAGTCTGAATTTCTGGGGTGTTCTCTGGGATTGGACTCTGAAACATTCAGAGCATTTCTTCTTTTTTTTTTTTAAGATTTATTTATTTATCCTTACAAAAGCTGGGGTACAGGCCAGAATCGTGGGAAGTGAGACAGAGTGGGGAGCAGAACAGGAAGATGGAATGAAACACACTGCTGAGGGGAGCAGCGGGTGAGGCAGGAGAGGTCTGCTGTGCCATGTGGGTCCCCTTCCTGGCTGGGATCAAACTCGCGCTGCTGTGCCGCAGATGCTTCACAGTGCTGAGGCGCTCAACCAGCTGTGCCACCAGGGAGACCCCTCAGAGCATTTCTTAAGAGCACCCTTTTTTGGCAGTGGTAGAGTAGGGTGGGGGCAATCCAGTATAGATTTTCATCCAATGAGAACTTTACTTTTCTTAAGTTCAGCTTAAACATAGCTGTTCTGGACCATGCCAGCCCATATGTGAATTCACTGCTATTATTTGATCAGTACAAATCACAGGATTAGTCAAGAGTGATGGGGAATTGACCTGGCTGGAAATTGTGCCAGTTGAGATCCTCAAGCAAAGTTAGTGCTGGGATTGTTTTTCTACAAGTTGACTTCAGATGACATATTTCACATTTGGAAAACAATATTGTAGACACGAATAAGAAACTATGAGTCATACAATAAATATAATACTAGGCTTGTGCCATGGCTTTTAGAGCATTGTATTTTAGTGCTCGTTTAATTATCTGTTTGCTATAAAAGTTGGCAGTCTTGTTTTCCTCTCCAGTGTAAACAAATAATAAAACAAATAATATTACTGAATTCCCTTGCCACTTATTGCTACTTATTGCTATAATAGAAGAAAAAGAGAAACTTCTTTTCTTCCCCCCGCCCGCCCCGCTAGTTCCAACTTCTCTGTAGTTTGAAATGGAAGTTTTCAAGGAAGGTTTCCTTTTTTTTCCCCTTTCAATAGTTTCTTTGAAATAACTCTAAAGGAGGTAAATTAAAATTCTCATTTTGAAAGTAAACAAGTCACCACAATTAAAAAAAAAAATCATTGTAACTGATGAAGCATTTCAGAGAGAGGCCTTTTTGTTAGCCATGATTCATCTGGGTGGGTTGACAGCTTAGGGTCTAGATTTCAGCTTTTGAAGTCCAGGAATTTGATTTCTTGAGATGAGAGTTGAGTGAACTCAGGGGTATCGATTGCATTCTCTCTGCAGCAAAGATGATACAGAAAGTCCAATAACAAAAGTTTGCTTAGTGAGTATGAAGTCAGAGCCAAAGACAGGGCTGATCTGATCTGAGTGCCTCTTGTCAGCCTGCCTGGGGTGGGCATCCTCTCCCCAGTCCAGAGGCAGCCCTGAGAACACAACCCATCACTCCTCCTCTTGGCCGGTGAGGCCGTCTTTCCTGCTGGTCCAGCGCTAGAAAATAGTGAATAGCCTCTCTTGTTAAAAGAACACAAAACCCCCTAAGGTCTGAGCACATGAGAACTCCAGGAGGCGAGACTGTGCAAGCAGTTACCAGCTCATTCTCCTGATTTTCCATCACCTTGCAGTTTTCTCCCCCTTTGATTCTGGGTGTTCATTACCATCTCAGCCCCAGGGACCCATTGTGCCCTCTAGAAAATTGGTCAAAGCCTAACGTCAGACCTGTTTCTATTGTTGTTCTAAGCTTAGTTGAGGTAAGCCAGACAGTTCATGGACATCTAATTAAAATTAAGAGAAAGCTAAAGGAAAACAAGCATGTACCGAAACTATAAGAGCATCAGGCTAATGAAAGATAGATTTCTGCGTGTGGTATAAAATGTTGGGCAATCTAAACCAAACAGTTAGTCATGACCAGGTTAAACAATGACTTCATCTTCTAAAGTGATGAGACAGACTACTGCGTTTTTCAAAAACAGTCAGCAAGCATAACTGAAGAGTGTCCAAAGTCCTTATCAACCTGGTTTACTTTTGAAGATGACTAATCATATTTAAACAGATTCTTACATATGAAATATGTATTTTATGTTTAATTTTGCCACATTTCTGGAATTGTGTTCTAGTTCTGGAGGCATTTTGCAAAGTCCAGAATGTACTGATCATAAAATGAGAGTGTCAGAGTCATAGGAGTACTTTTTCTTTTTTAGCTCTTTCAGAATACCATTAAAAATGCATTTAAAAATATTCAATACTTTTTAGTCAATAGTAGCCATTGTTTTTGATCTTCAAGTTTTTCTCTCTTTCACCAATAGTAGCCTACTTGTGAGGTTCTCATGTCCTTTTGACATGACCTCTTGAGTCTTGGAGCACTTCCTTCCTTTATGAGATCATCAAAAGTTTTCAAGCTCATCTTGTATATTTTTCTGATCAAATCAGGAATCAGTCACACTTCAAAGGAATCCTGGTTTCTTTTAATGACGAATGGTTTTTTTAAGATCACAAACTGGGGTTGTCATTGCTTCTAAATACGTGTGTGTTTGTATCTATATGAGGAAAAAAAGTGAGTTCCTACTAGTAGTTCTAATTTAAATATGCTAATAAGGATCAAAAACTTAAAGTTCTTTGGTTGTAAACTTGTATTTTTGTTACACTGAAAACATCTGGTTCTTTTGACATTAACATAATTAGTTGTTTTATCATACGGTCTATAGAATTAAAAAATAATACTAATATCATTAATGACAATGTTGCTACTGAATGTCATTTAGCATTTTTTTACAGTTCTATTTGACCTTGCAATAAATACCACCATTGATGCATAGTCACAGTACTGTATTCTAAAGCAGCTTTTCTGTATTATGCCAACAATGGGGTATTCTATTAGCTTCATCTGTTTCCATTCATTTTTAGTTTTTAGGGTTTTCTTCTTATTTATTAGCATTAATAAAACACGTGATTCTGTGTCAAAACTATGTACAGCACTTCCGGAGAGTCTGTTTTCCATTTTTGTGTCTTCCATACTGTTCTCTTATACATATTTTTGAAGCAGTTTTTGGCTTATCCATCTAGTGTTCCTAGCAAACATTTGTATTTCTCTCCATATCCCTTCATTCCTTATTTATGTTTACCGTGCCCTTGGTGAATGTTGGAGTTTAAGAATGACTTTTTAACCTTATAGTTCTGAACTACTAAAGTCTTTGGCTGGAGATATGAGGAAACACTTTTAAAATAAAACTGCTTTTATTTATTTTTAAACTTTACATATTTTTACATCGTTGTTCATTTTTGTACAAGTTTGATTTCTGCTCTCAGGTCTAATCCCCATAAAATTACCACACCAAGATCAAAACAAGAACATCACCATAGTCTCTTGTGCTCTTCCCACCCTCCCCACGCTCTCTCCACCCCTGCTGAATGTCTCCGATTTATAGTTTGCTAGCTAGTTTTGTCCCCACCTCCCCACCCACCCCTTGTTTGGTTCCCCTGTAAATGAAACCATCCGATATTTTTCTTTTTCCTTCTGACTTATTTCACTGAGCATTATCCCTTCTAGCTCCATCCATATTGCTGCCAATGGCATGAGTTTCTTTTTTGATAAAGATAGAACTGCTTTTAAAGGGGGAATATTTTACTTTGTTCTTGGAAACCATTCTTCTAAGAGAAACAACCATGGTTTCTAACTACATGCTTCCCAGGCCTCACTAAGCTGCCAAGAAAGAGTGTAACACATTTCGGAATGAAGCCGGTTCTCCCCTCTGCCTGCAGGCTTCTCCGCGGCGCTGCCCACTTCTCCTGGCGTTGGGCTCGCGGTCCCTTCCGACGCTGCTGGAGTGAGGTGGACATTTGCATCCCGCTGGTGCTCTGAACCTGAGACTTGTTCCCTTCGGTGCTCCACCTCGGGCTCCTCCCAGATCTTGGGACAAGCTCGGAAATCTCTGGAGCTGCTTTTGGTCCCCAGGCGCCTTTGCTCTTCCACGGTCGCTGGGTTCCGCGTCCGCCCCTCCCTCCACACCCCACATCCCCCTTCCCATTCCCCTTCCCTCTCCTCTCCACCCCTCTGGAGCAGGTCCCGGGAGCCGACTCGGCGAGCTGGAGCGGGAGCCGCCCCGCCTGCGCACGGTGACGCCGGGATTGGGGGCGGGAGCGCCGCCTCCGTCTCCCGCGCGTTCGCTAGCTGCTCGCAGGCTCGCTCCCGCCCTCCCTCCCCGCCCCAAGCCCTCTCCTAGCTCAGCCGTGCAGGCTCCGCACTGCAGATGCCCGCCCGCCTCTCCGCGCTCAGTGGCTGCCGCGGTGCCTCGCAGATCCACTCCACTTTCGGGCCCGAGCACCTGCCGCACCCTTGCTACTCCGGAGGGACCCCCGACTGGCCCGACTTGCAGTACTCAGCGCGAAGCCGCTACTCAGGCGGGGCAGCGAGGTTCCAGGCGGACGGTGGCCGCGCCGGAGTCCAGGGCGCACTCGGATGAGACAGGACAAGCTGAGCGGCTCCCTGAGGCGCGGAGGGAGATGCCTGAAGCGGCAGGGTGGTGGCGGCGGCGGCGGCGGCGGCGTGGGCACCATCCTGAGCAATGTGCTCAAGAAGCGCAGCTGCATTTCCCGCACCGCGCCCCGGCTGCTTTGCACCCTGGAGCCGGGTGAGGACCCCGGGCTGCAGATGGGGCACTGGAAAGTAGCGTGGCGCCCCCGGAGCTGTTGCTCCTGCTTCTGCCTCAGCTGGACTCTATTTAGTCCGGGGAGCGCTGGCGGGCTGCGCTGCGCTGGCCGCCGCGGCTTGTCCCGCGTGGGGCTGGGTCGGCCTGGGAGGGAAGAGTGATATCGAGGGCCTGGGTAGGGATAGCGCCCTCCGAGCGTAACGTGGACCGGTTGCCCCGGCCTGCGGGCCCACACCCTGCGGCCTGTGCGCGGTCCAGCCCTGCGTGTGTCCAGAGCTGCCAGCGAACGGTGAGCCTGGCCTTTTCCGTGCGGTGGGGAAGTGCTTGGAGGCTTCCCGGGCCGTCTGGGGGCCGCGCCACCAATAGTGCTAGGGCGCCCAGGAAGCCAGACGGTGAAAGAGATGTGTGGGGCGGAAAAAGGCACAGGTTTAATACTTGGGGTTATAGAAAAGGCGGCGACTGAAAAGGGAAAATCGGGCGCATTTTTCCTGGGGATGGGGGGGTCTGAGGCGTAAGTGCCGGGGTCAGCTCGCCTAGAGCCTCTTATTTGTGTGTCTGGGTGGAGCAGGCAGGTAACTGCTGGTAGAGATCCTTTCTCATAGATAAAGTCCTGGAGCGCGTCTGGTCCTGTTAAGCTAGGCCCTTTCTGCTGTCAGCCTGTGTTTACACTTCGCTGCCTCTCTCCAAGCTGCATAACTCTGCGTCTGCTCCACCACCCGGCATCCCTTCCCCGGGTTTTATGAGTCCGGCCCGGGAGCGGGCGCCTGTGCACTGAGCTTTCTGGCAAAGGGTCGCCGCAGAGGGAGCCGCCTGTATGTTTGCTCCTGTAAGATTAGAGCTCACCTGTCTCTGGAGTGGCGTCAGCTGGGTTCCAGGCGGCTCTTCCTTCCCTCCTACCCATCTCCCCCGCTTCTCAGGGCCTACAGGGACCTGCTATCCTGAGGCTGCAAGGGAGAATCTGCTGAGGCGCCGAGCCCCAGAGGGTGGAACGCGTCGCTGCTTTTCCGACCTCGTGGTTTCTTTGTTTATCTCCCCAAGGACGCGCTAGTTCCAGAGACTGTAGTATTTATTCACTGTCTTCCTCTACCCTTAAAAAAAGAATCTTCCCACGTTAAAAGTGTTTTGTGTTTTGAATCCGGAACAGCAGTGATTATCAGATGAAACATAAGCCTTTTCCCCTCCCTTATTCAGTTAGGAGAAAAGAGGTGAAAATGACCCGATTTCAGCTTTTGCATGCAGGTGGCAAATGGTCAATTATCGTTTAAATCCTGAGTCATTTTTGATCATGAGAAAATAGTTGTGGTTTTGACTAACACCAGCCGTGTTTCAGCAGGCAGGGCAATCAGCGTGACGCCCAGCAGGTGCTCTGAAAAAGTCAAGGGAACATACACGGTGATAATACAGGGAATCAGGGTCTTTTTGGTCGTTTGAAATAAGTCAGTGCAGTACCGAATTTCCTGGTCTTTGTTATACAAAGCAAACGTCATGGCTACACGCTCTTCCATTCAGCACCCCGCATCTGGACAGCAACCTCACAATGTGGTGTGTTTCACCAAGCTTTAAATCTCATCTCTAGTTGGAGGCACTCCCGTAGCATTGTTGCATTGCTCTGCACTCAGGCAATTTAAAACATCTCACAGAGATGAGAATCCCAGGTGGTACTTAATATACCTCAGTGAGGCAAAACCTACCTATTTAGGTGAAGTGTGATATTAGCCCTGAAGCTTTGGGAGAAAACCATCAAAGCATTCATTGGTTGGATGCCTGGGATTCTCTACTACAGCTTGACTTTAGAATTTATAATCCAGCTAATGCATTCACAATAGTCTTCCAGGATTTTAAGGATGTTGGCTTACCATCATGGGCTTGGGCATATCAATCACAAATCTTTCCAGCTTCTTGACTTTACATATTTTTTTAAAAGTCTTTGTTATCATAATTTTATACATTCTGAAGATTGTTCATATGCACATACCAGCTCCTAGATGGTGGAAATTGTTAAGAGGTTTTCAGTATGCCTAATCCACAACCAGCCTCTTAGAAGCAAAATGTCATAAACGCTATCATCAATTATAAAACTGATTGCTGTTGGTAATGTTTGGTGTATTTTGGTCTATGAACTTTTTAAGTAATAAGTTTTTTTAAATAGTGACTTAAATGTCATTTCCCTGATTTTGAAGTTGTAGGGAAAGACTGTATAGTATTTTAAGATTTGATTTTATTATTTTAAGTTAGAATTCAAGTGAGAATAAAAATTGCCATGTATTTTCATGTCGATAACAATGGCACATACTTCTAATACAGAATTCTAAACAGAAGTCCAATATACATATTAAACATGTAGTCTTTATAATACTTTTTATTTCTATTCCATATATTTGAGATTTGAGTAAAGAAGTTTGTCTCAGGTTGTAGATTACTTGGAACTAGATGTTCAGGTCTACTTTTAACTGGAAGTCTGTAGTTTAACATATACATTATTTTATTTTCAATGAATAAGTATATCAAAGAATTTCCCCCCAAATGTTAATATCTTATTTATAAATTTTCCTTACTGTACAAAAAGTAGAAATGCTGTTACAGTCTTGGTGTAACTGATAGCTACAGATGGTTGATCTACCAGTCACAGTTATCTGCCTCAGCAAGTCTTACCTGAAAGCCTAATACTTACTATTTTGTTAGGGTAAAGTCTCTAAGTTTGATGGTGGATCTCCAAGAGGAGCTAAATAGAGGAAGGTAGAATATTACAATAGGTATTTTGTTGTTCTTTGGGTGAGTGGGTATCCTGAGGTTTATATTGCATCCTCTTTTGATCTTTCCTGCTTTCTTCTTCCTCATTGAGTTCACCATCATCAACCTTACCATCCTGTTCAAATTCTTCCTCTCCGCAGACACTGTCTTTATCCTCTTTACCATCAAGTTCTGCCTCCCCACATCTGTGTGCTTCTTACCCTTCTCATCTTTTTCTTCATCTTCCTCCTCTTCATCTACACTATCTGCCTAGGCATCTGATTCAGGGGTCTCTTTATCCTCTTGATTGTAGCAACCTAGGTAAGTCAGGAACTTATAGACCATTTCTTAGTAGTCATTTGAGGTTAGTAACCTTACAGTTAAGCAGATTTTGACTTTTCAGACAGCACAGCTTTTTCAAATATTCCAAGATGCTGTTATCTTTCAGTTTCTTTCTACTTAAGTTCGGATGTGTGCGATTTAAAAGTTTTCCTGCTAACATGTCCAGACCTCGAAGATTGTATTGTCAGAACCAAGCTTTTCAAATTTAGGTGGTTAGGGAGATTTGGAACTAAAATTAAGTCTTCATTTATTAAACTGAGGTACTCTGAAGTTCACAAATTCAGCCATCAAGTCCTCAATGTCCCCGTCACTTGTTTTGCAGGACAAGCCTTGAAAAGCTGCTGGAGTCTGTTTCCTCAGCTCCAAGTGGATTCTACTCCTTGTGTCCATGGTTCCCTTTTATTCCCTCTTCACACTTAACTTTCTGTGGCAGGGGTGGAGGAGGGAGAGACTCCAAACATGTGCAGTGAGGGCTGCTGGGAAAGGTCTATTGACAGTGAAGGCTAGCTCCTGGCCCCGGGCATTAGCCTCTGTGTGGGCATAGGAGTGGAGTCACTACAGCCAAGTTACTCTTCAAGACTATTTAAAGATATATGAAAATTGGCGCAGCAGAACTCTCCTGTGTCCCTTGCTGCTTCCCTTAGCAGTATATTTCAATACACTTTTCTGGTGTATTTTCTTGGTGTATATCTGGTCACCAAAAAAAAAAAAAAAAAAAGTGATAATATTTCTATAACTTTTTTTAAAAAAGATTTATTTATTTATGCCTACAAGAAATGGGGTACAGGCCAGAGGTGTGTGTGGGGGGGAGAGGATTCACCAGAGACAGAGTGGGCAGCAGAACAGGCAGATTGACTGAAACATATTGAGAGGAGCAGTGGGCAAGGCAGGGGAGGTCTGCTGCGCCATGTGGGTCCCCTCCCTGACTGGGGATTGCACTCATGCTGCAGTAGCTGAGGATAGCCCTATAGTCCAGCGACTGAACCTCTTGTACCACAAGGGAGGCCCTAATATTTCTATAACTTTTGATATGCCACTGATGTTTTCTTGATAGACTTGGTCTGCAAAAGCATCCTAGAAAACAAATTCTTTGTAAAGAATTCTTTTCCTAAGTTTTGCAAATATTAATAACACCATGCTAGGTGCAGTTTACTGAGATCAATGTTATTATTCTCATTTTGAAGATAATGAATTGAGATTAAAACAGATTAAATCAATTGTTTTAATTTAAAGCAAGCAAGTGGAGGTTTGTATGACTTGAAGTCTGTGGTGTCATTGCTTTTTGTTGCATTACTCCCTAAAATTGTGGGATCCACCCTTTGTGATAAGTTCCATTCTGTTGCTATAGGGGATTTTTCTGATTTAATAATCAATATTCTTATTTTTTTCTTTCAGTAAAATTGACTGGCTTTTAGTAAAAATAAATGCTTTAAAACATTTTGTGATGATTCAGTAGACTCAAGTAAATTTTTACCTTTACCTTTACTTTTTGGTGTAGCTTAGATTCACCCCAAATAACAGTTATTTATATATATTTTTTTCTTTTAGGAGTTGACACAAAGTTGAAATTCACTCTTGAACCATCTTTAGGCCAAAATGGTTTTCAGCAGGTAACTTTATTTATTTATTTTTACTATTCTAATTTTGGAACAGCTACAGGAAACTTGGAGATGTATTCTCAACTTGGGAAAATTGCATGTGCTATGAGATGTATAAAAAGTTGAGTCAGCTCTTAAAATTATAAAATAACATACAAAGCTACAAGTGGCCTGGATTTATATGGTCACTGAAAATTTTTGTACTTTTTATCAATGATGCAAGTGTGAAAAAATTAAAGTGACCAAATGTCTATTATTCTAAATTCATTATACATGTTTTGATTTGGGATCTAAACCTTCCAAGTTACTGTGTGTGTACTGCAAGTGACTCACAGCTGTGTTAGGAGTTCTTAAGGGGTGGAGACTGGGACAGTCATATTCCTTAGCTAGTCATATCTGACTGAAAGAAGCTTTGCTTACCCCTGTGTGTTGTACAGATTTTGTCAGATTCTATAGATGTCAGGATGGGAAAAAGATTGAAAAATGCTTATCCTGGTCAATTTTATCACTCTTCCTGTATCTGTTTTTTTGTTCCTAGTGGTATGATGCTCTCAAGGCAGTTGCCAGACTTTCAACAGGAATACCAAAGGAATGGAGAAGAAAGGTAAGGTAGATCCATAAGGCTAAAATGCAAAATGACCATCACTCATCATATTCTTTCAAGTGCCTGGGATGTCATGAAAGATATTCCCAGATTATGTCATTTGAAACCTGTCTCTCTTTAGTATTTGTTCAATGAATAAATATTTATTGATGATCTATTCTGTGCCAAATATTGTTCTAGCCACTGGGATACATCAGTGAAAAAAAGGGAAAAAATCAAATTTTTACTTTATAGACCTATAAAATGATGTGTACCATGAAAAAAAAATAAAGTAGAGAAAGAAATAAGGAGAGTGGGAGAATGGAAATAAGGAGGTAAAATTTTAAATAGCAAGGTGACATCTGAATACGACCCTGAGGGAAGGAACACTTCAAACAGAGGGGAATAGCATGACACAATTACATTTTAGATGGACCATCTGGCTACTAATGAGGATATGAAGGACAAAGAGACCAGTGGAAGACTTGCAACAATTCAGGAAAGAGAGGCATCAGGTTTTGGTAGTGGAGGTGGAGAGAAGGATCCAATTCTTGATACATTTTGAAGCCTGAATGAATTCCTCTTGGATTGAATAAAAGATGTAAGAGAGATGGCAATGATGACTTCAAGATTTTGACCTGAGCTAATGGAAGAAAACGGTTAATATTTACTCAAATTGGAGGAACAGATGTGTATGTTTGTATGTATGTGTACAGCTTGGGTGGTGGAGGACTAGGTGACTGGTTGTGCATCTGTTAAAGTTGAGATGCATATTAGATTTACCAGATGCAGCTGTCTAGTGGGTATTTGGACTTAAATTTATGATGCTAAGGTGAGAATCTGGTTGGAGATATGGATCAGTCTTATACCTCAGAATTGTATGCAAATATCAAAACTTGAAATGCTCTCTTAATAATAAATTTTTAAACCTAGTCTTAATATTCCCAGAATTTAAACATTGAGGTTTCTCAAAAAAATATACATTAAAATGGTATTACAAAATTTGATTTTTATAAACAACTTTTCAGAATAACCTAATAAAAGGAGTAAAAATATCTAGTGAATCTTTAAAAAGTCATTTTGGGAGCCCCATTCATCAACCGTGTGTGTGTGTGTGTGTGTGTGTGTGTGTGAGAGAGAGAGAGAGAGAGAAAGAGAGAGAGAGAGAGAAGTATGACTTAAAGACAGAGGCCACTCTGTGGTAGGAAAAAAGCACCAATTCTCTGGTCAACAAGATGTGGTCTATATAAACAATGAAATACTACTCAGTAATCTAAAAAAGATAAATTCATGTCATTTGAGGCAACTTGGATGGAGCTGGAAGGGATTATACTAAGTGAAATAAGTCACTTAGATAAATATTAGATGGTTTTGCTTATATGTGAAATACAGAGAAATCCAGGAAAAGGTCAGGAAAAAGTCAAAACTTGCAAGCTGACCATAGATCTGAGGCAAACAGCAGGGGAGGGGGAGTGAGAGGGACCAAAACAGTGGAGGGAAGAGCACAAGGGACTGTGGTGATGGATCACAGGTGCTATGGTGGTAAGAGGACTACAGGTGGTGACACCTGAGGGGAGAAATCAAATACTGTCCAAAAATTAATAACCATGTAAGAAAATAAATAAATTTTTTAAAAGGGCCCATTCTCCATGAGTGAACAAGTGTCTCTTGCCCAAGCATAAGTAGCAATTCAGAGCTAAGTATTACAAGCTCATAAGAGAATATAGCTAATTCAATGGATAGATGTAAAATTTGAAACCTTTTTTTTGTTTGTTTGTTAACAATATCCCTGTAGTGACTGGATAACTGCTTGGCACATAGTGGAATTCAATGACTACTAATTGAAAGGACAGATGAAAGGCCCCAATTGGTACTATTCTGTACAGCAAAGGTTTCAGTTAGGCTCTGGTAGATTTCTACCTGTGAACTGTATTTAGTCTGGGATCAGCTCTCATTTTCTTCTTGTATACAATGACAATTTTTTGATAAAGGTTGGAATTATGTCTCTTTATTTAGCAATCTTTTTAAATCTGTTAATTTTTTAGGTTTGGTTGACCTTGGCAGATCATTATTTGCACAGTATAGCCATTGACTGGGACAAAACCATGCGCTTCACTTTCAATGAAAGGAGTAATCCTGATGATGACTCAATGGGGATTCAGATAGTCAAGGTAAATGCTCCTGAACCTGACCTATTGTCCCAACTTGGCATGAAAACTCTAAGAGCTAGATGTTTCCTGGGCAGAGGGTCAAATGATCTCTTTATTATGGTCTGAATGTATTGTTTGCTTCCTCATTTTATTTTTCAGTGGTGAACTTTGACTATGCCTTGTCTTCTTAAATTTGAATGTTGGCAGTAAGAAGAAAATATTACCATTTACATTCAATTTTTTTATCTTGCTCATATGATAGTGATTGAAATTTATTCTCTTATCATGGGTGAGGGTCAGGGCCACCAGCTGATTTTTCACATAAGAGTGACTGATTGAGAAATATAAAGTTACATATATTTCATATTAAAATAAATGAGATGTCAATTTATAAAAATAGATAGGATACTGACTGATGGGTATACTTTAAACCAGATGGTTGAGGATTTGAGCCAGCTGTGAAAGCAGCTGTGATTTGCTTACCTGGATTATTACAGATGATTAGAGCCTGGTGCTAAATGCCAAGGATATCAATTCGCTTTCATTCCACTGTTACTCTCTTACATAAGCCTAGATAGAGCATGTGGTTTTTGATTTTAAGTGATTATGTTATAGTGTGATGCTGAGCTGAGGTGTTAAAAAGAAAGTTGTTTCATTTAAATTTTGGTCACCAGAAAATGACTAATTTCATATCTAATGTGGTCTGTTTCAGACAAACGCTAAAAGATTTTTGGCATTTTATATTGCATGCCTGAAAAGCCTTTGCACTATCCACATTTCAGTTATTTGGAATTTTAGAATTTGTTTCATAGACATGGATTGTTCTTTGAGATATTTTCTTTCAGTTTAAATTGTGAATTAAGGCAGTGCACATTTTATAACAATCATGTTGCTGAGAGACTTTTTTATTTTATCATTGAAATGAATGTTATGTCAGTAATATGGCTTTAGCTTCTGAAAACTGTAGTCTCTGGAAATTAAATTATAGATGTTGCTCTCATTAAATACTAAAGTGCAGCAAATGTTTTTGTCCCTTTTGTATATGTTTATAAAACAATTTGGAGACAATGATATTTCTGTCTTGGATAGAATGAATTTTATGTTTATGGATAGTACAGATTACATTTTTTGCTGTTTTGATTCTGCTCCTTAATATTGCTTGAAGTTTTCATAGTTAAATAATATATCCCTTTTTTTGTAGAAATGAACAATGTTAGCATATAAAATACATGTTTTGATGATTGTTTTATCTGCAGCATATTAATTATTGATATTAAAATAAGCTATTTGAAATTACATTGTAATTTTTATTAATTTTGAGCCACTTTTTATATTAATTCTGAAAACATTTTAAGTAGAAAATTTACCTAGCTGAAATTTCCCTTTAAAATGTGTCTTAGTCCCTAAATGCCCAAAAACAGTTGATTGGATCAGGAAGATGTGGTACATATACACGATGGAATACTATCCAGCAATTAAAAAAAAGATAAACTAGAGTCATTTATAGGAACATGGATGGAACTGGATGGGATTATGATCAGCGAAATAAATCAGAAGACAAAAGAAAAATACTGGATGGTTTCGCCCCAGGAGGAATATAAGGAAACCAAATAAGGATCAAGGAAAGGAATAAGAACAACAACAACAGTAATAATAAAAACACAGCAAAAACAAAGACAAGGACAAATTGGGGACACTTGGTGGGGAGGGGGAAGAGAGAGGGTTGAGGGAAGATAAGAGCACAAGGGACTGAGGTGATAGTGCACTGGTGAAATGGTGATGGGGAATCCATGGGGACTACAATTGATATCAAATATATATAAATAAAGAAGGAAAGAAAAAAGAATATAGATGTTAGCTAAACATTATAAGAAAAAAATATGTCTTAGTCAACTATATTTCAATAAACTGGGTAAAAATGTTTATTTCAATAAAACTGGGAAAAAGTATACCAGAAAACATTAGGAAAAAGAAAACAAAAAAGTATTTTGCTCCATGTATAAGGTATATGTACACTTTTAAAAACTAAAATCCATATTGATAATCTAAATGAATTTAATGCTGAGACAAAGAAATAATTAATTTTCTTGGTAGATATTATAAGGGGTTATTTTAAAATACCTGTTTCCTTCCCTTTCAGGACCTTCACCGCACAGGCTACAGTTCTTATTGTGGCCAGGAGGCTGAGCAGGACAGGGTTGTGTTGAAGCGGGTCCTGTTGGCCTACGCCCGGTGGAACAAGAACGTCGGATACTGCCAAGGCTTTAACATCCTGGCTGCGTTAATTCTGGAAGTGGTGGAAGGCAATGAAGGGGATGCGCTGAAAGTGAGTATCAGGCTCTGAAGAAGACAATTGAATATCTTTTGAGAATATAATGTTGGAATTATAATTTCTCTTCCCTGACGCCCTATCCTTTCAAGCTAAATGACACATTTGTCATTTACCCACGAGACCACTTCCCTCAGGTTAAAGCCAGGTCAAGTGGTCAACTCAGGTAGTTGCTAAATGTGAAGATTCTATTTTAAGTCACGCTTGTAAGACATTGTATTTTTTTCTTTTTCATTTAATTAATTAATTAATTTATGCATACAAGAGCTGGGGCACAGGCCAGAGTCGCCAGAGGTGAGAGTATTCACCAGAGACAGAGTAGGCAGATCAGCTGAAATACAGTGCTTGAGGGGAGCAGCAGACGAGGCAGGAGAGGTCTGCTGTGCTATGTGGGTTCCCTCCCTGGCCTGTGATCGAACTTGCAATGCTATGCTGTGGATGCGTCACAGTGCAGCACTCAACCTTCTGCGCCACCAGGGAGGCCCAAGACATTGTATTTTTTTTTAAAGATTTATTTATTTATGCATACAAGCACTGGGGTACTGACCAGAGGTGTGGGAGAGTGAAAGGATTCACCACAGAGAGCAGGGAGCAGAACAGGCAGATCAACTGAAGTACACTGCTGAGGGGAGCAGCGGGCACAGCAGGAGAGGTCTGCCGCGCCATGTGGGTCCCCTCCCTGGCTGGCAGGGATCGAACTCATGCTGCAGTAGCTGTGGTTTTCTTCATAGTGCGTTGCTTAACCCACTGCACCACCAGGGAGGCCCCAAGACATTGTATTTTTAAAGCAAGTTAAATGCTGATCATGTTAATTATCCATTGCTTTATAACTGATTAGCTCCTCAAAACAGCAAGCATGTATTAACTTACATTTCTTGGAGTTAGGAATCTGGGTGTAACTTAGCTGACTTAAACATCACATCAAGCTGTTGACTGGTTATGGGGTTATGGGGTTATGGTCTCATCTGAAGTTTCAGTAGTGGGAGCATGCACTTCCAAGTTTATTCAGTTGGTTGTTGGCAAGATTTAATTCTTCACAGGTTGTGGAACTGAGGCGCTCAGTTTCTTGCTGGTCATGGTTGAGGCCTTTTTTAGGTTTTTACCATGTGTGTCTCTCCATTTCACCAAATAGTCACTGGCATCCCTCAGAGTGAGAAAAATAATAAAAGAGAGCAAGGCAGAAGAGGCTATAAGGTACTGATGTATAGCTTAATATCAGAAGTGACATACCATTATTTTTGCCATATTTTATTAATTAGAAATCAGTCACTACATCCAGCTCAATCTCAAGGGGAAGGTCTTTTATGAAGGTTAGACTACCAGGAGGTAGGAATCAGTGACTAGGGGTCATGTTAGAAACTGTTTACCATGTATGCTTAATTCTAGCTGGCTCTTGTCAGGTTGCTTTACTCTTCATATTTGGGGCAAGGTATGGAGGAGGTAGGAGTGAATGTCCATGATGGAAGGTATTTGCATGGAAAAATTATGAAAGTGAATTATATTTATTGTCTTTTAATCTTTGATGCCTTGGAACTTTTTTAGTGAAACAAAATTCTGGGAGCATTTGAGGTGGAACTATAGCAATTGAAGCTTATAGGTCTGGCTAGAAGTCATGAGTCATCAGAAATAAAGTCTTTAAGAAAAATAGTGTTTCAAATGTGAAAGGTGGCTGTTATAATATTTTCTTGGGGCAATGTGGTATTATTAATTCATGTTTGAACCTGTTGACTGCAATACTTTGTGATGGATTGGATGGATACTTAATCTTTTATTCAAGAGCCTTTTATCTTCTACTCCCCAACCTTGTGTTTGATTGTGGTAAATACTCTGGTGATAGTCTTTATCACTGAATAACGTGATATGGAAAAATAAACACATATTCCACCTGGTTTATACTCATCATGGTAGAATTAATTGTACAGCCAGCCATAATCTAAATATGTATTCACCCCTCACTTTTTCCATTCATGTATTTAAGGAAATAACTTTGAACTACTTGTTTTCCTAATAGGTAATGGTGGGGGCAGAGGCAATAATAAGTCAAATACATGAGTTCAAAATATTTCTTTCTTTCTTTTTTTTTTAAGATTTATCTATCTATGCCTATAAGAACTGGGGTATAGGCCAGAAGCATGGAGAAGTGATAGGATTCACCAGAGACAGAGTGGGGAACAGAACAGACAAATTGAGTGAAGTACACTGCTGAGGGGAGCAGTGGCGAGGCAGGGCGGTCTGCTGTGCCATGTGGGTCAGCTCCCTGGCTGTGTATTGAACTCGTGCTGCAGATTCATCGAAGTGTGGTGCTTAACCCCTTGCACCACCAGGGAAGCGCCCCCAAATATTTCTTATTAAGAAACAATGCTGTTTACTTGGTCTATCAGCCTTGGTCTGTTTTTTCAGATGTAATTTGTATGATTATGAAACAAAAGCTGTTCTGTTGAAAAGTTGGAACAAGCAGTATGATTGCAGTGTGGTAGAGAGGTTAGGGGAGGAAATATACATGCAATCCAATCATGAAGGGTTTGGTGATACTTGAGAAACTAAAAAGTCACATAAAGATGGATTAGATACAGTTGAGAATTGAGAAACTTTTGAGAAACGCTTCCTCTAAGTCACTCTATGGGAAGAAATGATACTATCATCATATAGGAATCATATGGTTAGACATTTAATATGCAGAAGAAGATTAGGTTCGTGAAGAAACAGTTCAGACAAAAAGGAAAATACTAGGTGTCGGTGTTTTCCCAGCAGCTATTTTGACCTCTATAAGTTGTAATTATTAGGGAAATATATAGTTTATTTTAATCTTCCCTGATTTTTTTAGCACTTACTGTTTTTTCTTAGTAACTTTTATTTTTCTATTTGTTGAAAATTAGGAAATCCACCATTATTTATTTATTTCTGAATACTTAATTTTCTAAGAATGCTTTTAGACTCACAGCAAAATTGGAAGAAGAAGGTACAGAAAAGATATAGCCAACCCTTCCCTACCCACATGTAAAGCCTCCCATATTATCAATTTCACTCACTAGAATGGTACGTCTATTACAACTGTTGAACCTACATTGACACATCACAATCACCTAAATTTCATAGTTCAGTTTTTACTCTTGGTGCTGTATATTCTACGTGTTTGGACAAATATATAATGATGTGTATTCATCAATATCATATGGAATATTTTCACTGTCCTAAAACTCCTTTGTGCTCTATCTCATAATCTCTACTTCCCTGCTCCCTGCCACCACTGAATTTTTACTGTCTCCATAGTTTTATATTTTCCAGAATGCCATGTAGTTGTAATCATATAGTATGTGGCCCTTCCAGATTTGCTTCTTTCTCATGCTGATGTGGCAGACTAAGGTCCTTCCATGTTTCTTCATAGCTTGATAGCTTATTTCCATTCAGTGCAGGTTAGTGTTCTATTGTCTGGATCCACTGGATGACATCTTGGTTGCTTACAAAAATCTACATGTAGGTTTTGTTTGAGTGTGTGTGATTTTATGTGATTAAGATTTCAAATCCTTTAGGTAAATACCAAGGAGTGCAATTGCTGGATTGTATGGTAAGATTATGCTTACTTTTTAAAGAAACTGCCAAACTGTCTTCCAACATGTCTATACCATTTTTGCATTCCTACCAGCAAGCATTTTAATTGCTCCAGGTCCTTGCCAATATTCAGTGTTATCAGTGTTTAGATTTTAATAGTTGTGTAGTGGTATCTCGTTGTTTTCATTTGAATTTCCCTGATGACTGTGATGCAGAACATCGTTCCATATGCTCATTTACCATCTGTATATTTTCCTTGGTGAAGCGTTGGAAGTCTTTGGTTCATTTTTAAAAAAAGTTTGTCTTCTTATTGTTTACTTTTTTTTTTTAAAGATTTATTTATTTATGCATACAAGCACTGGGGTACAGGCAAGAGGTGTAGGGGGGTGAGAGGATTCACCACAGAGAACGGGGAGCAGAACAGGCAGATCAACAGAAGTACACTGCTGAGAGGAGCAGCGGGCACAGCAGGAGAGGTCTGCCACACCAGGTGGGTCCCCACCCTGGCCGGCAGCAGGGATTGAACTCGTGCTGCAGTGGCTGCGATTTGCCTCGTAGTGCGCCGCCCAACCCACTGCGCCACCAGGGGAGGCCCCTTATTGTTTACTTTTAAGAATTCTTTGTATATTTTAGATAACAGTCCTTTATCAGATGTTTCTTTTGAAATTATTCTAGCCTGTGTCTTGCCTTCTAATTTTCTTGACATTGCCGTCACTGAGCAGATGTTTTAGAATTAGTAAAGTCTAGCATATCAGTGATTTCTTTTATGGATCTTGCCTCTGGTATTGTATTTAAAAAGCTATTCCCATACGTAAAGTGACCTAGACTGTGTTATTTTATAGTTTTGCAATTGAGATTTAGGTCTATAATTTCTTTTGAGTCAGTTATTATGAAGAATGTGGGATTTATGTTTAAATTTTTTTTTTTTTTGCATTTGGATGTCCAGTTGTTCCAGCATTTGTTGAAGAAACTGTCTTTGTTATATTGCCATTATTTCTCCTAATTCTTAAATAAGATCTAATATTTGGCCTTTGAAATACAGGAGTGGAATACATGGGGGTTACAATTGATGTCAAATATATGGAAATTAAAGGGAAAAAATAGAATAATAAAAAAAAGAAATACAGGAGTAGCTGGAATGACATAGGTGATGAGATATAGCTTGCTTTTCATCTTATGTCAGCATTCTAGATGCTTTTAAGCAGAGTTTGTGTCATAAGGACTGCAACGATAATTGCAAATTTTTTGTTTTTCTTGTTTTCATGTAATTTTTTTGGAGTATAAATTTTCATAAAAATGCTTTTCTTGGTATTATATAACTTACCTTTTGATGAAAAATGCAATAATAAGTAGACTTTAATTTTGCCTTCATGATCCTGTATATCCCTTTTTTTCTTACTCCTAGAGTGTGAGGTCCCCACCAGGGAGCTCTGTGCTGCTGGAATTTGCTCTCCTCCTCAAGTGGGCTCAGTATCTCCAGCACCTCCCCCTTTCACATAATTAAATATATACTTTTTATTCCTAAGTTCCTAATTCCAAGATGATGATAAATTCTACACCAAAATAAGGAGGTTCAGGAGGCTCCCGGGGCCTGCCTACTCCTATAATAAAAGACTCAGATGGGCTTTCTCAAAAGTATGCTTCTGTCCTTATTGACTTAGTAAAGCTCTGATCCTAAAAGTAGAAACTACAAACTAAGGATAAGAGGGAAATATGACTTTGGTATATTTTGGGAGATAATTTTTTTGAAAGTAGAGTTTTGTGATTTGCTGCAAGTCAAAATATGAGATAGCTACTTCTCTACCAACATATACAGTCAGTTATGATTTTGTTATTTTGTCTTTTCTGTGCTCTGGGGAATAAATGCTCAGAGCATACAAGCTGACAGGAAAAGGAACAGAGATTGATAAACAGAGCGTGTGTTTACTGTTGGGTTATTTTAGTAGTTCTTGATATCTTAAAAAAAAAGTAATATCTTAGAAAAGATCTAACCCACATATTTAAATCTTTAAAAATATTAAAGATTTTGGGAGACTCCCTGGTGGTGAAAGGGGTTAAACACAGCTCATGAAGCACCTACGGCCACTGCAGCATGAGTTCAATCCCTGCCCAGGGAGGGGACCCACATGGCACAGCAGACCTTTCCTGCCTCACCTGCTGCTCCCCTCAGCAGTGTGTTTCAGTAGATCTGCCTGTTCTGCTCCCCACTCTGTCTCTGGTGAATCCTCTTACCCCCAACACCTCTGGCCTGTATCCCAGTTCTTGCAAGCATGAATAAATAAATCTTTAAAAAATAAATAAAAATTTTTAAAGATTTTTGAGGACCCAGTCTGTGATATCACGGACTAAAATTAAAATATACTGATTAAATTATACTGGAAATTTCTGACAAATAGAAAAGTCAGAATGAAGTTAGTAATTTGAAGAATTTGTGAGATCATTTTATGAAATAAATCAGATTTGAAAAGTAACATTTGTTCAAACAAAAACTTGTCTCATTATCCTAGGAGAGGAAAGTAGAGGAAAAGCTAATGTCAGTTCTGATAACCCAGGTTGGTGGTAGGTGAATCTTGAGAGCTGCTTTAGTGGAAATATTTTAGATGGGCCAGATTCTGGTTTCATATAAAGGTTATGGAACTGTGTTGACATCAAGGAGTCAATATTGAGATTCCTGCTGACTGCTGAGGAAGCATGTACTCTGTCACGTCTCAGAGTGAGGCTGAGGGTTATGTAATCACAGCTGCTTATGAGGTGAACTCAGGTCTAGAGGCCCTTATGGAAACTTTAGACAACAGCAGACTTTGGGTCTGAGTTACTTAAATAATTATGCTGCCTGCTCTTTTCCCAGGGTGGAGATGAGCCATGAAAATCTAGAGCATTTGCTACTGACACATTTAAAAAATAGTGACTCTGGTTACCTACATGTCATCTATTTGAATATGTTCTTGAATATGTTCTATTTAGTATTTGTTGGGATACCAGTTTTTATGAAGTGATCTTGTTCTTGATCTTTTTCTTCAGATTATGATTTACCTTATTGATAAGGTGCTTCCTGAGAGCTATTTTGTCAATAATCTCCGGGCCTTATCCGTGGATATGGCTGTCTTCAGAGACCTTTTGAGGCTGAAGCTTCCTGAATTATCTCAGCACCTGGATATTCTTCAGAGAACTGCAAACAAGGAGAGCGGAGGTTGTACTGGTTCACTGCTATAAAGTACTTCTCTGATTTCGCTGTAGATGGGAGCCTAAACCTTGAACGGAAATACATGTTTTTAGGTATTTCTGTTGGTGAGAGTTTGGTGCACTGGAATACACTTCTAGAGTACAAAATCAAAACTGGAAAAAAACAGGGACACAGGTTGTACCTCTGACTGGTCATGATGAGGAAGTCAGGCCAACAACTGAAATGTATCCTGTGCTCTGGATGAAGGATGTTGCACTCTTCTTCCCATCTAGTTAACCTGCTCTAAGTTGACACCAAACCTTCAAGACTTCTTTTAAACCAAACTCTAGTTATGGTTTAGCACAAACTGTGATTTTTGCCTGAACCGTGGAGATTATGGGAAAGAGGAATGTGTATTTTCATCAAGTTGCAGGAGGTCAAAGGAGTTAATTGGATTGAAATGTTTAATGCTCCTTTTAGTCATTCTTCATGTAAGGGTATTTAGGTTTACCTGAGATGAATCATCTTTCTGGAGGAGGGCTTTCTGAACTCCAGGTAGAATCTGAACCCTGAAGGAAGGCCCTAGGTTGAGTGGGATGGCCATGGAGATAGCACTGCAGGTGGCTGAGTCATGCTGCTATCTAGTGGGCATCAGCCAGGTCTCCAAAGACCTGTGCTGGTAGCTGTCACTGCACCCCTGCTTGCACCCCTGGCAGTGCTCAGAACATTCTAAAGAATAGTCAGAAGCATGTTGTGTTTCCTGTAAATGGCTGTCAGATCCTGACCCACACATTTAAATTTGGGAAAATAGTAAAGGATTTTAAGGACTTAATCTGAGATTAAAATACCCTGGAAAGTTTAGTGGTACCTGGGTGTCTCTGAGCATTGCCTTTTAAATCATTTGAATAATCTCATCAAATTGGGCGGTGCAGTATAATTGTGTGGATTTCATAACACATTCAGGAAGACCAACTTTGCCTGTCTTATGGCCAGACGTGCTTTACTGGGCTCTACCTTTTTCCCCAAATGTCTTCTACTTGCAAGGGTTGACCTCAGATTGCAATTTCTGAACAAAGATACTCCTTTGTTCATAGAAGGAAGAAAATGAGTGCAATAGAATGATCTTTTTTTGTTTGTACATGGATAAATGTACATCTTGACTGTAATTTGGGGTAGCAATCCACGTATTTAAACTTTTCTATTTCAGTGAAATATATATTTATACCATCATAGGCATAAGGAGGGAGGCAGAAATAGGAGAGCATTCTGTGTTTTTAGTGAATTAAGAAATTCAAAGTGAGCTGGATTCCAGATTTTTAAAGCTATTTGTAGTTTGGTTCAAATATTTTAATTTCATCTTGTTTAACCTCCAAATATTTTGGGATTTTCCAGCTAATTTTCTGTTATTGATCTCTAGCTTCATTCCATTATGGTTTCAGAACTATGTATAATTTAAACAGTAGGAAATTAATTTGTAATTTTTAATTTGTCATCAGCATCTGAATAAAAATAGATTCTATGGAATTTTAGAAGTTGGATTTTGCTTTTGAGGCTAGAAGCCTACTTTTTTTAAAAGATTTATTTGTGCATACAAGAGCTGCAGTACAGTACAGGCCAGAGGCGAGAGGATTCACCGGAGACAGAGTGGGGAGCAGAACAGACAGATGGACTGAGATACACTGCTGAGGAGAGCAGTGGGCAAGGCAGTAGAGGTCTGCTGTGCCATGTGGGTCCCCTCTTTGGCTGGGGATGGAACTCACGCTGCTGTTCCGTTGGTGCTTCACAGTGCGGTGCTCAACCCACTGCGCCACCAGGGAGACCCCTTTTTTTTAATCCTGTTTTTTTTTTATCCTGTTTTTAATGAGGAAAACATTCATCTTAATTTTCAGCACTCTACAATAGGTAGAGCCAAATTAACTCTTAGGTAACCAATTCTGAAATATCACAAAAAAATTTGTGAATTTAGTTTTAGTTAGCTTTCATTAGTTTTTTAATTTTAAGATTAAAAATATTAAATATACTTATGTTTTTCTAGAAAAAGGAGGAAAGAATCAAAATTCAGAGCGATTAAAATATCAGTCAGGAAATGTAACATCTGGAAAAGTGGAAGACTGAAGGAGGGTATTTTTATTTCTTGCATGTCGTGGAAAAAAAAACAAAAACATGTAGGATGTTTGTTTCATTTCAGGTGGATATGAGCCCCCACTTACAAACGTCTTCACAATGCAATGGTTTCTGACTCTCTTCGCTACGTGCCTCCCCAACCACACTGTTTTAAAGATTTGGGATTCTGTCTTCTTCGAAGGCTCAGAAATCATCCTACGGGTGTCGCTGGCTATCTGGGCAAAACTGGGAGAGTAAGTGGTTTCCCCTTCTGTTCTCTTCTATGGTGTTGAGGGCTTTAAGCAATTTTTATGTTCTAACATAGAAAGCACCAATATTTAGGTATGAGGAGCAGAGAAAGTTGACAATTTTGTTCAGTTGCTGTAAACTTCCAAAATCTCAGCTGGCTTACTCTGGATTTTTGGAGGCCACTTGGGATCTGTTTCAGATCAGGTACAGGCTTCTTCAGGGCTGTAGCTTACTCTGTGCCTCCTCAGTGCATGTATCCAGGCTGGTCTACTCTTTGCCAGCACCTCTCTGGACACTAACTGGGATGAGAGAGAGGAACTTGGAAGAGCTAGAGAGGAGTAGGTGGATTTGTTGGTTAGTATTACAATTTGGCTTTTTAAAAAACCTTATTTATTTATTTTGGTCTTTCAGGACTGTGATGAAATCACTTGAGTAGTACAGCTGAGGTATCTGGCATGGTTAATAGTAGAACACATGGAACTTCTTTCTTTTCATCAAGAATGAACTCTGTGGAAATCTATTACTGCTTAACATTCTGCTGGGTGGATTTTATTTATGTACTTTACTAGAAGCAGAGCTGAAAAATGAGGGTATTTTCACCCATCTCTAATATATTATGACTGTTCCATTAAAATCCTATATTTTGGGTAATGGAAGAACCATTAGGGTGGGATTGTTATGGTTAAATTTAAGATACAGAGAATTTTTAAATATTTCTTTCCTAGAGCTGTAAATGACTTGAGTGGGTACCCATAGGCAACATGTCAGAAAACTAATAAATTGCTACCAGTATTTTGTTTCAAAATCCTTTTAACTAGCCATTTTATTTATGACAAGTTGTTTCCTGAGAGACGTGGCATTTTTCACTTTTTGCAAGATCTGCCAGCTATCAATTTAGGGATTAAAAAAAAACCTTATTGTGTGTAAGTATTCTTGGGCATCACATAGCTATCTTTGCCTTTATTTTATTGTACATTGTTTTTCAACTAGGTAAATCAATTGTGGAGGCTTTCATGTGTTCTTATCTTTTCAATTTCTCCCAGTGTGTACCTCTTGGTAGTCATGTTTTTCCAGCCTACTCTAAACCTTATAAGCTCTTTGAGCTTTGATGGTTTCTGAAGGTTTATAGTTCAGTTACTAAGTTATTAGTTTATAGGATTAAAATACTAAAACCCTCTATTGTTTGCTGATTCAGTTGTGGTCACTTTTGTGTTAGTTCTTTTTTTAAAAAATTTATTTATATATATTTGACATCAATTGTAATCCCCATGTATTCCCCATCACCATATCACCAGTGTACCCTCACCTCAGTCTCCCATGCTCCCGGCTGTCCTCAACCCTCCCCCTCCCCCCTCCCCTTTTGTGTTAGTTCTTAATTACAGGGTAAGAGAAAAAGAGTCTCCTTTTATTCCCATGTATCCATTATCTGTAGATTCAGAATTTGTTTGAGAGGTCATCCTAGGGATACTATGCTGTTTAGTAACTACACTTAAAATTTAAAATTCATTCAGTGTTTGCAAAGGACAGGTAGTATTCTAAGCATTCTAGATGTAAACTTAACTCATTAATTCCTTACTGTCATCCTATGAGGAAAGTATGGAAGGTACTTTCATCTCTGTTTTACCATGTGGGAATTGAGACACAGCAAAGGTAAATAAGTTGCCCAAAGTTACCCAATTAATAAGTGAAAAGCCTGACTTTTTATTGTATTATTTTTAGTGAGATAACAATGTTTGTAACACTGTATATAATTTGGGGGCAGAGGCATACAGCTCTTCCGATGTTTGTTACAATACCACCTCCACCACCAAAGCACCCATGATCCTCCACACTAGTCCAAGGACCTGTTCCCCTCTGGTTGCTTCAGTTCTACAGTCAGATATCTGGGTTAATTTTGGTTTAGTTTTTATGCTCCCTTGTTTTCTTTCTTTTCATTCTGCACATGCGTGAAATCATTTGGTATGTTCCTCCTCTGACTTATTTCACTTAGCATAGCTCCCTCCATTTTCATTCATATTGTTGTGAATGGCAAGATTTTATCTTTTTTAATAGCTGAGCAGTATTCTGTTGTATATAAATACCACATCTTCTTAATCCATTCATCTGTTCTTGGGTAATTAGGTTGTTTCTGTAGCTTGGCTGATGTCAATAGTGTTACAGTGAACATAGGCGTGCTTATAGCCCTTTGAATTAGTGTTTTTGCATCTTTCTGGTAGGTCTAGAAGTGGGATTGCTGGAATGCAAGGTAGATTTTTATTTAATCTTTTGAGAAACCTTATACTGGTTTCCATGGGGCGGACCAGTCTATATTCCCATGAACAGTATACTAGGGTTCAAAAAGCCCTGATTTAAACACAGGTATCAAGACTTGAGTCTGCTTTTAAAGATGTGAATCCACTGATAATAAATTTATGAAATTTTGGGAGTATGTGAATCAAACTGTTGGAATTTGAAATGCTTCAGAATCTATGCTCATTATAACTCTACAACTTTTGAACACGCAGCTTGCTAAATGAAAACAAAGACAAACAACACACATCTCAGTGCCTACATGCTGTCATTATGTCATATGGCTTAAACACACGATTTGATTCTCCCCAGGCCCCTGGGTACTAGGTAGAATTATCCTCTCTGTCTTTTCAAGTGTGAAAAACACCCCAGGAAGGTTGATTAACTAGTTTAAGGTCATGCAGCTAATAAGTAGTGGAGCTGGGTCTTCATCCTGGATTTTTCCATAATCTTCCCACAAACTCGTCATTAGAAAAAATACAGAGCACATAGGCAAGCTCCAGTTTCTGTGTAGCTGACTAACACGTGCCCTTTCATGTGCTTATCCATCAGACCTGTCTTTTCACCTTTTGTTTTCCCAACTTGAAATCTCTTCCTCTCACTCACACTAGAGGTGCTTTGGAATGTGTAAGTGGTGGAGCCTCAGCTGGCCTTCACGGGTATCTCCTTTACAGGTCCATTCTCCTCTGACCCTTCTACCTCCTTTCCTCATGCCTGCCTAGTGCTGCGTATCCTCTCTGATCTCTCCATTGTACCCCACACTTGCCTTGCCAACTGCAAGGGCATCCCTGCCCCCAGCTCCCATTTAAAGCCCTCTAGTTGCTCTTGGAAGCCACTGGCAGGTGAGGCTTCTTCAATCTATTCTTTGCATCAACCAGCCTTAACTCCTGCCTGCTCCCTCTGGCCGGTCCAGCCAGCACTGGCTCTGGTCTGCAGCCTCCTTGCAGTCCCCTGGTAGACCCTGTTGTCTCCACATCCAGGTTGTTGAAGCACTTTTTCTTTCTTATCAATCTGGAGAATATTTTTCGAAGTTGCTCTCAAGCACTATTTCCCTTCCTTACCTTCCCCCCACCTGGGTATACCTAGCCACTTTTTCACTTATGCCCACATACTAATCTGTAGTTTTGTAATAACATTTCAGGAGTCTTCATTCATTCATTTACATGATCGTCGCGGTAGGATTTAGCCTGTGATGTTTTCATCATCATCTATTTTGGGGAATGGCTTCCCCAGGAGTAGCATATATCAAAGCATAGGTCTTAAAGTTAGTGGGCAAATAGAGTTATCCTAGTATACAAAGAACATGGTATTAGATAAGACAGTGATATACAGTAATTGTTGCTTGTGCTGTTCTCCCCCGCCGCACCCTAAGGGTTAAAGTCTAACCCGCCTAACAGGTTGCCAAGTGACTTTATTAATATGTGGAACCAAAGGGAAGAAATGGGGTATAGCAGCGTTCTATGAGAAAAACTGAAAAAAATTCTGCCAGTGGAAATATCCTCTGGATTGATGAAATACACAGATACATTTCTCCTATTTTTCATCTTTCACTTCTGTGTTTTGGTTTTAGCCTGTCAGTGGGATCAGTTTGCTATTAAGAGCATCAGCTTCCCTGAAGAGATAATTGTTCTTCAGTACCAAGTTTGGGGCTTAGGACTTCTGACCAGAGGTGGGGGTCTCCTGAGGAGTCACATATGTCACTCAGAAATAATAGCGATGCCACAGGTGGGGCTGTGAATTTGGGGAACAGGTGGGGAAACAGAACTCATCCTGTGATAAGTGCCTCTAACTTGCCTGTTTCGTTTTTATCTTTTCTCCACATACTATGAGTGTGTCCAGGAGTTTTGTTTTTGTTGATAGCTAATTTAGTTGTTTTGATGGCAAGGGTCAAAACATCTCACTGTACCTGTAGCGTGCACCTGAGATACAGCATGAGTGTGTCCAAGTCAATTCCTTTCCTGTCCTTTCTACCTAGGCAGATAGAGTGTTGTGAAACAGCAGATGAATTCTATAGCACCATGGGGCGCCTTACCCAGGAGATGCTAGAGAACGACCTTCTGGAAAGCCATGAACTCATGCAGGTGAGTGGGCAACATGGCCCTACCTTGGCTTGGGGAACCACAGGTAGGTACTATGGGAATAAGCAGTGATGGAGCAAGAGTCTTGGGAAATGTTTTAGGTCTGCTCTCAGATTTAGTTTTTCAGTTGACCAGGTCTGCATATAATTTGGTTAAGTGTTAATCTGTGTCACAAGAGGAAGGAAGAAATGAATAATGGATATTTATCATTGCTCTCATTCAACTGTGCTGCTTAAAAATCATGATGTACAATACAAAAATAACTTTTAAAAAAGGCAAGCTGAAAAAACATCCTTAGTCACCAGGTGCTTATTTTGAATTTGATTCTTAATTTTCTTAATGGGATACTTCTAAGTGAAGTAATTATTTTGGGGGAGGAATTATTAAGGGTAAAAAGGAGATTATTCTAGTCAGCATTTTGGTTTATTTTTTCTGCCATACTTTTGTGTTATTATGTAGCAATCATAAATTTCTTTTTTTTTTAAGATTTATTTATTTATGCACACAAGAACTGGGGTACAGGCCAGAGGTGTGGGGGGTGAGAGGATTCACCACAGACAGAGCGGGGAGCAGAACAGGCAGATCAACGGAAGTACACTGCTGAGGGGAGCAGCGGGCACAGCAGGAGAGGTCTGCCGCGCCATGTGGGTCCCCTCCCTGACCGGCAGCAGGGATCGAACTGGTGCTGCAGTGGCTGCAGTTTGCTTCATAGTGCATTGCTTAACCCACTGTGCCACCAGGGAGGCCCCGCAATCATAAATTTCAATATGAAAGACATTTGAAGGGTTTTGTTGTTCTCTGGCATGTTATTATGTTTCAGCGTCCTATTCATCAAGTCATTAAAAGTGACTGTGAATATGGAAGGGATAAGCAGGTTTATTACACTCTCTTTTTCATCAGGTTCTGTAACATAATATAACCTCACTCTCCTTTGATACTTCTGACCACGTTTTCTCTTCTTGGTTCTTACTCTCCCCAATATTGTCCTTGGGCCTTAGTTCCTTCTTTCTTGGTAATTTCTCTTTCCTTTTTCTTGGTTCCAACTTTTGCCTCTTTGTTGGGTTCCATGCCTGAGGTAATTTTTGGGTTCTGGGGCCCAGGCAACAGACTAGAAAATGAAGATGCAGACCCTGATTTAGTGAGAGAGAGCTTTCATTCCTTTGCTCATTTCCTGCACCCCCAGCTCTTTCTCAGAATACCTCCCCTATACCACATAGCTATTGACCACCTGGTATAATTCCCTGCACATTTATCTATTAAAATTTCAACTTCTCTTTGCATTTTTATCTTTTTATTCTGCCTTCCTGTCGGTCTCAGAGGAGGAAGTGTTCTGTCTGACCCCGACATCCATATACTTCATTTCCAGTTCCTCTCACACATCCTGGTCCATTGCTTCATCGATTATTTGCATTGCTCTGAGTGCCAGGTCCATGCTGGATATTTCCTGCATCTAAGGTCCTTTACTGCCCACAGAACTGCTCTATTCTTATGCCCCAAGCAGGACACATCATACTTACCCTTCAGTGGCTACTTACTGCTACAACACAAAGCTTGCATTTCTCTTGCATCTCAGCTTATCATTGAAAGTCTGTGACTCTCTGACATTAACCTTTCTTTTTGACCATAGTTTCTGTTTCTCCCTGTTGCACCTTTGACAATCAAGTCACAGTGTTCCACAATTCAGAAATAGGGGACATGCCTCTCTATCCCTTTTTTCTCTCTGCTCAGTCTTCCCTTCATGTTTAAGACCTGTTTCCTTGTGAAAGTTTAGCTCACCTTTGTGAGACATTCTCCTAAACTACAATCATTCTCAACTAAAATCATCCCCATTTCATGTGAGCATCATCACATTCCACCTCAATGTAAGACTGCATTTTGTTTTCTCAGAGTTGTTTTAAGTCCCTTGAAGACAGCTATTGACTACCTGGTATAATTCCCTGCACATTTATCTTTAAAATCTCAGCTTCTCTTTGCATTCTTATCTTCTTGTTCTGCTGCCCTGTTTGTCTCAGAAGAGGAAGTGTTCAGGCTGACCCTGCTATCCATATACTTCGTTTCCATGCTTTGCTCATTAACACTCAGCAATTCTTTGGTAAATAAAGTGTTTCTAGGCCCTATATTAACTTCTCTGAACATTATTTGAGTACATCTATATGTTAAGGGGCTTCCTTAAATATTACTCAGTGATTAAAAAGGATAAAAAGGCAACATGGATGGAGTTGGAAGGATAATGCTAAGTGAAATAAGTCAGAAGGGGAAGGACAAATACCAGGTGGTGTCACTTATAGGTGGAATAGAGAGAAACCAAACAGAGGGTCAGATAAAGACAAGCTTAAAAACTAATCCTTAAAAACTTACTCTAGAATTGAAGCAGCCAGATGGGGAAGGGGTGGGTGGGTGGTGGGTAAACAGAGAGAGGGCAGCATAATGGACTGTGCCATTGGACTATGAGTGATTTTGTGGTGGGAGCACTGTGGTGGCCACACCTGGTGAGTATGCTAATATTACTGTAATTAAAAAACATAATTAAAAAAAGGCTTCAACATCTGCTTTTATCTTTCATCATGAGTAGTTGTTCCGGTTCTGTGTGTGTGTGTGTGCACGTGTGTGTACATGTTGGAGCTCTTGGGTTCTGTGCAGCACATGGAAATGAAAAAAGAAGAGCTGTGGATCTTAACAGTTATGAACCTTAACAGTTTTAAGGAGAGGAGGGAAATGGTCCAAGAAGTGTCTTGTGGCAACTACATTGGCTGCTCTCTGAAGGATAGATTCGGAGGGGTTAAGTCTGACGGTAGGAAAGCCTGTGGGGATATAGTGAAGGGTAGAGACAAGATTAGATGGCGAAGTGATGGGACCTAGCTATGGAAAATAGATATGGGACAAGGTTGACCTATACGTTTCTGGCTTAGGAAGATTAATGTAAATTTATGGGGGTGGAGATGGATTTGTTTTTCACTGGAGGTGCATTTTAGCTGCCCTGTTTGTTAGTTTTTCCAAAGGTACTCCTGACTACTCCACAAACAGAACCTGTTGCAGTGTCATAGTTCTACCCTACCCAGTCCTTTGTGGTAGTGTGCTTCCCTCTCACACTCTATCTGTGTAAGTCCGATTTGCCCTCCTGGATTTTACTCTCTTTTCTCCCACACTCCCACGAAGCCCTCATCTATGATGCTATTTCTGTAGTCCCTCAGTACTTAGGATTTTCAACACTTGATTTAATGCTAATTATAGATTATTTTCCACTGCTTGCTATTTTTTTTCAAATACATTAATCTTATTTCCCTTGTGAAGTAGCAAGTTCCTTAACAACAGGGGGTTCACCTTACTCTGTATCTATAGAACTCCTACAGAAGTGCTAAGAAAACACCTGGTTGCTCAGTGAAGATGCAGAATCATAGAGTGTTGGAACTTGAGATTTGACTATGTATACAAAGCATCTCAAGAGTGAGTTAAAAGGCACATAGTTGACCATAAATGGTTCTGATTCAGGTGACTTCTAAACAATTCTTAGAAGAACACTGACGTTAAAGAAGCATAAGGATCAAGTAATCTTATTCTGTCACTTCACAGAGAGAGTGAGCAACTTCCCAGTTTGAAGTTGTCCAACTGCAGACCCATGAGTGGAACCCACATCCCTGATTTCCTGACTTACTGCTTTTTCCTCACCACTCAACACATTGCTTCTACCTATTCAAAACATGTACTTATAAAATCTGAAATCTTCTTAAGAAATTTTGTTTCACTAAAAGCTTAAAACATTGCAGAAGGAATAAAAAATTTGTTGAGATATGCCATCTCTGTCTTATAGGAATTTCACTAGGTATTAGGAGGAAAGAGAACCACATCTTTACTCTGTTGTAAGAGAATCCCAGAGGGAAAATGTAGGCTGTGGCTTGATAGAGTAGATTCCATTTAAGTAACATGTCTCCTGCAGAGGAAGCATCTGGGTAAAGATGAAGTGAGTCTAATTTTGTACAACTTATGTTTTCATGTTTCTTGTAAAGCATGTCAATAACAGGAAAAAAAAGAAATGTAATTCCTTTTCAGCAGTGCCTAAAAATAGATGTCTATTTAAGTGTAGTTTGTATAGTTTTCTTTGGCAACATTGAATATTAAGGAGAGAAGTGGTGAATGTTTTCAAGTCACTCTTTTTTTGTATTCACTCTTAAAAAAAAATATTTCAATGGCTATGACCCAACTATAGTGGACCATAAATCTGTCAGCAAACCTGAAATAGTTCCAGATAAAAAATGTGCACTGAATATAAGGTCTTAGTTTTTAAGCTGAAGAGATGAAAGGATTCTATTTTGATCCTACACATTTCTAAGTGTCAAACACAAAATAATCTATAGTCCTTTGCACTCCTTCCTCCTTAAGTCATATCACTCCTTTTATCAACAACTTTAAAAAAATTTAAAATTTTAAAAAATTCCCCCCATTTAAAAATTGATTGGAGGAATGCTGATGAAATAGTACATATTATAGATTTTAGGAACATTTTAGACAAAGTTTCTCATGAAGTCTTTGAGGGCAATATAGAGAAAAGTTAGATGCTGTTATCAGATGCTGTTATCACCTGTTATTGTAGGTGTTTGGAAAAGCCTAACTCAAAGTGCTTGTCAGTTTGGGGGAGCTCTCAGCGAATCAAAGTTCTGCCCTTGGATTGCTCACTTTGTTCCATTAGTGATGGGTGATAATCATAGGGATGTGGATGCTTATTCAATAGAAGGAGACTGTTTAATGAATTAGTGCTGTCAAAAATTGAAACTGTCTGCCCTGTAAAATAGAGTGTGCCTGTAGCTGGAAGTGTTTAAGCAGTGCCTTTATGACATCTGTTGGAGATACTCTGGGAGGAAACTTCTTTTAGAAGGAAGGTTGAACTGAATTATGTTTCCATGCCTTTATAACCCTAAAATTAGTGTGCCATATTTTGGCTTTAAGATGATTACTAAAATTTCTTTCTTGATTTCCTTTGTAAAATTCTGACCTATAACGTTAGAAACCTAGAGCTGTCTTGGTACCCTGAGGACAGTAGTGGGGAGCTAGGGATGCTTACATTCATGGGATAAACATGGTTTTGGACATGTTAGACTTTGAAGGAGTGAGTGAATGTATGAGAAGAAGTACTATAAACACATTTCTGTCAGGAACACTCATTTCTTCTTTGAAGTAAATGATAGAAAAAGGAACACCAGAAATAGAAAGTGAAACCTTACTGCAGTCAATTTTCTTTCTGGACAAATGATTTTAGCTGAGTGACTATTGAAGGAATTGGCTGAGGGCCTCGGTCATTCCCTCTGGGACAGGATGGGAAACAGGGGCAGGATACATGCCTCATTCCTTTCTTGTAAACTTCTGTAACAAGGCTAGATGATGTAAATGTCTGATAACTTTTTATAAAACCCAAGTAAATCTTCAGCTGGTCACCTGACTAATGTTTTCAATGAGACATCTTACCTTGTAAGGAATTTTGAAAGTCCTGTCATTAATAATTTCATTAAACTTGAATCCAAATGGTATGGATTTCCAAAATATATGAACAAAGTTTCTGTATTGGTACCTACCATGAGTGAGGGACTGACTGTTGACAGTGGCTCACATTTTGGGTGGAGCAGCTGCTGATTTGCTGAAGCCCCAGCGGAAGTGCTGTGCTCTGTATCTAAAGTTAAGATGTGGAGAGGGGATTTCACATCTCTCCCTTTCCCTCAGAAGGGCCTGTGCAGCTAAGACAGATCAGAGGAGCAAGGAGGGAAGAATTCTGTACTGGCAGGAAGGCAGCTTCTTGGGTGAACTGTTGGCAATCTTTAGAGTATTAAAGAATGTGGAAATTCACATTGACCAAGTTATTAATAAAACTATATGATAATTTCAGGCATAACAAATGAATTAAAAATAATATAACAACAGCTACTTACCCCACCCAATTTAAAATATAAAACACTAACAACCCTCCTCCGCTTCGCTCTGATCTCAACACCCCCTCTTCTATCAGAGATAATGACGAAGTTGAGTTTCATGCCCTTCATTTTTTATTTTAAATTGGTTTACAACACTGTATATGATTTGGGGGATAGGTTCACACCTCCTCAGATGCCTGTCATCATACTACACCCACCAGCAGTGCTCCCATAGTCCTTCACGATAGAGCCACTGGGTTTCCTCCCCACTTTGTTTCCACCCTTGCCCTCTCCTTGTCTAGCGGGCCCAATTCTGCAGTCAGAGATCTAGGTGTGTTTTGGTTTAGCTTTGTCGGTTTTTTGTTTTTCTGTATTCCACATGAGTGTAATCATCTGCTATTTGTCTTCCTCCTTTTCACTTCACTTAGCATGACCCCTCATGTGATCACATGGCAAGAAGTCGTCATTTTGTATGTGTGTATGCATACACACACATGCACATATGTATATATAGTTGAGTAGCATTCCTTTGTGTAAATATACCACTCCTTCTTAATCCAATCTTCTCTTTTTTGGGCATTTAGGTTGTTTCTGCAAGTTGGCTATTGTAAATAGTGCCTCAGTAAACATAGGAACGTAAATATCCTATGTTTTTGTATTCTTTGGGTAAATGCCAAGAAGTGGAATTACCTTATCATATGGTAGATGTATTTTTTTTTAAAGATTTTATTTATTTATGCATACAAGAGCTGGGGTACAGGCCAGAGACCAGGGAGGTGAGAGGATTCACCAGAGACAGAGTGGGGAGCAGAACAGGCAGACTGACTGAAACACACTGCTGAGGGGAGCAGCGGGCGAGGCAGGAGAGGTCTGCTATGCCATGTGGGGCCCCTCCTTGACCGGAGGCAGGGATCAAACTCGTGCTGCAGTGGCTGCAGTTTGCTTCATAGTGCGGTGCTTAACCCACTGAGTCACCAGGGAGGCCCTGGTAGATGTATTTTACATATTTTGAGAAATCTCCGTACTGTTTTCCATAGGGGCTTGACCTGTCCCCATTCCTACTAACAGTGCACAACAGTTTCTTTTTCTCCACATCCTCGCCAGCTTTAGTTGTTTCTGTTATTTGTTTATTTGCTTTTGGGTATGGACTATTCTTATCATGAATGTGAAGTAATATCTCATTGTGGTCTTGATTTGCATTTCCCTCATGATACGTGATTTGAAAATTTTTCCATGTGCCTATTTGCCACCTATATGTCGTCCTCTTTGGAGAGGTGTCTGTTTAGGTACTCTGTCCATTTTTTTTTTAATTGGGTACTTTGTTGTTGTTGTTGAGTTGTATTAGTTCTTTACAGATCTTGGTTCTTAGCCCTTTGTCAGATATATGGCATGTCTATATTCTCCCATTTAGGATGTCTTTTTCATTTAATAATAGTTTCTTTCACTGTGCAGAAGCTTTTTAGTTTGATGTAGTCCCATTTGTTTATATTCACTTTTGATTTCCTTGCTTTTGGAGGTGAGTCCTCAAAGATGTCAGTGGAGCCAATGTCATGGAGAGTTTTTTGTCTTTTTCTGAGTTATGTTTATTAGGTAAAGTTGGTTGACATTGTTGTATCTGCTTTGGGGATCATAGGTTTAAACTTCTAAGATGAATATTTTCACACCATGCCCACACTAGTGCCCCTTTAATTCTCTATCATGGAGTGTCTTGCCTATGTCTTCTTAGACATTATATAACCCATCAGAAAACAATGTTGCCTAAATGAAAAAAATCCATTTAAAAATATTTTCTGAGAGACATGTCATTAGGATATTAAAAAAAGATCCCTGGAAGAAATGAAAATTAGTGTGATAAATACACATGTTATGGTGAATAGGAAACTGAAGAATTAAAGAAATATGTTCAAAGTAATTAAATTTTGTTACAATTAAGAGAGCAAACAAGATTAATTTATTCCTGCTGATAGAATGCTATATATATTTGAAATTCTGGAAGAAGCACAGGTGCTGTCCCCCATTTTTATTTATAGATTTTTAACAGTCTATGCTTCACACTTTGTCACTTTTTTCTTTAAAAATAACAGCTAATAATTTCCACCTAAGCCTCATTCACACACATTTGAAAAGGTACTATCTTTGGAGAAAGCTTGCAATCACTCACAAGATCATCTATGAGACAATTTTATGCAGCATAACATCCCGACATTAAATGGCTCGAAAAATGGCCAAACAAAGCTTTGAAAAACAAGCACCACGTATGAATAAAACTGATGAGTTCTTTGTTACAGAAGTAACAGGGAGCTCTAGATGTGTAAGTTAACCCTTCCCTCCAGTAAGCAAGAAGAAGTCAGCTGTCCCATGTGCCCCTCTCTGTTCACCAGTTGGGGTGACCAGTCACAGTTGCATTGATTTGAGGACTCACTTTTATGTTCATCAATATTTTGTTTTTCTCTGAAGCAGATACTGAAGTGGAGTCTCTCTACCAGCTGTGAATGGAGCAATGTCTACTTCTTCACTCAAATTGATAAAACTTTAATGTCTTTCCAGCATCGTAAAAGTTGTCTAAGGCCACATTTCAGACTTGGCATTTTTGCTTTTGCTTTTCAGACCGTTTATTCTATGGCTCCATTCCCTTTCCCACAATTGGCAGAGTTGAGGGAAAAATACACCTACAACATTACACCATTCCCAGCCACAGTTAAACCCACCTCAATTTCTGGGTAAGGTCTTTTGTTCCTTATTGTTTTCTTGATGGAAGATTTAATACCTTAGTTTGCTATTGTAACTTACTGCTTAGTCTCAGAAATATATTCAAAATTCAGTTGACCCTTGAACAACATGGGTTTGAATTGTGCTGATCCACTTACACATGGATTTTCTCTCCCTGTGGGTTTTGCATTCACAAAGCCAGCCAATTGCAGGTGTTGGCTTGTTGAATCCTTGGATGGGGAGATCATGTATATAGAGGGCTGGTTCTAAGTTATTTGCAGACTTTTGACTGCAAGGGGGGGTTAGTGCCCCTAACCCCTGCATTGTTTGAAGGTCAACTGTAGTTTGGTACCTAAAATCTGAATGTCTCCTTTTTTTTTTTTTTAAAGATTTATTTATTTATGCATACAAGCACTGGGGTACAGGCCAGAGGTGTGGGGAGGTGAGAGAATCCACCAGACAGAGCAGGAAGCAGAACAGGCAGATGACCTGAAACACACTGCTGAGGGGAGCAGCGGGCCAGGCAGGAGAGGTCTGCCTGCACCATGTGGGTCATCTCCCCGGCTGGGGGCAGGGATCGAACTCATGCTGCAGTGGCTGCGGTTTGCTCCATAGTTCGTTGCTTAACCCACTGCACCATCAGGGAAGGCCCCCCGAAAGTCTCTTTATCAAGAATTTTGATTTAAATTCAAGAGAGAGTTTTAAAGGCTTATTTTACCAATAAATTTGGGACAAAACTGATGGATTTTTAGCAATCCCACAACTTATTTAAAAAATATCAAATAGTAACTATCTCAGTAATTAAAGTAGCATAGAGTTGATGTACAAAATAGTTACGCTAACTTAAAAGACTGTAGACCAGCAGCTGATAAATACATACATATAGGAATTTGATATGTGAACATTTGGCATGTGAAATCATTAATGAAATGATACACTGCAAATGGTACTGGGTCAATAAGAACTAAAATGGAAAGAAACAGTTAAATCACACTTCATTAGAATAAATACCATATGGATGAAAGAGTTAAATGAAATTTAGCCAAGGAAAACATGGAAGAATGCTTTTAGTTATTTGGAACTGGGAAGCCTTTAATAACTGAGTTAAAGTTAAAAAATAATAAGGCAAAAAATTAAATTTAAGTACTTTGGAAGCAATTTTCTGTGTGACTAAAAAAACAGAATAAAACAAAATCTCAACAAGCAGACACAAAAATATTTATGGAAAATATTTGTAACTGATGGCTATCATAGATAAAGTTCTAGAAATCAATAAGAAAATGACCAGTCAAATGAAATTTTCATCAACATGAAACTGATGAAAGGATGGGAATAGGCAGTTTACATAGAAGATAATGTCACTTATACCAAGAACAAGTCATCTTAAAACTAGGTTAAGGTTGTGTTTTTTGATTTTTTTTCTTTTGCCAATCAGATCAACAGATTCAAAAGGTTGATATACATTCTGTTGATAAGGCTATGGAAAAATATACTCTTGCATTGCTTGTGAGAGCTTAATACTATAGGTTTTGTGACAGGCAATTTGGTAGTATTTGCCAAAATTGTTAATGCATATGTTCTTTGACCAGGGAGTTCTATCTTTATGAACTGTCTGACAAATATATTTGCACACATACAAAACACAATATGTGTAAAGTTATTGCATCATTGTTTACAATAGTGTAATATTGTAATATCAAGTATGTGCCACTTGATGACCTAGTTTCACAGTATGGACTGCCTATATACACGACAGTGTAGCTGTAAAGAAAGGATGACAAAGCTCTGTGTATGAATGTGGAAAGATTTCACAGGTGAGTAAAAGCAAGGCCAGAAGGGTGTATATAGTAAACTGAAATTTATGCAGCAGGAGAAAAGTAAGACTGTGGTCATATTTGATTGTCCATATATAAGGTTGTTGAAGAATACAGAAGAAATTAGTAACAATGGCCTCTTGTGGGAATTAAGTGGGGATAGAACTGGGTAAAAGTTGAACAGGGATGGAATGGAGATTTTAAAATATATAACACAAATTATATATGTATATAACTATATATATACAAACGTACACACACTTTATGTCATAAGTTACATGACTGTATTACTTTTTAAAAATGCCACTGTTTTCTTTGAATATTTCTTTTTCTTTTATGTTTCCCAAGGCGACCTGGTAAGGTCAGAGACAGTGATGAAGAGAATGACCCAGATGATGAAGATGCTATTGCTGATGCCGTGGGATGTCTTGGGCCTTTTAGTGGTCTCCTGGCACCTGAACTGCAGAAGTACCAAAAGCAAATTAAAGGTAAATTAGATTGTCACACGATTACTTTTTGATGCCAGTGACACTTTATTGTGCCCTTTTGATGTCTGTTGTTTCCTGACCTAGTTCTTGTACTTAAAGTTCTTTATTGAAAGTATCTTCTCTGGTTCTCTATTATTTGGTAGGCTCTCTCTGTTTCATGTCACAGACATAATACAAATTTCTTTTTCTTCCCCGTGACTTGCTTCCCACTATTCTGATTCAACTTTGTGTGCTCAGTTGCTTCACACAGAGCCTGACATATAATAGATGCTTATTACGTTGTTTGATTTTAATTAAATTTATTCTCAATTGGCTTCTCTTCAGAGAAATACCCTCTAAATCTAAAATATGATGGTAGCTCCACTTAAATTTAAGTGACAAGAAGCTCTTGTCTTGTAAGACATTCTGCTGGATTCCTGTTTAGCCCATGGTTTCTATTACAAGCGATAACCTCCACAAACCAGTTTGATTAATAGTTCTCTTTGGAACAAATCACAGCACGTCAACGCTACTCTAATCTTCTACTGGAAGTCTTTTCAAATCTTTGAAGACTACCATCATTTCTCCCAAAGCTTTCTCCATGGTCCAAGTTCAGAACAACTTTAAGTCTTTAAGTTGTGCCTTCTGGAACTTTTAATGGTCTTGAAATTCATCTCTGAATGTCCTGCAGTCTGTAGTGTCCCTCATAAACTGTGGTGCTCTGAATTGTGCATCATGCTGTATTTTTCTTGGGGCGTATAGACTTCCTGTGGCCTGGCCATCACTGATGTCATGAGCTCTTTAAAGCAGTCTGCGCTCTCCCACTATGTTCTTTCATGTCTTGGGTGTCAGGCCTTTCTTTAGGGTGTTTATTCTACAGCTTTTAGTCTGAAGAGCATTTTCCTTATTGAAAGAATATAAAAATATGCTGAAAGGAACAAAATGGATGTCAGGCAGCTCTGCATTCTCTTGGTCATCTGGTTGCTCTGTACCAGACAACAGTCAGGGACTGTTCCTCATTTTTGTTCTTCTTGCTTTAAAGTCTTCCTTTTTTTAAAAAAAAAAATGTAGTTTTGAGTATTTTCCCTAAGTCTTGTTTTGAGTTTTAACCTGCTTAATGGTTGACTTCACACTGTTTTGTGTGTTTGTCCTTGGTATATACTTTCTCCTCACATCTTTTTAAATAGCTTTTAAAATTTGAACCCTACAAGAGTCCTGTTGATTTCATAATGCTCTCTACCCCATCTCTTATTGCCTGAATTCGTTTCTACTCATAGGATCAATATGTATTTTAACCTATATTTCTGAAATCTGGGTCTGTGTTCTATTTTTTTTTTAAGTCTGGAAATTGGTACAATGACTTTAGACTTCTGGAGTTATATTTTTCTAAGGGAATTTTAGAAAACAGCAGTGACTTTTATCTGGAAACAATCTTAGGTTTATACAGTGAACAAAGGGATGATGAAACCAAATAAAGAACCCACACAGCTCATTTTAGAACATAGCTAGACTAGTGAGAAAATGCAGAAATGTATTCAGGAGAAACGTTAGTGTATGTTTTCTATGGTTTCAAATTTCCTGGAGATTAAGATACTATAGCAGATTATTGTGTAATCAATTCCCATTTCGTCCCATTCTCTTCTGCTATCTCTTTGTCTCTCGTCCCTTGAGTACAGAGCCAAATGAAGAGCAGACTCTGAGGTCTAACAACATTGCAGAGCTGAGCCCAGGGGCAATCAACTCCTGTAGGAGCGAGTATCACGCAGCTTTTAACAGCATGATGATGGAGCGCATGACCACCGACATCAACGCACTCAAGCGGCAGTATTCTCGGATTAAAAAGAAGCAACAGCAGCAGGTTCACCAGGTGTATATCAGGGCAGGTATGTGACTGCTAGAATCAATTCAACTCTTTGTCAACCTTGAAAGGAAGAACAAATATTCCTAGGATGGCCTTGGAATTACTACTCACTGTAACTCAGCATTCACAAACACTACTGGTATGAGATAACAGCATAGTTAGCATTTCATTTTAATTTTATTTTCTCAGGATCTAAAGAAGAAAATGACCAGAGGTTCCTTTTAGGTCCCAAGGACCCCAGAATTGATGGTATTAAATGCATCTTTACTATGTGTGCTTTGGAAAGGCTTTATAAATGATTAGAATATTGCCAAGCCATGCAATCCTTGGACTTGAGAACTTTGTAGTATTGCCTCCTAAATTTTAAGCATTTGAACATGGAATTTAGTCATCTGTGTACTAGTAAATTAAGCCATGCACTAGTCATTTAAGTAGCAATAAAACAGATGTTGTGATCAGACAAAGGGAAAAATCCCTTACTGTGCCTCCCTGATGGGTTAGCAACGTTTTGGGAATCTGCTGATTCCCACACAATTGTAATGCCATTGGGAATGCTCTTTTCCAAGGATTGTCAAGCTTATTTCTTTTTAAATTCCAAAATCCAATGAACAATCTGCTTTATTGTTTAAATTATGGTGATTTGGAAATTGGTTTGTCTTGTTCTAAGAAATCCAATGAAAATGATGTCTGTCCAGAATTAACCAACATATAAAGTTGGCCTATTTTTAAAAGAGCTTTGTGGGTATGTGATTGATCTTACACAAAAACTGAAATTGCTTTCCACTTACCAGGGAGGAGTAGGCAATTCTTGAAGTTTCTATTTTATCCTAATCATTAAGAAAGCAGCACACACAAAAAACCAAAAACCACTAATTTTCAAAATGTTAGCTCATGAATTTCTGCACTTTGTCCTTAAAAAAAATTGATGAGGAAGGTAAGGGAAGGTATACTCAGATCCTTTAGGAAGGTGAGGAAATAATGATGCAGGAAGGCTTAGCAATTTGTCTAGGGTTATGTAGCTATAGTGAGTGGTTAGGCCAAGCTAAAGTCCCTGTTCTGATTCTTTTTCAGCTGCCCATACAAACCTTTGGTTGGATGATGAATAATCACCATTGGCCTTGTGCCTTGTACAGAGGTCAACCAACTATGGTCCATAGGCCAAATCCTAGTGACTGCTGTTTTGTAAAATTTTATTGGAATTTAGCTATGCCTATGTGTCGAAATATTGTCCATGACTGCTTTATTCTGCACTGACTGAAATATTTACTGTCTGGTTTTTCACAGGAAAAAATGGCCAGCCCCAACTCTATATCATGGTTTCTGTGGTTTATTTTAGGGAGAGATTGTTGCTCAAATGCAAAGTTCTAGAACTTTGTTCTAAACTTGAGTGTTTATATGAACACCTGGGTGTTTCCTAAAATGAGGAATCTGTTTTGGTAGGGTTAGGGTGAGGCTGAGTTTCCACCCTTCCAACTAGCTTCTCGGTGCTGCTGTTGGGTGGGAATCACATGTTGAATAGCAAGGTTTTATGGGAGATGGTGTAGGACAGGATTAGCACCACAGGTGGAAAGATTGACTTGGAGCCAGAGTCACAAGGTTTCAGCTTCTAAGAAAGCAGTAAGTGGTTGAGGTACCAGCTTCCTAGGTTAGGGAGGACAGGGTGTCCTTTTAGACCTGATTACATCTGTTTTCATGGAGAAGTTGGAGGGCAAGTCTTCTGCTTGGGAATAAGTTGGAAATTTGGTGGAAGCTTAAAAGGGTAATGAAAATTTGGGTAGGATATTAAAAGAAATGGGTAGTTCTCCTGCCCACCTGTGACTATGCATCCACCTCTCTTTTTCTCCTTTTCCTAAAAAAAAACCTGTCTTTTTAAAATGTTAAAAAGAAGAAGAAAAAGAGAAAGAGGAGAAAGAGGAGGAAAGAGAAAGACATGGGAGAGAGAAAGAAAAAAAAATTCAGTGGTATTTGGGGTCCCAGCAAAATAGGAAATTATTAATTGGAAAGGATATCAGTTCACATACCTGTATGATTTTCATTCCCTAGCAGCCATTAGTAGCTCTGGTTTTGGAAAAGGGAACGTGGTTCCTTTAGGATTATTTCCCAGACTGGGGTACCTAGAATATGTGGTTACTGGGGAGGCAATACTCCAAGTGACAAGCCAGGCATCTAGTGGGTGAGGGACAAAAGAAGCTAAGGGTGTGCTAGAGTAGTGGGATCAAGGAGCAGAAACTCCTGCACTTCTAGTATCAGGTATATATTGAGGACCCGAGAGCTAGAAGAACCAAAGAGAAGAATATTAGCATTAAATCATTTTCACATAAGGTAGATCTAGGTGATGAGGTTTAGGATAGAACTGAGTAGTTGTAGAATTTTGAGGATGGGTCAGCCAAGAGATGGTAAAGTTACTGAGAGAGATGATAACACCGGGAGGTGTGGTAATGAAGAGAAGACAGTTGTCAAAAATTTCAGTAAAGGTTGGGGTGTTTCATCGATGGAACTAGAAGGAATTATGCTCAGTGAAACAAGTCAGAAGGCAAGAGAAAAATATCGGATGGATTCAATATTAGGAGGAATATGAAAGAACAACAACAGCAACAAAAAAGAATAAGCTGAAGGAAATGGGCAATTATAACCAAAAGCAAACAAAAAACTCAACAAGACCAAAAAGCCAAGATAAACCAAAGGGACCATGGTGGGGGGGGAGGGGAGGGAATGGAGGGGAGGGCAAAGACAGGGATGAGGGCAGAAAGACCACAAGGGACTGAGGTGATGGTGCACGGGTGGAATGGTGGTGAGTACTCCCTGAGGAATACAAAGGATGTCGAATATAATTAATTTTTTAAAAAAAGGTTGGGGTGTTTCCAGAGGTAGATGACAATAGTAGAGAAGCATAGAAGGAAGTTCAGCCAGATGACATGGGCAGTGAGGAGGAAGTGTGTTCCAAAAATATGGCAGGCAGAGCCTTCTCCCTACTACGTTTGCCTGCCACCATCATCCCTGGCACTGTGTGTGTTTAAGCTTCATGGGAAATGGGGATCTGTTTGTAACCAGTGCTCTCCAGGAGAACGCAGATTTAGGTGCTTCTGGTGTTCAATTTGCTTTCAAAGTCCAGTAAGACATGGGAGTGTGTTTTATACCTAGGACAGATATTGGATAGGTGTGATTTCACTGCATTTATTCCACCTTCTTATCACTTCTCTCATTCTGCTGTCTCTCACTTCATGATATGCAGTGTGTTCTTTTCCTGTCTCTCCAAAACTAACAGCTGATCACCCATATGGCCATAGTATTTGTTTGACTTATTAATTTAAAAATATTCAGAGATTTTTTTTTTGTTAGATACAAGACATTTGAGGTTGTTGCTGTGAGCCAAAAACTCTCCACAAGAAACTTAGGAATTGTGGGCTCTAATTAGGAAATGAGGGTTTTGAGTTCTCTGTTCCTTTGTGCATCCTCAACTCCTGTCTCCTCTTCGAAGAGGAGGGAATAGGTCACCATGCTTTAGGGTTGAATTTGATTTTTGCTGCTTCAGTCACACGACTCTGCCAGTACATGGGGAATATGTGGGAGGCGACATGGGGAACATCTCTGTGTGATTCCTAATCTGTGATGGACATTTCTCTGTGTGATGTTTCACATACCTTTTTAATATTTCTTTCAGACAAAGGCCCAGCAACCAGCATCCTCCCATCTCAGGTAAACAACTCTCCAGTGATAAACCACCTTCTTTTAGGAAAGAAGATGAAAATGTCGAACAGAGCTACCAAGAATGCTGTCATCCACATCCCTGGTCACACAGGAGGCAAACTATCTCCTGTGCCCTATGAAGACCTTAAGACGAAGCTCAACTCTCCCTGGAGAACTCACATTCGTGTCCACAAAAAGACCATGACGAAGACCAAGAGTCAGCTGGGCTGTGGGGACACTGTTGGGCTGATTGAAGAGCAGAATGAGGGCTGCAAGACCAACAGCCTAGGGGCAGTGGAGGCATTTCCTTCCCGTTGTCCGGGGACAGCTGGAAGAGAAAGCAGCAGGTCGGAAGGCAGCATGGGAAGGACAATTGAAGGGCAGTCTCCGGAGCCAGTGTTTGCAGATGGCGATGCTGATGTGTCTGCCATTCAGGTGAAGTTAGAATCCCTAGAACTGAACCAAAGGGATGCCCCTGTGGAAACTGAGCCCAGGGCACACCTGCCCTGCCAGCGGCTCTTCCCGGAGCTGCCTGATGCGCCTGGAGAAAACAAAGCCACCAGCAAACTTCACCAGGGCAGCCACTCGAAAACTCCCATTTTCAGCCCCTTTCCCAGTGTCAAGCCTCTGCGGAAGTCAGCGACCGCCAGGAACCTGGGGTTATATGGGCCCACAGAGAGAACCCCAACCGTGCACTTCCCTCACATGAGCAAGAGCTTTAGCAAACCTGGAGGTGGAAGCAGCAACACTAAGAAACGATGACGTCTCCCTGAAACCTTGAATAGATTCACCTTGTCCTGCTGATGTGCGGATTCCAGCTGAATGGCTCCAAAAGGGTTTGAACTGTCCAGTGAAATCCAGTGAAAACGGATAGGGTTCCGACATGAGCCTCAGACCAGAAAAATGAAATTGGATGTTTATAAAGGAAGCTAGAATAGAGGTGTTTTCCCATCTACTGGTAATTGATACAGTGGATTTGTGCAGCGAAATAAATATTGTGGCTTTTAAGTATGAAGTTTTTCCAAATTTTCATTGTGACTTGTTTAGAAAAGACTGTGTGTCCAGACTGTTAACCCCCCTCCTTCCTCTGGTTCTGAGGACCTTCAGGGTCCCTGTGACAACACCCTGTCCCCTACCCACCCCAAACGTTCTTGTTCTCCGGTTAGTAATACTCAAGCATGCATATACTAGCTTGCTAGACAGAAACTTTAAAAAGAAAGTAAGTACTTAGTTGCAAAAAACTTCCCAGTCTCCCTCCTGTGCCCTGGTGGTGGTTGGTGGTGGTGGTGATGGGGGTAGTGTTTGTGTGTAGTGTTCCTTTAGTAATTTCTTTTCAGCCTGTCTCAAAATTGTTTTTTTATTCTTAGGCTAAGGCGCAGGAGAAAAGCCTAGAGTCTTTCACTTTCTATTTATCCTTGCAAAATGAAGAAAACCTTTAATTTACTGAAATTTAGGTTGGTCATCAACTTGAAGATCTTGTGTGGAGAACACTAAGGATATGCATTAAGCAGTCACCCTGAACAGCTTGCTCGTTCCACTAAGCTTTTCCCCAGGTTCATTTTCTCCTCCAGCGAGTTTTGACCCTCAGGGGTGGGGAGACTTGGGGGCTCCACCTGGAGCTTGCCCTGCATTCCCGCCTGCGGTTGGTGTACCAACCAGCTCTCCACCAGCTCTCTGCAGATGCAGCACCTGCAACTCTGTTACTTGAATTTTGTGCTTTTTTTGGACTGAAGTACTTTACTCTGTTGAATACTTTGTTACTTGAACACTGCCTTTCCTGGAGAAGGCCCAGTGCTTTCTATATGGCTCTCTCTCACCTGCTCCTCTCCAGCAGGTGGGAGACAGCACTGTTATGTCCACTATGCAGATGGGAACTCTGAGCCACAGAGGTAAACATGAGGCAGATACTACCGGAATTTAATGTGACTTAGCCACAGTTCCTCCAAGGTATAAAGTCTTTGTACACAGGCGCACTGCCTACCTAGGTTCCCCAAACCAAGACTGGAAAGCCATTCGCCATACTCCCTCCTCTCTCCAGATGGTATTGGGTCCTGGGATGGGCATTTCACAAAACCAGCTCTGACCTTCTTACCTTAAAAGGTAGCTCATTTTAAAAATGCTTCATACAGCTGTCATTTGGCTGAACAAAAGACTACTCCCCACTTCTCCCACCAATGTTAGTAGACTCAGCCTCTTTGTCTTTTTCTGGGAAGATCTTGGCCGTGCTTGTCGACAGATTGTTGATGCAGCCAATGTTAATTAGATTGGACTGACTACTAATTCTGAAACCAAAGCTACAGTTCTAGAGAGGACTTGTACAAGAAGAGGTCCTAAGGTCTCACATGGTAGGGTGAGATTTTTTTGAACAAAAAACAAGAATGACATATAAAGCAAGAAAAGCCATTTTATCCCTTTGTGGTATTTTTACCCCCAAGGAACTGAAGATGGAAAATGTGACTAATGAGTTATAGCTTTGGTCTTGAATTCTGTGCCATCTGAAGTTAGTATGCAGCATCTTAAAAAGCTGCCACACCCACAGCCTGTCTTGAGAAGGGGGTTGGTGGAGAGTCAGGCTTACTTTGCATTCCACCCCCGGGACAAGACCCACGGCTTTTTCCAAAGTTAAGCAAATGACACAATTTCTTCCATCTGCTCAACTTTACAGATAAGGATGACTCCACCTCATTGTCTTCTCTCCTCCCCCAGCTCACATGAGTCAGGATGAAAATGTTCACCTTGAGGGATGTCTGCCTTGACTAGCGGCCTGCTCCTGGACAGTCTAGGTGCAGGGAGGTGGGTGACGGGGCGGAGGTCGCATGCTGCGGTCTTTGGGGTTGCACCTGTACTGCCTACCATCTGTCTTAGTGTTTGCAGCGCGTGCCGTCTTCTTGTGCTGGTTTTCCTGAGAAAGGGAGGGATTAGGTGGCACAAGGGGCGATATAAGTATTTACTGAATGAATGAGTAACGGAGAGGTGGATAGTCCTTTAGGTAAAAATGACCATGTTAGGATTTAAAAAGCTGCCAGGTTCCCATTAACACTCTCTGTACCAATAACATGCATGCATTGTTCCAAGTAATCACAGTGTGAATTGGTCAATTTATGAGCCTTGTCTATTTTAGAAAATCAAGAAATCTGCAGTAGCCTCTGCCACGCAGCATGTACAAAGGCCAGTATGGACTTCTCTTCCAGGAATACTTACCAAGTAGTGGTTTCTTTAGTCTTAGATGTCTCTGTATCACGTCAGCACTTGTGCTGCAAGTCGACTCCTTCCAAGACCTCTGCACCTCAGTCTTCTTAGAAAAGAGGATCTAGACTTAGTTTGTAATGTCTACCTATGGGCTGTAACTGTTTGGAATATTGTATTCCTTTTTTGTCTCTTGTTATTCTGAAAAGTTGTATTGATTTCAAAGATATATACATAAAGGTTCTCATTGTTGCTGCTGTTGTGCTGTTTCTCTCTGAGCACTGTCCCGACAGTCTTTCCCCTTATCCTCTTTCTTCACTTTCTCCCCACTTTGGTCATATGAACCAGAAAAACCCCTATCCCCTTCAGTCCAATTACTGGGTTACTGGGTAGCCTGTGATTTGCTGAGAACTTGGCAGACTAGCCAGTCCTGAATGACTAAAGCGGAGAGCTTACTTAAGATGTGTGTGTGTGTGTGTGTGTGTGAAAACGTATGTGTGCATAAGAAATTATACTGTAGTTCTGCCATTTTCCTTTTTCTAATAAGATAGGACTACTAGGAATGCAATTTAGTTTCCTGGATTCTAAATGAATAGAGAGTTGTGATCAAATGTTCAGCTCTTCCCACCTCCTCCTATACCTTCTTCACTCTTCTGAGCCACTTTCTTTGCTGCCTACAGCAATCATCTGAGACAGCAATTAAATGTAATATTTTTCTAATTAGAAAAGTGGCACATTGTAAGGATTGGAAAATGGACACAAGGAACCATCAATATTCTGATAGGTTCTTTCCAGTATTTTCTCGTATGTGTCTGTGCATGTAGACATACACATCCAAGTGTTGGCTGTCTTCCCAGGGAATTCTAGAATCTACATCACTGGTGCTTGTGGACAGGTGTTTCTGACTGTGGATGAGCCTGGCAAGGTGTTGCCAGGTACCTGCAACACCTGTGTCTCTCTGTCTACCATCACGAGGATTAGAGGTGGTGTTGCAGGGCAGGGTTAGAAGCATGTATGTTTTTAAGACATTACCAAACTGGGCCTCCCTGGTGGCGCAGTGGGTTGGGCAACGCACTGTGAAGCAAACCGCAGCCACTGCAGCACGAGTTTGATCCCTGCTGCAGGCCAGGGAGGGGACCCACATGGTACAGCAGTGTGCTTCAGTTAATCTGCCTGTTCTGCTCCCCGCTCTCTGTGGTGAATCCTCTCACCGCCCCCCACCCCCCGCACCTCTGGCCTGTACCCCAGTGCTTGTATGCATAAATAAATAAATCTTAAAAAAAAAAAGACATTACCAAACTGCTATCCTTAGAGGTTAAACTTATACAAGCAGTGAATGTGAAAATGTGTTTTTCTCCATCCCTAGAAGGGGCCGTAGTTTCTATTTTCCCCCCCTAGGACCTCCAGTGTTGATAGAAGCAGTGGTAAATTGCTTTCATGTCTCATTCCTGACATTGAAGGCAACATTAATAAGATACTGCTTCAGATACCTAGCAGGTGTCTCTTATCAGATTAAGGCAAGTGCCTTTTATTCTGTGCTTGCAAAGAGCTTTAACCAAATCAACAAGTGGGAGTTTTATCAAATGACCTCTAATTGCATCCTTTGATAAGGAAGTAGTATTTGAGACTGGGCATTTTGAATTTGAGGAAATAACCAAGTATTATCAAAGAATGTTAGACATTTTACAGTTGAAAAGTGACAATAATACAAGTTTAATGTGCAGATTTTCTCTTTAAGGGTAGGAATTGGGTTTTATTTGAATTGACTAAGGAGGCCAGCTCTGAGCCTTTGTGAGTGCTGCTCACCACCTGTCCAGGGGCCATGGTTCTGGATATATTTGACTCCACAGCCACCTGTACCCCGGAGCTGATAAGGTCAGGGGAGAGCCAAGAAACCCGAGAGGGGAGAGGGCAGTCCTTCACCCCAACCTGAAGGCAGGCTGATAAAGCTCTAGGACTGCAAGGTCCAAGGGGAGAAGGAAGACCCCACTCCACCATGCTGCTGAGGCTGATTAAACTGCACACACAGGAATGCAGTAGAAGGGATAGCTGTCCTGTAAATTGTTTATTGGAAATAGAATTTTTTCAAAAGTACAGCTGAGGTTACCAATAGGTGGTGGGAGATTTTATACCAGTATTGTCAGTCACCTCCTGTGGAGGGTTGGTAACATTTGGGGAAATCCAGTGAAGCAGAACGGGCTCTCCTTTTAACTCAGTGTAGGAGTTAACTGCAGTGTATACAAGCAGCTGACTCTGCTGGGGAAGAGTGTGCCTGGGTCAGCCGCAGCTTAGATCGCCTCACCAGGAGTCAAGCCAACAGCCGTTGTCAGAATATCTGTCCAAGACTGAACTGAATCTTCCCCTGGAGAATGGCACAGACCAGCATGAAGGCTGGATTAAAAGGAGCACAGGAGCACAGCCTCCTGAAGAAAAAAAAGCTGATGCCTTTAAGTCTTTGATTTAGGTAAATTATAAAGAAGATAATAGAGACTAAAGTATTAATGGGTGAAGTGATGAGAAAAGCTGCCTTTTCACTGCCTGAGGCCAAGTTCGCAGCAGGAGACTTTAGCACCACAGTAACCAGAATGCAAATAAAGCCCAGGTGAAACAAGATAAAGTAGCAGGTGTTACTTAGCAGAAGTTACCAGGACCATGAAGGTACACAGTTAGGAACTTACTGGTTTAGCCAGAGGTAGGGAGCAGCTGACTAAATTAAAGAGGAATGACGCCAAAGCAGTGGAACTACTGGTGGAACTAGCTTCACTGCAGAGTTCCTTTGTTACTTTGAAGGCAGTTGTTAAAATAACCCACAGGCGTATAAATGCCGTGGAACATGTGATCATCCCCAGACTGAACGTGCCCTGCTTCTATCAACTCAGAGCTGGGGGAGAGAGAACGAGAAGAGTTCCACAGGTTAAAAAAAAAAAAAAATCCAAGAGAAATTTTCTCAAGGAATAATCTGAGAAGGACCTGGCACATGGAAGGGCAGCTGGAGAGGAGGTGGAAGCAGCTAGGTTTCTGGCTGAAGAGACGACCAGCTTCTCTCTGAATAACCTTGTTTGGGTTCTTTTTGAAACCCTAACTTGACACCATTTTTTTTTCTTTATATATATTTGACATCAATTGTGGTCCCCATGGATTTCCCACCACCGTTTCACCAGTGCACCATCACCTCAGTCCCTTGTGCTCTTTCTGCCCTCAACCCGTTCCCTCACACTTCCCCACAAATAGGCTTTTGTGGAGTCCTATCTCAGCAATCATTTACCATGGGTGAGATTTGAAGAAACATCCCAGGAACTTGTGGGCATGTCTGTGCAAGTGTCACCCTACTCCATTAACAGCTGTGTCTCGAGTGATCCGTGTACCAAGCATATTAGGAAATACCCCTTAGGAAATGGTAGGTCTCAGCCAGGTACCCTTATTCCTACAAAGTAAGAACCTGGGGCTTGGGACTGCAGTCCTGAGACTGGAGCAGTCATCCTTGTGTTGCTGTGGCACTTCTTTCCTCAAGCTCTATGAAAACCTTAACTTTCCTTGCATGACAGATCTCTTTCCTGGCATGCGAGCAGTTCTGCCAATTTAAATGTCACTATGCCATAAACAGTAAAATGATTTGAAGATGAAAAAAGAAAGAGCTAGATGTATTTTTAAAAGTTTCACTGAGAAGATACTAGAAACTAGCTTTTCAGGAGATGAAAGTAAAGAACCACTAACCTGGTGCATACAGCTAATAGGCCTGGGCTATGAAAGAGACAGGATCATGTGACATTGTTTTTCTTGCTTGGGTAAGGCTGAAAGGGACCTCAGAACAATGGCATGTTTTAATCTAAGGAGAAAAGAAAACATACCTCTAATATGAAGGAAAAAAGATTGTGTGCTAAGGAATTTTAATAAGCTGACTATGAAGAGGCAAGTTATTACTCACACAGAGAACTAATATTCATACAGATTTGAATATGACTAGTTGGGAAGAAAAACTTTGAAATATTCTTTTTTGTTCAAAGCAAAGATCAAGTGTTATCTGCAAAAGAGATTAGCTTTAAATAGTTATATGGTCATATATATATTCATGTATGTATATTATGTATATCTATATTATTGGGTGTTTTGAGGTAATACTGGTTTACAACACTGATTTATGTGATTTAGAGGTTCACACTTCTCCAGATGTATGTTACCACACCAGGCCCATCTCCAAGAATCCATAATCTCCACCATAGTCCATGAGGTCCCATCCATGCTTTGCTTTCTAGCCCCACAGTCCCCTTGTGTTAGACCCAGTTCTGCAATCAGATTTCTAGGTTTTATTTCGGTGTAGCTTTGTTTATCCTTTTTCTTTCTTTGTATTCCATATTTTAGTGATATCATCTAGAGCTTGTCATTCTGTTTCTGATTTATTTTGCTTAGCATAATCCAGTGATCGTACATTTGCGTAAATTGATATAATGCCTTTCTACTTTTTCTGTTACCTTAATGAATTGGTTTGCAGTGGTTCTTCAATTACCAACTATGGTTCTACATAGTCTCCCCCACCTCCATCCAAGTCTCTTCACTGCAATCATTTTACCACATAGCTAACTGGTCATATAGTAATTTTATCATAAAAGAGAAAAGAACAAATAATAAAAGATATCCTCAAAAGGACATAATAGAATAATAACAAGATGGAAAAGAACATTTTATGTGTGTTGATTCGTGGCAATACTGTGCAAAGAACTGATTTTCTTTTACAGTAAAAGAAGAAAAAAGAAGATGCTCAAAAGGGCATCACAAAACCTGAAAAACTGATAACAAACTACAAATATTTGAATATGAATATATTTGTGAAGACAAAATATTAAAATATGGTTAAAATATGTAAAGTCAGATTGCATACTATACTGAAAAATAGAAGCACACCAGTTTGAAAAGAGCTGTTTTTTTTACTTCACAAATGGGAAAATAAAAAATTAACAACTAGCTTAAATATTTTCAAAAGTTGTTGAAGGTGGTTGATTCCATCATGGAGTAAAGGAAAATTTCCCCTACCCCTCTGGGTTGTTTTTGGACTGCCTGAATAATCAAACTAACATCTGAAAGATTAGGAGGTGGAAAAAACCCCAAACTTATTTATATATGTATGGGGCATTTACAGAGATATGTGGATTCTGAAGAGGTAGACAAAATGAGGGTATATATTTTGAGATAAAGAAAGGGGGAGGTGACTGGTGTTTCAAGGAGAGAGGAGAGGGATGCATAGGAGGAAGACTGGGTGCTCTGGAATTATACTTTTACCCTGTCATATAGATAGGTTTTTCTAATTGAAAGGTGATTTAGGCCTTCTGATTTTATTTTTTCTTATATTTTACATATTTTTTACATCATTCTTCATTTTTGTACAGTGTATGCTTCTCCTCTTTGGTGTAGTCCCTGTGAAATCCCCACCACCAATTCCCCTGTGCACCATCACCATTAGTCCCTTGTGCTCTTCCCATCCCTGTTTTGATCCTTCTCTCTCCTCCTCTGCTGCAGAATGTCTCTGCCTTATAGTTGTCTGTTGATTTTGAATTTTAATTTATTGTAATTACTTCTTTCCCCCCTGATTCCTTATTTGTTTCCTCTACATTCCTCCTACAAGTGAAACCATCCAATATCTTTCTTTTTCTTTCTGACTTATTTCACTGAGCATAATCCCTTCCATGTTGATGCAAATGGCATGAGTTTATCTTTTTTGATTACTGAGTAATGTTCCATTGTGTATAGATACCACGTCTTCTTGATCCAGTCATCTATTTTTGGGCATTTGGGCTGTTTCCATAGCTTATCTATTGTAAATAGTGCTGCAGTAAACATAACGGTGCAGGTGTCCTTTTGAATTAAAGTTTTCATTTCCTCCAGCAGTGTAGGAGATTTTTTTCTTCACATCCTTGCCAACATTTGTTGTGTTGTTGTTGTTTTTTTTTTTTTAATATGTGCCATCATCACTGGTGTAAGGTGGAACCAACATCTTTGTAAATAAACCTAGTTTTGGGTACCACTCCCAATTTTCATTCTTTTAGGTAAAGGACTGGTAGAGTGGTAAATTTTCTTGGCACCTTCAGGACCTCAGCTAACCTCAGCACACTGGTCTTGGGTAGATCTGTTCTGAACATCTTGGGGATGTTCACTGATATGGCAATACAAATGAGAGTTAGTCAGTTCAGCTCTCTTTCTTTTGCTGCAAAATTGCCTTGTGGCCAATTAGTTATGCGACAAAAGTGCTTGCGGCAAGAGATGCTTGTTTGTTGAGAAACTAGGGGACAGAGCCAAACTACCAGACACAGTGGATTACTTTTTACGCCTCACGCCTCAAAGGCTTTCCTAATTCTATAAAATTCACTCACCCTAGAAAGGCTGTTTGCTGCTGTTTGAAAATCTGGGACACTGTTCTGGTGCATAGAATATCAGAAAAAGACACCTAAGTCTTTCTCCTCCATGCACTGTGCTTACCACAGGGTGAGAAGTGGCAGAACTGAAAAGGTATTTCGATTTGCAAATTGGAAACTCTTAGCTACAGTTGAGTTCATAAGACTGAGTTGGAGCTGGATACAAGATTGTTGGCTTTCATGTGGGTGGACAACATGTGATCAACTAGATCTCCCAAGCTGACAAACCAGTCTTCGCTGCCTCTGGCGCGGAAGCGCCAGGTCGGGGGTTATTGACCCCGCGTGCGGCGGCCCCGGGTCAAACATCGTGCAGCCTCAGTCATTAACTCCAGGCTTCTTCCGCCGGGGAGCTTTAAGCTCTGGTGGAGAAAGAGAAATGGGGCAACAAGACACACACCGTCGGGTAAGTGCACACGCGGGAGTTTCCCTTTCTTTGGGATAAGAGGGAAGAATGAAGAAACCGAACTGTGGAGGGGAGCAGGACGGGGGAGGTGAACAGGCCCAGAAAGCGTGAGAGAGTTTACGCGCCACCTGACCTCGGGCGCCGAGAGTTTGTGGAAGGTGGGGGTGGGGTGGGGAGGTGGGAGGAATTGTGCTGAAGGGGATGGAGGCGGGTGAAAGAGAAATGCTGTGAACTGTGGAAGGTGTAAATTTAAATAGACTCTTTAAACAATTGTTTTCTACTTTCCTGGTTTAGGAAGAAAATAGGCCTAGGTATGTTTCACCTGGACGGCCATATGTTGTGTTCCTGTTTGTATTTGGCCAAACAGTGTGGTTAAATATTTGCGTAAACAGATGAAATGTGAATGCATAAAGAAAGAGTTGTAGTTTCTATAAAATCTGAGATGAATGCTTCGTACTTGGTAAAGTCTAGTTACTGAAAAAAGCCATTGAATAAGAGATAAGAAACAACTGTAAGGGAAAACAAACGAAAAACAGCCCAAACCAAAAGCACCCACAAAAAGCAGCTGAGAGAATCTAGTTTCCCAAGTATTTAAAGATACCACCTAGTTAGATAAACAAGAACTGAGCACTGTAGATGATGGAAAATGGTTTCCCTCGTGCCACATGAACTAGTCAGCACTTAGTGGATCTGGATTAAGAAATTCCTAATTGAATGTCAGTACTTGAATGAATTTCAATGAATGCCTGGGTAGATGTATCTTCTAGGTTAAAGTGCTTAGTAAGTTCTGCATGCATAATTTTAGTATTTCTCGGTTTACTGAGTTTTTTAATTTATCAACCAAATCACATGGGATCTGGTTGGTATAAAAAGAGTGAAAGGCCTGCGATTTTTTTTGTTAATCGAATAGAGTAGGGACTGTAATGAGCTTATTTAACCACTAGATGGGACTCTTGCTTCACTGAAACATCACTGTGCGTCGTAGCACTGTGCTGGGAGTGTTATTTTAAGGTGTTCAGGCTGTGTGCACAGGCGATAGGACAGTTCTTATGGTTTCCACTCCTCCGCCCAGCCCCACCCTCACAACTTGTAAGTTTTTTAAAGGACATAGAATTGACAATTGGATAACAAGCATTCCGATATTTATCCCAGCCAAAGATCATTATTTCTTGAAGCATGGCTTTAAAAAAACAGCTTACTTAAAAAAAAAAAAAAAAAGATTTATTTATGCATACAAGAACTGGGGTAAAGGCCAGAGTTGCGGGAGGTGAGAGGAGTCACCAGAGACAGAGTGGGGAATAGAATAGGCAGATTAACTGAAACACACTGCTGAGGGGAGCAGCAGGTGGGCGAGGCAGGAGACAGTCTACTGCACCATGTGAGTCACCTCCCCAGCCGGCAGCAGGGATGGAACTCGTGCTACAGTGACTGTGGTCTGCTTCATAGTGCGTTGCTTAACCCACTGCGCCACCAGGGAGACCCCTTAAAAATGCACCACCAGGGAGACCCCTTAAAAAAAATACAGCTTACTTTTAAGACAAACACGAAGCATGGAAAGCAAATGCTACTGCTAATTTAGGGCATAGGTGCTATCCAGCATGCAGGGCAGGTGACTCAGTACCAAAAAGATGCCCCACTAGGTGCTGTCCTGGGTTTCACAAAAGGGTAAGCTGCAACCTGGAGCTCAACAGTTAGCTCCCTTTGGAAAAACAGGTGGAGAGCCAAGTAGGATCAGCCACATTGTGACTAACCTAACCAGGGAGAAACCCTCCATAGGGCCTGATATCTGTTCCAGGGACCTCAGAGCTGAACGTTCTTGGAGGTCATCCATTTCAGTCTTCCACTTAATGCAAAGGGTTCTTTGGTAAGGTTCCTGTTGGATGAGCATTCATCTGCTGTATTTTAGCACATCAGCGCTCTCTGTTCTGAAATACCTGGTCTGTAGGGTGGATGGGTGCTCTGCTGGAAGGAAAGCAGGAGTGCTTTGCTGAAAGTGCATTCTGGGTTCGGTCAAATCTGCCTCCGTCAACTTCAACTTCCCTTGATCATTTCTCATATGATTTCCAGACTCCTCAAAATCAGTTCTGGGTAATTCGGTACTTATTTGCTGAGGAGCTTTTAGGTCCATAGCCCTGTGCTCGGCAATTGGGGGCATCCTCTGGGGACAATTGGGATCATTTCTTTCTCAGTATATCTTTCCTGGAATGAAGCTTCCAGGTAAGATCTAACTCATGCCAAGAATAGGGACAATTACTGCCCTTCATCTGGAAGCTTCCATCAAGTAAGATTGTTTTAACTCTTAAAAAATATAACAGTGCTGGTTCAGTTGAATTTGAGTTGGACTGAAATTTCCAAGGCTCTTTTCTCTGGGTCTGAGTCAAGCCAGTTTTATCCCATCTCTTTCTTAACAGAAAATTTCACTGCAAAGCGAAGCCTTTATCTTTATTCATCCATTCATTCAATTAGTGGCTGTAGAACATCTCACAGTCCTATGTGTCACTTAGCTGGGAGATAATGACAATTATTCTACCTTTTTTTCACCCAGTGTGTTAACTGCTCCTCCCAGACCGTGTCATTGACAATTTGAAACGTATGCCTCTTCTGACTTCATCCTAATTGCTGAAAGATGGCTGCTCGTGCTTGTTATTCTATAAAACTTTAGAAGCACCTAATTTTTACAGAATCTGTTTCTTCGAGGGACATGAATGAAACTTAGCATGGGTTTGGGTTCTGTTTATTATCTTGGAAAAAAATGGTGCTTTTTAAAAAAGATGTTTTCAATTGTATTATTTTTAATTGCGGTAACATTGGTTTACAACACTGTATATGATTTAGAGGTACATATTTACACTTATTCAGATATATGTCACCACCCCACCCCCAAGTCACCCACAGCCCTTCACCACAGCCCACAAGGGCTCCCTCAGCATTTTGGTTGGCTCCCTCCCCTCCCCCTATAGTGGCCTCAGTGCTATACTTCAATTTCTGGGGTTTGCTGTGGATTAATTTTGTCTGCTCCTTAGTTTTGTTTTTTAATATTCCACATGTGAATGAAATCATTTGGTATTTCAAATGGTTACTTAATTCCACATTGTAAGGGCATGTAGATGTGTGACATAAAATTTGGTACCTACAGATAATGTGATTATCTTCAGGAAGTTTGCATAATGGTTGTATATATAAGGGAAATCAGAAGTAGACAGTTGGAGACATATGCCGGCCTACACGTGTGAAACATTGCTGATATTTATTTTCTGGAACATAATTATTGTTTGGAGGAAATAGGAACTGGAGGGCCCTTTTTAGTAATAACTGCTAGGAACTTCTGATTTAGAAGGGTGATCAGAAGCGACGCCAGACAGCTCAGTTTTATGGGGGAGTAAATGATTCTAAGAAGCCATCTGTTGTGAACTAGAAATACAGTAGGACCTCTTTTCTTACAAAGACTTTGACCTGAGTTCCGATTTTAGCTTCATTTGTGCCTCGCTGTGAAAGGAAACCCATGAATGCCACCCTGGCCAGCTCAATTCTCATCTATATCACTAGAAGAAATAACCACAAGTTAATTGACTAATTAATAGGCTGTCTTAATAAATACTAGGTTAGTTGTTGGGTACTTGCTAATTCGTGTTTAGAGGGTTGTGCTATATAAAGTTTAGAATTGGAACGGCATGCTCTTTCCTACCAGCTTTGGTATACTTAGGTACTCATTTTGGCAATGATGAGATTATGAGATATAATAATGAGATACAGTAATGAGATACAAGGATGAGATGATGTTGTGATGATTAATTTTAAATAATATTCATGTGTATTGATTTGAGATTTCTACATGGCTATGCCCTATTCATCTAACACCTACATTTTCACTTTACTGGTTTAAATTGTGATACTGTTATAAATAGGAAATTAAATGGAGATAGGACTTTGAACCACAGATCTGTATGTGATAAATGAAAGGGCTCTTAAGTACAGTGATGAAATAAATATTTACATCGGGTGCTGCATTTTAGTTCAGGATAGATCATTTTTACTTAGCTTGCAGGACACAGCCCTTTGTTGGTTTCCCTCCTGCCTCCCTGATTGCTGCTTTTCAATCTCCTTTTCAGAAGCCTTTTCTTTCCACTCATTTAATATCAGTGTGTCCTAGGGCACAGCCCTTGGTTCTCTTTACCCCCTTGATGACCTTGTTCCAGGCTCAAGTATTTAAATGCCATCTTTGTGACAACAGCTCCCAAATTTATATCTTCAGTTCAGAACTCCTGCCAAAGTCTAGACCTGCAGAGCCAACTGCTACACACCCTCTTCCCTGGATGTATGAGCACATCCGAATGTGAACTCCTGATCCTTCTTTTCAGATCTGCTTCCCTTCAGTTTCTTCTTAGTGAATGATAACTAAGAGCAGTGGCTTATAAGATCAGAGAGGTAATAAGTCCAGACCACATGAGGGCTTGTAAGGACTTTGAGTTTTCTCAAAGAAGATAAGATATTGAAGGATTTGAGCAAGGAATGAAATGATCAGGTTTATATTTTAAAAGACTCATTCTGGCTGCCTTTTTGAGGACAGTCGGAAAGGACATAAGGATTAACTAGAGAGAACAGTTAGGAAGCCAGGTGAGAGATCTGGGTCAGGGTAGCAATGGTGGAGATGGGAGAAGTGGTTAGTGTCTGGATGTATTTTGATGGTATTGTTATTTGGATTTCTTGGCAGGATTTAGGATATGAAAAAAAAAGTCCAAGATGCCTCTTAGACCTTTAATCTGAGCAGCTAGAAGGATGGAGTTGAGTAACTGGAAGGATGGAATTACCTTCCATCAAGATGGGGAAAGCTGCATGTTAAGTTTGGGATATCTATTAGAGAGTGAGTGAAATATTTGAATGGGAAATTAACTATTCTAGGTTGAAATTCAGAAGAGATTTCTGGGCCAGATATATAAGTTTGGAAATCACTGGCATATCGGTAGCATTTAAGTCTCAACTGGAAGACAGAATTGAAAACTAAAACAGTTAAAAGAGAATGTCCTATAGATCAAACGAGTGGCCTGTAACTGGACGGGGCTCCTTGCCCCAGCCAGGAGATAGCAGGCAATGTCTGGAAACACTGTGTATCATCACAACTGAGTGGAGGAGGAGGAAGGGAGGCCACTGCTAGGATAAGGGAACAGAGAGGCTAGCGGTGCTGCCGTACATGCTACGCAGCGTAAGTCAGCCCTGATCGTGTAGAATTATCTGGCCACAGTGCCAGAGCTGAGAATCTGTTCTGTAGATGCACAAGAGAAGACCATGGACAGCTAGGGCATCCTGAAACATTTAAGAGGTGAAGTAGAAGAGGAAAAACCATCAAAAGAGACTGAGAAGGAGCAATTGGGCAAGTCGAAAGAAATCTGAAATTATAGAGCTTAGAAACCAAATAAAGTAGGTTTATCAAAGAGAACGTATGCAGATGCTTCTGTGCAAATGCTTCTGATTAGTCAAATAAGATAATGGTTGGAAATTAATCATATCAACAAAACATATGCCTTTGGTGATCTTGACAAAGTTTCAGAGTTTGTGGTTGAGCTAGAATGGAAGGAAAGATACTGGAGACAATTTGTGCTGAAAAATCTTGGAGAGGTTTTGCTGGAAGGAATCAAGGAAATGGGGTAGTAACTGGTCAGAGTGTCAATGGATTAGTTGGGCATGAGTTTTGGGTGCCGACCACAATCAGCAAGTGAGGCAAAGGTTTCTGGACTGATGCTCCAAGAAAGTATTCTTTCTCAAAAATTTACCTCTCCAGAATACTGATCACCAAAGGCACAATTTAAGTCCCTTTTGGTTATGGGGTCTTTAATAATACAATAACTGCCAACTGAGAATCTGTGTTTTAGCAGTAAATGGTATCATATGGTTTGTCCTGGGGTGGGGTGGGGTGGGGAAAGGGGTCTCTGAACTGGGCAGATCCAGGATGAAATCATTCAGGGCAAAAGTCTAGGCGGAAATTATTTATTTATTTATTTTTAAATTTTATATATATTTTACATCGTTCTTCATTTTTGTACAATGTATGCTTTTCCCCCACAGGTGTAGTACCCATAAAATTACCACCACTAGTTCACTCATGTCCCATCACCATAGTCCCATGTTTTGTTCCTTCCCTTTTCTCCTCCCTTACAGAATGCCTCTGATTTATAGTTGTCTGTTGATTTTGATTTTTAATTTATTATAATTACTTTTTCCCCCCAATCCTTTATTTGTTTCTTCTACATTCTTCCTATAAGTGAAGCCATCTGATATTTTTCTTTTTCTTTCTGGCTTATTTCATTGGGCATCATCCCTTCCAGCTCCATCCATGTTGCTGCAAATGGCATGAATTTATCTTTTTTGATTGCTGAGTAATATTCCATTGTGTAGATATACCACATCTTCTTGATGCAGTCATCTATTTTTGGGCATTTGAGTTGCTTCCATAGTAAAGAGTGCTTAGGCAGCAGTTATTATGGAGGTTGTTTTTATGGGTTAGAGGCAATCCTGATAGCTTGAATCAAGCAGGACTAGACAGTTCTGTGACTCTATTCTGTATATGTCCCCCTTTCAAATAAAGCTCTGGTGTTGGCTATGTGAGTGCTTCACAACAACTTAGCACAGTATTCTGTTACTGCTAACTCAGGAGAGACTTATTTGGTGATGCATGTACAGGGAAATTTCAGAAGGGTTGTTGTTTAAATTCCTCTGTTTAAAAACTGTTTATAGCTTTCTGTTGTAGTTCAGTCAAGAATGCAGCCTCCCTTGGGTGGCATACAATGTCATCCTGGATATATGTCATCCTGTGTTTTCCAACCTCATATCCTGCTTTTCTCTTCTTTGTCACATGTACTGGGCTTCTTGATATCTGCTCTCCAGACACACACCATACAGTTTCACACCTATGTGCTTGCACTGTTTAGCTTTCTAAAACACCCTGTCTACTTTTCTTGGCTTGTCCAACCCCTGCTCATTGTTCAAGACTCACTCTCTTTAGGAAACTGTATAAAATGGAATTAAAATTGGCAAGTGACTAGAAATAACAGTGGTTTAGCTGCTGTGCGGGAGTGGGAACGTGAGGAAGCCAGGGCTATTTAGAGGTGTGTGCAGAGGCGTGTCAGATGGACCACAGTCTGTTCTTGGAACAACTGTTGCCTAACTAGGACTGGAAAATCCCAGTCTGGTCTTTTTTTGATTCTGAGACTAAGATATTGTGACTGACTGTTATCTACCTTCAGTTTTAGGTAATGAAAAAGTCATACGTTTTGTTTTTTGTTTCAGAATTTGTTGTGAGCCTTGTTTCAGTGAACTCATTAGTTCAATAGTTCACTCAATGACTGATTAACTGTAGCTTACCATAATAAAAGCTCTTTCTTCTGTTTTAATCAGTAGGGCTGTGAAAGTGGAGAATAGAAAACCATTTATCTCTCTGTAACCATGTTCTTGAGATAAATCACTCCCAGTCTTAAGTTTTCTCTGCCCATTCTCGTGATTGTCAAAAAATAATTATTGAGCACTGGTCACTTTGTCCTGGGGATGCAGAATGAAGGACATTCTTTGTCCAGGAGGGGCGATAGTCCAGTGTCAGTGTAAGCAAGGAAAGCAACACAGTGACGCGTGTTAAATGATCAGATCAAGGTCTACCAAAAGTGTTATGCATACGAAAGGGGCATGCGACTGAAACTAGAGTGACACAGAAGAATCTCAAGAAAATGATGCTTGAGCTAAGTAGTGAGACACCCAGGAGTTAGCAGGAAATGAAGGCAGGGGTGAAACAGGCACAACTTGATGGAATAGAACACTCCACAATTTCCATCATTTAATCTACACCAGTTAAATGTATATGCAATCGAAGTGAAAACAGTGTGCTTAGTAGGCAAACCTTGTCTCATTACAACATTCCCAGTCTCTACAACCCCACCAAATTAATATATAATAAACTTATATAAATATAATTGCCCCAATTTCAACTAGATTCCTTTCTCAATTTCCTCCTATTGAGACTTCTGGAGGTATCACTGCCCTTCATCCTTCATCCCACCTAAACTCATCCTTATCCCTGATACCTAAATCTTTACCACGACACCAACGATGGTCAGTGTCACCCTCTAGTCCAAAGAGGACTAGTCCTAAGAGAAGGAAGAGGGATTGTAACATTGAATGACAAAGCAAGGCTCAGGGGGGCCTCGCTGGTGGCGAAAGGGGTGAAATCTCAGTACTCTGAAGCTATCCACAGCCACTGCAGCACGAGTTTGATCCCACATGGCACGGCAGACCTCTCCTGCCTCGCCTGCTGCTCCCTTCAGCAGTGTATTTCAGTCCATCTGCCTGTTCTGCTCCCCACTCTGTCTCTGGTGACTCCTCTCACCTCCCACACTTCTGGCCTGGACCCCAGTTCTTGTATACATAAATAAATAAATCTTAAAGAAAGCAAGGTTCAGGCGTAGGATGAGGCTTTAGGATGAGTGAGGACAAAGAGTGGGATGGGTGTGTTTACTACACACATTTTGTGTCTTGTGCAGCACGTCCTCTCTGCTTTATATGCCACAAGAACTCTTTCTCTGTCTCATGGTTGTGTAGAAGGGAAAGTGGAGAGGATCACCAGTCAGGAAATTATGAAATCACTCATGTGAAACATGATTACGGGGTTTTGCTAAGCACTATGGGGAAGAAAAGACAGACTTGTGAAGTATTGTATTGTTTTTATACTATTCTTTGGAGTCCATATTTCTTAAAAGTTGGAAAATAATAGGAAAGTATAAAAAAGAAAAACATCTAATCACCAGAAATTTCATCATCTAGAGATAAAACTTGTTCCTATTGTAGACTATTTTCCAGTATGTTTTCTATGCATATTCAGATGATTTATACGGGTGATCTACTCTAGATAATCAGGATTCATTTTAATGTGTAATTGTTTCTGGTACTTCTTTGTTTTAATTGTGGTGATATATGTGTATATATATTTACCATTTTAACCATAAAAAGTGGCCAGCTCAGTGACATTAAGTACACTCACACTGTGTGCTTTCTCAAAAAGTTTGAGATTTTTTTACTAGTAGACTTTGATCTCCTTTTAGTTCAAGAAAATGGTCTTCTAGCATATTATTTCTTTGGTCCCATTTACTCTGTGTCTGTGTGTGTTTATACACAAATATATGAGTGTTTTAGTTGACTTGTCATACCTTGAATCTAGATTTCAAGGTGAGTGCAACAATATGAGTTCTAGTGGTTTCTCCATTCTTATCCTCTTGGGTTGCTTCAGAATTGAGCAACTCAACGTTTGTTTTGGTGAAGGAGATGATCTTTATATTTTTGTAGGTAGGTCAGCGAAATGCTCTGCTGGTCAACCAGAACTCCACAAAGTATGAGTGAATGCCCACAAGCAAGATATCCTTGCTTTTCCATGTCACCTGCAGTGACAGGAATACAGTCATGCAACAGGTCATTCCTGTTTGATAATGTGTGGGCCTTGGCGCCTGGAATCCATTGGGCTGTTATCTGTCTTAAAGCCAATAATCTGGAAGGTGGGTGGAACCTTAGATGTGACTCAGTCTTTCCCAATAGCCCTGAAGAGAACTTATCAACACTCAGTTAACAGGCAGCAATTTAATGATGAAGACAGGACATCTGTGAGGGCGTGAGTGAGGAAGCGGGCTGACACTGGGGATTTTATGAAGAAAATTCAGTGCCAAGTTGAGTGCCGGGCACGCATTTCCTGCCAACTCCAAGCTGGACATTTCTTTACTGAGACGCTGAATCTGATTTTAAATTAACCATTTCAGTATTCTAATTTTCTTTGCTTTATAGGTTGTTAGCAAAATCAACAGAATGTTAGCCATATACAAGCTGCTTTATTGATAATAAAACACAAACATTAAATGCTTGTGTGCTTTAGAATAATCAGTCACTGTAATGGTATTTATACCAGAAGGGTACTTGAAGATGAGTGAAATGTTGAGGAAGAAGTGATCTTTAAATTAAAAAGTAGGGGCCTCCCTGGTGGCGCAGTGGGTTAAGCAACGCACTATGAAACAAACCGCAGCCACTGCAGCACGAGTTCGATCCCTGCTGCTGGCCAGGGAGGGGACCCACATGGCACAGCAGACCTCTCCTGCTGTGCCCGCTGCTCCCCTCAGCAGTGTACTTCAGTTGATATGCCTGTTCTGCTCCCCGCTCTCTGTGGTGAATCCTCTCACACACACACCCCACACCTCTGGCTTGTACCCCAGTGCTTGTATGCATAAATAAATAAATCTTTTTTAAAAAAGTAGACTTTAAAAAAAATAAAATAAATTAAAAAGTAGATTTGATACTCAGTAGACAGCGTGTCCACTGCACCCATTGCCCACCACCACAGCCATTGTGCTTCCTCCCCAACTTGTACTTTTCCTTTCTCCTCCCCTTCTGACTTCTCAGTTCTATAGTCAGCTTTCAAGCACTAGTTTTGAGTTTGGCTTTATCTGACCCTTTGTGGGGTTTCTCTATATTCTTCATGTAAGTGACACCATCTGGTATTTGTCTTTATCCTTCTGACTTATTTTGCTTAGCATCATCCCTTCCAGATCTGTCCATGTTGCCATAAAGGGCACAAGTTTGTTTGATCACTGAGCAGTAGTCATATTTTCTTGATCCATTTGTCTGATTTGGGGCACTTAGGTTTTTTTTTTTCATACTTTGGCAATCATATGGTAGATCATTTTTAACCTTTAAGGGAACCTCCATATTGCTTTTGAGGGGGTAGATTAGTTTACATCGCCACCAACAGTATAAAAGAATTTTTCTCTACATCCTCACTAGCACTTGTTTCTGGTCTTTTTGATATGGGCCAGTCTCACAGGTGTGAGGTGATAGCTCATTGTGGTTTTGATTTGCATTTCTCTGTAGATGATGTGGGTGCCTTTAATCATTCTTTTGCATGAAATTGGAGTTTTCCCTACTTTGTCTGACTGTCCTTCAAAGTCCTCTTGAAATATCAGCTCCTCTCTGTAGTGCTCCCCATTCTCCCAGGCTCCATTGTGGTCTCTTTCTCATGCAGCCACAGGTACCAGCTCACGGTCACAGGTGTACATGGTCCTGACTGATGAACAGCCACCCTCATCATCTGTGTGCCCTAGCAGGTAGTAAATTTCAATAAAACCTGATTAGGGTGTGATCTGGATTAAATCAAAGTAAAATTAAGCTTTATTGTTTTTGCTAATTTATATGTATCCAATCTTGTGGGAATGGAATCAGAAGATAAAGTCAAAAGTGAAATCACCCCTCATTATCCCACAGATACCTATCTCCAGATCTTTTGCCATATATATATGAACACTGAGGTAGAGACGCTTCTAAATAAAAACAAATCATACTGTGACTCCTGCTCTGTAGAATGCTCTTTGAGTCAATACATCATAGACATTTTTTCTGTGCATATGAATGTAGGACTGAACCATTTATTTAACCGGTCATCCTATGTACTATTCTATGTAATTTCCCATTTTTCCTGCTACTTTAAATAAGAATGAGCTAAATAAAGACACAGAAACCAAAAATGAGGAGTCAAGGACAGACTGGGGACACCTGGTGGGGAGGGGAGGGGGAGGGTTGAGGGAAGATGGGAGCACGAGGGACTGAGGTGATGGTGCACTGGTGAGATGGTGATGGGGAATACATGGGGATCACAATTTATGGCAAGTATATGTAAATTTTAAAATATTTTATATTAATAAAAAAATAAATAAGAATGAGCTAAATATCCCTGTGTATACATCTTTGTGCACTTTTCCAATTATATTTACCCAGTCACTCTTTAAAAAAATATATTTTTGGGAAAAACATCCTTGTACACATCTTTGTCCTATTTTCAATTATTTTCTTAGGTTAACTTTCTAGAAGTAACTTCAGTGGCTGTTTTTTGGTGGAACAGCTTGTATTTTGTGAAGATTTTGGTTACATATTATCACATTACCCTACAGAAAGGTGGTTACAATTGTACAACCATTCAATAGTGTGTGTGGGTTCCGCTTTTGCCCACACTGGGGTTTATGAATATCTTAAAACATGATTAGTTATATTTTGTGGATTCGTGTCAGGACTTAGCCACAAACAACTGTTTCTTTAGCAAAGTATGTCTTTTCCAAATGGCCAGCTTACAAATAGCATTCCTCCATAATGTGGGGTTACTTGTGAAAAATACTCTGGAATCTTCCTTTAACATCGTTCATTAGAAAATGTACCAAAGCATAAGGTGGGTCCCTCCTAGTTGACCTAATCACTGTGTCCCAAATGACCCCAAAGAAAACTGTTCTCTCCTTTAAGGAAGTCTTGCAACATGCACTCTCGTGACATTATCATGTTTTTCTAGGGGATATTTATTATGCATTCCTGGGCTAAACAGGTCAGTGGTATTTAGAACTACACCCAAGACCCTTTGAAAGGATTCAGGGCAGAAGATTAATTGGTGAGGTCCCTCCAAACATGGCTTTCAGTCCAGCAAATTATATTTAGACACCCAGCACTAGAAATATGTAGACAAATTGGAGAGAGTTCAGAGAAAAGCAATAAAAATGATGAAGGGAATGGAGGGACTGATTTATGAGGAGAGATTAAAGAAACCAAAAACACAGAGCCAGGACCCAGAAATGACTTCAGGGAATGTGATAACAGACAGCAAATAGTGGAAAGGTATAAACCACCAAAATGAGGACTTACTTAGTTTGGTACCATAAGCAATGGCAGTGTAGTGAAGTGAGGGAGAAGAATCTGACATCTGACTCCCTAATTGATGAGTCTCTCTCTCTCTCTCTCTCTCTCTCTCTCTCTCTCTCTCTCTCTCTCTCTCTCTCTCTCTGTCTCACACACACACACACACACTCACACACACACACACAGTTCGAAGTTTCTCTGACTGGAAACATTTAGCACTAGACATCACTCAGCCCCCCAAGGAGAGGATTCTAGACCGGAAAGCAAGAGAATCAACTAGCAGGTTAGATCATGCCGAACTCTGGAGTCCTTCCACCTCGTTACCTCATGGTGACCGTATAAATATACTATCTGTGTCCCAAAGGTAAAGTAATACGGTTCATCTCTTTTTCATTTCCTGCCTTTAATGCCTCTTTAAGTTAGCAAGTTTAATCATGTCTGAACATGTGCTTTTTCAATCAAGTTTTCCACATGGTGTCTATTGATGGAGGTGGGATGCTGTATCTATTGTTCAGTAAGACAATGTGAGGTATCCCTGTGTCCTTTGACGCTTGTTTGAAATTGTGAAAGAGGATGAGGGAGAGGGCTGAACTGTAAGACATAGAGCCTCTCCATCCCCAGCCAGAAAGGATGTCACTCACCAATTAGACCTCATGGTTTTTGTTCCAAAGCTCACCCTCAGAACTGAAATGCGGGATCTTTGTCTCTTCAAAAATACACACAAAAAGCAGGTCCCAAGGGAGATGGAAAAAGCATGTGAGGGCTTATTTAGGGGATATGGTCTTGATTTGGGTCTCCTTGTTCTGCTGTCAATAATAGAGATTTAATTTGTTTGGATTTGTTCCAGCTAGTACTCAATTATCCATGAAATGGGGAACAGAACACTAAAGATGGTAGAAATGAATGAACACACACACAAACTTTGTTTACACATTTTGTTCATCCACGGCAAGCCAGCAAGTGTCCATTGAGCAGTTATTGTGTGTTGCACTTGGCCCTGTGGCGCTGAAGAAGGTTTTTTGTATGATACCCACCCTCAGTGGCAGGGTGACTACAGGTGGGGAGAATGAAGGCTAACCAGTCAGAACGTGTGAGAGACAGTTTTTGTAGTGTTCAGGTTAGGCGCTCTGGCCCTGGCCTCACATAAAGGCTTCTCTACTTACTGTGTGACTCTGTAAGTCTAAACCTTCATCGTTTAAAGCAGAGTTCAGAACAGTGCCTGGCTTATAGGATTTTGGGGGTGTGGGACTGTCAATGGCCAGTCTTGTGCGAAGTAAGCACTCCATAAACATCAGATATAATATCCACGCATCCTCCCTGTGCACGAGGGCAACTCCTATATCAAAGTCTTTGTGGCCACTGTGGAAGAGAGGAAAGTACGAGCTTCATTTTTAAAGTTAATTCTTAAGTTGCCAGTCAGGAATTCCCAGAACATCCATGCATTATTAGGTTAACACCTTTTCATTTTGATATTTTAATACTGAAGACCTTGACTGTTTCAATATGGAAAAAAAAACACAACAAATCTAATCTGATTTCAGATCCTAGCTATGATCCCCTTCTAACTAAGTACTGCCATTTAGTTTGTTTTTTTTTTCATTTAATTTCCTCTTTTATTCAGTATCTTCTATTTCTGTCAAACATTCCTGATAGTTTTTCTTTTTAGTAACTTTAAACTTGCCTATTTATTCTGTATTCCCAGAGATCCCTTAGCTCAGTTCCTCTTGTTTAGTTTCATGTAATCATGATTTGAGATGTTTTTTTATTCTATTTTTCCCTTTAATTTATATATATTTGACATCAGTTGTAATCCCCATGTCTGCCATTTAGTTTTAATGCCCATATTTGCTTCTAGGTTCAGAACTAGTGATCACAGAAAGTGCCAACTTTAAACTTTCTCTTAGACTAGGATATGACTCTTCCCCTACCCCCCTTTTTCTGTATGTTGTCCAAGTTTGAGAAAGACTAGGCTATGATAGACACCACAGCAGACAGGGGTGGGGAAGATGAGAGGGCATAAGGGGGATACACAGAAGTAACTGAAATAGGGAGAAAGTTCTGGAAATAGAAGGCAGGTAGAAATTCAGTGTGAACTGTGAGTCAGGGTGACATAGGTTCAAAGGCCAACTCAGCTATCTGAACTACACTATTGCAGATATGTGAGAAATTAGAAAATTATCTGAAAAGTTGAGCTAATTAGGAGGATATAAGAAAATCACTTAGTCCAGGACCTGGCACTTAACAGATCATATCTGTCATCATTTCACTACAGCGGTAGATTGTGAAGTGGATCTACCACCTACAAGAGTAGCCTGGTCTTGACTCCCAAGAGCAGAGAAGGCTTCAGTTGCTCAACCACTGAGATGTTACTACCCCAACTGGCTGCTCTGATGATCTCTACATCCTCTGTCTATTGAGGTAACCATTTATTTGATAACTGCATCTAGTTTTACTGAAGTATACTCGATGTGCTACCGTGTTTTAGTTTTAGGTGTACAACATGATCATTGGACATTTGTATATTCTGTAAAATGATCATCACAATAAGTCTGCCATCTTAGCAACTCTCAAATTTGTAATGCATTATAATATTATAGTCCTGATACGGTATATTCCATCTCCTTGACTTGTCTATCTGTAACTCTCTTTTCTATCAGACAGATATATGCAACTGAGGATTTTGCTAATAGGGCATGAAGTGTGAAGAGAAATGGCCATTTTCAGTTTCCTAGAATGGGTTGTGCTAACTTCTTTCCAACTTAGTTCTGGGACTTGGGATATGAACATATCAGACTGACCAGAGGATCCCTTTTCATTTTCAGTCTGTAGCTGATTAAAGTGAAGATACTGCTCTGAAGATAGTAGTAGATAGAAATCTACTCTGAAGATAGTAGATTTTTAGATCTGCCAACCGACAGGAACCAGTTTTCGTGTATAACAATGGTAGCTTGTGTTCTTGGGAGAATGGGCCATTCAGATTTTAGCTCATTCTAATGATGTGACAAAAGTCTGGCCTCTTCACTCTTGGGATCTCAAATTCTTCATTGGAAAATTCTTCTGGGGGCCAGATTAGATGTTCTCTAAGGAAGGACTCTTCAGTGTTTTTACTTGAACTGTGAATGGAGTTCTGAAGTGCCTACATGCTTTCTGATCTTAAAGGTCTTGGAGTTCCATCATATTCTTAGAAAGGTAGGGTCAGGAGAATCTGTCCTGTAAGCAAATATTTGTCAGTCTTTAAATTCACCTTCTCTCTTCTGTCTACATTTGGGCTTACTCTATATTGGTATTTCCTTGATACATGAAAATTAAAGGAGGAGAAAACTCTTGTACAGTGGTGATAAAAATCTGTGCTGTCATTGGCTAATTACAGTTGCAGTGCATGATGAGGCTGGTAGAATTTAAGTCATTTAGGTATGTTTAGAGGAGAAACTACAAAAACCTGGGGAAATTATAAGAAGACAGAGCTAAATGCATGACTACAAATTTCTCTTTACAAAGCTGGCTCCTGCATCCAAGACTCAAGGACCAAATGGTGATGTCACTTGCCTTGAAGAAAGTGGCAATACATTCACAGTGGTGCCCACTGGCACTGCACACCTCTAGTATTGCTGGGACTGTTGCCAGGAGGGCCAGTTCCGAGGGCGTGTCTTCCCCGCCTCCTTAGTGCCACTGAGTCAGACTCGGGAGGAGAGGAACGGTTTGTGATGAAATGACGAGGGATGTTGAGGTCTGCTCTACAATAATGCTGCCTTAGAGAAGTCTGGGAAGCCTGATTGGAGTTCTGTTTTGATGCAGCTGGCTCTGACTTCTGAGGCAGACAAAATCAGATGCTAGACTTTGGTAACTTCATTTCTTCTAACAGCTAAGTGCTTTTGTGCAGTTTGAAGCAACTGAAAAGTGTGATGTTAAGTGATCTTACCGGCTGGTTTATGTAAGCAGGTGATCACATTCCCAGAAGCGACCAAGAATACAAGGATGGGGGTGGGGGCACTTAGGAACTCCTTGTACTTTTTGATCAGTGTTTTTGTAAATTGAAAACTGCTCTAGGGGCCTCCCCTGGTGGCGCAGTGGGTTAAGCAACGCACTACGAAGCAAATCGCAGCCACTGCAGCACGAGTTCGATCCCTGCTGCCGGCCAGGGGGGGGACCCACATGGTGCGGCAGACCTCTCCTGCTGTGCCCGCTGCTCCTCTCAGCAGTGTACTTCTGTTGATCTGCCTGTTCTGCTCCGTGCTCTCTGTGGTGAATCCTCTCACCCCCCATACCTCTGGCCTGTACCCCAGTGCTTGTATGCATAAATAAATAAATCTTTTTAAAAAAAAAAAAAGAAAACTGCTCTAAAAAACAATATTAAAGAAGAAAAAGCTGCAATCATGGAGAGTTTAGTGAATTTTGAAAACTAACCATCACTTACCTACATTTGTCTTTTTTCACTTGCTAGGCTAATTTCTTCTTCATCATCATCATCGTGAATATTATCTGTCTATATATATATTTAAGGAGTAGAAGAATGGGTAGAACAATAAGTTGACTTAGCTTCTGCTAAGTCAGGGCAGAGACGAGCCTGGAATAAGACACTTGCAGAGATTCAGTATGTACAAAATGGATGAATAAGTAGCTAAGTGAATAAATGAGATGTGGGATCATTGTTGGGACACCTGGGTCTTTCTACTGTTGTACAGGAGGACAACATTCAGGTGCCTCTGGGAACTGGCCTTGTCTCCTGCTCCAGGCACAGAAGCTGCCATCCTCTGCTCTACTCCTGACTCCCTTAAATCAGCTTGCCTCTTCCCGATCACTCCTGAGGGCAAACGACTGGGCTTTGTCACATCACTTTCTTACGATCTGACATTATTTGTCTTCTTAATTAGTATCTGCCTCAAGATGTAAATTCTTGAGAGAAGGATGCTCTCAGTCATGTTTATCGCTCTCTCTGTAGCTCAAAAGAGGGGTGCTATAGTCGGTGCTGGTTGGAGAAGAAATAAATGGAAACCCAAGAATTGAAGCCACTTTGCAAAAAGGAATTTGAATCTGAGTTGAGACATAGCAGAACTTGTTGGACAGACAATTGGAAATACGGTTATTCACCTTACTCATTCATCCACAGATTATTACCTAAGCACCTACTGTGTGCCAGTCACTACATGGATGGTTTAAATGCAAGTTTGGTTTTTGAGTTCAGATGTCCAAGCTCAGGAATAGAGCCTGAAGACCAAGTTCTCAACCTACTTCTGCTAATTTGCTGTATGGGTTGGACCAAGAAACTTAACCTCTCTGTACTGAGTAGGTTAGCTGATATTGCATCTCCTCACAGGCCAGTTACAAGGATTAATTGGTATTTATAGAGTGCTTTGAGATCCAGAGATGAAAGGTCTATTTCTTCTGCCAAATCGCATGATTACAGTAGCGTGGTGAGGACGAATGATTTAGAGCTTATGAAGGACTTTGAAGATGAAAAGAGACTAAGTCTTATTATGATTTCTTTTAGCTCCCGGGCAGCACTGACCTGGAGGTTTATGTGCCCCCAAGCCTTTCTGGCACCACAGGGATTCTGTCTCTTTTTCTTGTCCTTCCCAAGAAGTTACATTGACCCTCAAAATTTTATTTTGCATAGTTTCCAAAAGAAAAATCAAAGGCAGCATCATGCATTACAGAAACATAACTTCAAAGAGCTGAAAGCTAGGGTAGGAGGGGGAAGTCATAGAATACATTTTCCTCCAACATCCTCATCCCTGGATTTTATATCCAGCTGCTCACTGATTGTTGGCACCAATGAATTCTATTGAAGAACACAGTGACTCCATCAACAAAACAGAGCTAAGCAGCAGTAACCCCAAATATGGCTTGAGGCATTAATTCGTTTGATGTTAGGTTTAGAAATATGTTCAGAGATAAAGTCTCTGAGGACAATTAAAAGTGCTTCAAGTGAAAAACAACGTATTTACCTATATTCTGTGTTTTGCTGGAGTTTTCTTCCAGCATGAGGACCCACAAAACCCATTCCTAGAGGTGGACAGATTCCATCTAGTACCACAACGTTTCCCACAGCCAGGTGCCCAGGTGCCCCAGTTTCCAGGGTTCTGGAGGAGGCCCCTGCTGCAGGGAAGACTAAAGCAGGATTGTGGTGTGGTAGAGCACTCACAGTAATGAAACCTCTGTGGGCTCCACTCAAAGGAATGTACTCCGTCACCCATTTTCAAAGTCTACTTGGGACCTAAAATTTGAAATGGATGTTAATGGCATTCAGAAAAGAGGATATGGCACAGTACCCCAAGATTTCCTATCCACCCATCTCTTAAGTGGGGGTCCAAAGTCACTGCCTAGCTTGCCCTGCCCAAGGGCTGGGCTGACACAGGAGGATGTGGGCTGAACGTGGCAGGTGCCTTGTGATTTCCATCTGCCTGGGAGGTTGGAGACACTATACTGTACCTGACACAGAAGAAATTGACCAAGGAGGCAGTACACTCAGATGGGACCTTGGTTTTTGGTTAAATTCATAACCTACGAGACCAGGAGGTATTTTCAATTTCTTTTTTTTTTTTTTAAAGATTTATTTATTTATGCACACAAGAGCTGGGGTACAGGCCAGAGTCACGGGAGGTGAGAGGATTCACCAGACAGAGTGGGGAGAAGAACAGGCAGATCAACAGAAGTACACCGCTTGAGGGGAGCAGCGGGCACAGCAGGAGAGGTCTGCTGCACCATGTGGGTCCCCTCCCTGGCAAGCCACAGGGATCGAACTCGTGCTGCAGTGGCTGCAGTCTGCCTCATAGTGCGTTGCTTAACTCACTGCGCCACCAGGGAGGCCCTATTTTAAATTTCTTAATTACAGAAGGGAGCTAAAACTTACCTTCATCAACTCTTTTCAAAACCTGACTAGGGAACAGAGATACTGACTGGTGTCCGTACTTTCCCTCGTCCTACATTTCCTATCGTTTAATCTGCTTAAGTGCAAGGCTCCCTCTTTGTTTTTTAGATTATACACTAATTGGTACCATCTAGAAGGTGGGGCATGGTTTCACTGATACATCATCCCACTTTCTTACACATGTACAGGTGATTGTGGGTTTGGTTTTTCAAAAACACAAAGCATGTGGAATGTAAGCCAACAATACCAAAAATAGGTCTCTCTGAGACCTATCTCTGGGAGTTCTTATCACTGTGTAGAAATCACTGTTGTGTTAAGCTTCAAGTAAAAGTTGTAATACTGTGTCTTGCCAAAAGGCACAGGCATTTCTGGACAGAAAAATTAGTGCCTGAAGGCCGCGTATCTGAGTGCCAGGCAGAGAAAGTGCCACATCCGAGTGAGAGTGGATCAGAGGGAAAAGTTTTCATCTATTCTTTTAAAGCCTTTTGGTAATTCACAGACAGATTGGACAGTCAGTGGTATAATTGAGTTTTCCACTTCTAAATAGTGATATAATAACAGTTGTTTGATCCAAAATTATGTTCCAGAATGTCCTATTTCTTGGCAGTTATTTTTGGTGGCACAACTACGCTTTATTGGATTTGGAGAGTATTTCTCATTCTCTATCCAATGCTTTCTGAAGTTGTAAGATCATTCGATGAAACGTGCATTGTGAAACTACCCCTCATTTTACAACAACATTCAGTTTTATGCTGTGTCTTTTCTCAGTATCTTTGTTAATTTACTACCCTGGAGATAATCTAGAGTTGCATGGTTTCTAAGTAAGCTTCTCTCTCTATTTATTACTATAGTATTTGTTATTGTCTTGGAAGATTGTCACCAGTATTCTTCCATATATCTTGTTTTTGTTATGTCTGATTCTAAATTTATCCAGAGACGACTGTGGTTTGATGAGTTTAAATCATAGGAAGGACATGTGCCAAATTAAAGGCTTGTTGGTATTTTTTTTTCTTTTGATCCTGGGTATTTTTAATCCACCCCTCTTGTTGAGGAGAAATAGGTTTTTAAAGGAATGTATATTTGAAAATATTTTTTGATGCATGTCTTCTGAAGAAGTCTGAGAATGCTATGATGCAGGAAAAGGTCAGGGAAGATCATTTGAAAGAGAAACATAAAAATGAAATATTAATATAGTCAGGCACTAACTTCAAGGCATTTGTTCTCTAGAAAATAAACGGTGCCACACTTCATTTCTTTAAGCCTCTGTTTAACATAGTTGATATCTCTGTCTTCATTATTTAATTACTGTCTAAGGAATAGCTGGAGAGGGAGGGCATCTGCTCTTACAATTGATTTTATTTATTGCCTGTGGTCAGGTGGGACACCTCTGGGATGCAGGCAGTTTCTAGAATGGCAGCTGTTAGATGTTGCTTCGTTGTCCTATTCAAAGACTGGGTTAGTCAAGCCGGGGTTTAGAAACTGCCCGGCTGCCCACTAGGGCAGTGAGCTGCATGTCCTCATCCCTTACGGGGGGCGGGGGGAGTGGGGTGAGTGGGGAGTGGGGGGTGGGGGGGTGTTATCAACCACTGTAAGCTCCTGGAGGAAGTGTCCCGAGTTAGAGTTGGGGCAGGAAATGTGGTTTGACTGGTCATCTGGACTTGATATCATTAGAGTTAGAATCCTAGTTTTGAGTTAAATGACAAGATATAAGGGCCCGGTATCTATGGAAAAAATAAGCAATGCTCTGCGTGGCTGTGTATTTTTCTGGGGTGAGGCTGAATGGGCTTTATGAGATTGCGCCAAGGACCACAACCCTGAAAAGTTGACAACTCTCTCAAAGCAGATGCTCACTCGGTCCTCATGCACTGTGGCCTGGCCCCCCTCAGGCTCCCCCACCATGTGGCTCTGCCAGGAGGGTGTCAGTCCCCCGAGAAACACTGACTTACTGAGAACAGGGATAGGTAAGTAGGGGCCACGCTCAGGTCCCCAAAGGCCCTAGAAGTGGGTGAACCGGGTCTAGGGGCAGGTGGTGACCAGGAGGCATGGCCTCTTTTGGAAGGGGGTCATTCTGTCTTCTCTTAGGGTGAGTTTTTGCCGAGCAGCTGTGAGCTCAGTGCTGCTAGATGTCTACCTAGCTGCTGCTGTTTAAATGTCAACAACTGGTTCAAAATTTTGAAGAATACTGAAGAAACCCCACAAAATGCTTGCAGGGCAGGGCAGGGCAGATATGGCCACATCCTTCCATTTGTCATCTTCCTGCTGGATGTCTTCGCAGCAGTTCACACAAAGCAAACTCAGTGCTCCATTTTCATAACATATTTGGTAACAACTGTTCCATTCTAAAATGAAATCTTTGGGTGATGTAACGCACATGCATGATTAAAACGATGAATATGTCGCCTTAACTGTAATACATAGGAGAGATAACAGGAAAGAAACAAAATTAAAAATATATTTTACCATGTAAACCTGCAGATGTGACTATATTAGAAATAAAAAAAAAAGCCCTGTACATTTCCAGAATGTTCCCTAGAGGGCAGGATTGTCACTAGGGAACACCCCAAATCTGAGGCTTCTGATTCAGATGAATCCTATTTTGCTTCCTTCAAATTTCCATTCATGCATTTCCGCTTTGCCCCAAATGCCACTTAGATCACATTCAATTTTGCCGTTATGGACTAACTTTTGAAAAAATGTGGAAAAGAGTTTCCTATCGTTTCCCTCAAACCCTACACATTTCGCATGCCCAACTCTTTCTTGTCTTCTCTGACCCAGTGTTTCTGGTTTCTTCCACTATTCCTGACAGCACTCAGCTCCCCATGCTTCCACCTTGAACCTTACCTCTGTCCTTCTCTTTAACCTGCCTGAATCCCTCCTCTGAGCTGCTGTGCCCTCCTCCCTCTCTCCCACCAGTGGGCATTATAGTCACTTGTGCAGATGACTCAAGACATTTGTGCTCCTCATGGCAGACTGGTAGCTTAGCAACAAAGACCTGATTCTTAGTGCTGGGTTGCTCCCGGACGTTATAGTACAATGAAGCCTCTGAATTTCCAGGTTGGTCTGTACTTGACCTATAAAATCAGATCTATTTTATTTATTTATTTATTCTTTAATATAAAATTTTTTTAATTTACATATTTTTGACATCAATTGTGATCCCCGTGTATTCCCCATCACTGTAACACCAGTGCACCATCACCTCAGTCCTCCGTGCTCCCGTCTGCCCTCCACCCTTTCCCTCTTCCCTCCCCACCAAGTATCCCCAGTTTGTCCTTGTCTTTTCATTTTTGGTTTTTGTTTCTTTCTTGTTATTATTATTATTATTATTGTTCGTATTCCTTTCCTTGATCCTCATTTGGTTCCCTTATATTCCTCCTAGGGGAGGAACCATCTGGTATTTTTCTTTTGCCCTCTGACTTACTTCGCTGAGCATAATCCCTTCCAGTCCCATCCATGTCCCTATGAATGCATCTAGTTTTTCATTTTTTATTGCTGAGTAGTATTCCATCGTGTATATGTACCACAGCTTCCTGATCCACTCATCTGTTTTTGGGCATTTAGGTTGCTTCCAGGTCTTACCTATTATAAAGAGTGCTGCTGTAAACATGGGGGTGCAAGTGTTCTTTTGAATCAGTGTTTTTGTGTCTTTTGGGTATTAAAATAAGATCTAAACCTAATATTTTCAGTAGTGATGTGGACTGTTGTCACATCTCACTTGCAGGCTCCTTAGTTGCTAATATGTGAGTATTGACGCAGTGCTATCGGTGCACTTAGTTCAGAGCTCCCCTTTCAGAGGAGACCATAGAAGGAGGCATGGGAGGCTAGGAAATGACTATTTTCTTCCTTTTGTCCTCCAGGCTATCTCTATCCTACTCCACAGCAATTCCAACAGAAAGCTCAGCCTTGTCTTTGAATCTACAAACAATTAGAACCACTTAATGAAGGAATCATGACTTTTTTTTAATTATTATAGTACCAGTAGGACTAATAGAGTACCACTTTGCTTAGTTTGTAAACTTTCATTATCTCACTCACTTGTTCTCTCTAATTCCCGTTCTCTCCCCCTCCCCCCTGGACTGCCTATAAAACTTCAAAAATGCATTCCTCTTTAATACAGAATAATTTCTCACTTCTGAAACTTTGATCCTAACCAACACATAAGACCTAACCAGATGTCCTAGCCCATTCAGGCTGCTGTAACAAAATACCATAGATGGGGTGGTTTATAAAGAGCAGACACTTATTTCTCACAGTTCTAGAGGCTGGGAAGTTCAAGATCAAGGGGCTGCAGGTTTGGACTCTGATGAGACCCCTTTCTGGGTCACAGATGCCATCTTCTCACTGTGTCCTCACTGATGCCTCAGTGATGTGACCTACTCATCTTCCAGATGCCCACCTCCTCATGAAGCGTGTGTATGCTGTTAATTTAACCCTTGAACCGCCACGGGTTCTTGTCCCATGAAGCCATGAAAAGGAATTCTCAGACTTTTTAGATAAGGAAGCAGAGAGGAACAGACTTTATTCAAGAAAGTAAGAAAAAGTTTATTTAGAGGGAAAAGCAAAGACTCCAAGACAGCATTTCCAGGGAGAGGCAAAAGGCGCCATTATGGGCCCCTGTTTAGGCAATATTTAAACTCTTTTTCTCTTTTATCTTAGAGTTTACCTTCCCTGTTTAAGGTCTTGGTTTCTCAGGCTTTACTGTTTTTGTTTAGTCCTCTTGGACTTTGTCGTCATCTCTGGAGTATGTTTTGGTTAGAATTTACACCTCTTAGAATTTACTGTCCTTATCTCAGAAGCCTCTTTAACTCTCCAGAAGTCCCTGTCTGCACTGCCCCTGAAGCTCCCTAATTAACCCTAACTTGCCCTGGGACTCATTATCAAAGATAGTTAGACAAAGAGTTTATTAGATGATCGAAATAAGGATTCAAATCCAGGAATCAGTGGAACAGACTACTCTGTGATAACTCTTCAATCACAAGTTTGAATTTAACTTATATAGGTAGAAACAGTGAGTTACTGACATGGAAAATATAATTATTCTTGACAGGGAGCTCTGGTCCTAAGTTATTTCGACCTATAGATCATTTGATGCAATCTGTAATCAGAGGAATGCGAATACTGAGCTTTAAGCTTTTCATTATTTTTTTGGTGCTTGTTCTCACTTTTAAAAAAAATCTTTATACTTTATTTTTATATATTTTACACTTTATTTTAATATATTACATCATTGTTCATTTTTGTACAATGTTTGTCTTTCTCCTCGCAGGTCCTTTCTAAAGAATGTATGGTTGGAGATACTGAGGCTGGGTCCCTGTTGTTGAAATCTTTATAGGCTCCTTGCCATTTAGTCAGGACTGACAAAGCTGACTTTGCCCACAGGCAGTAGATTTTTGCATAGTTGCTTCGCAGACTTTAAATCTACTCCAATGACTTTCCTTTCTAGTTTGCTAGAGCAGGGAGCAAGTCACTCCCAGAATATTTTACAAGAGATTCACACTAGAGATTGGGGTGACCCAGGCATACACAGGCCTTGCCCCAAGGAACTGGCATTTTGGTGACAAACAGGTCGACTGATGTGCTTTGATAGCAGTGTCACTGGATGTTATAGATAAAAAAAAAAAAAAGAACACCATGTAATCTGGTCTTAGATAGCAGAGGCTCAGTTAGAGCCAAGGATGAACAAGTCTTCAAAAATAACTAGGAGTCGGGTGAAGGAGGAGGCGTTCCAAGTGAACAGAGGACATAATTGAGCCTGAAGCACATTTAAAAGAAAATCGGTCCTAATTACATTGAGCGGCCTGTGGGGACTGTGGCCAGGCCTCGTCCCATGAATTTTGCGAGCCCCTGTCCTACAAGTAAAGGTCCATGTAGTTTGCTTGTGACGTTATTCAGCAAGGCCTTTGCCCCTGGTGTTGATGATGTCGTTTTCCTGAGGGGTTGGATTCAGAGACACGGTTCCTTGGGTTTCCTCTGAGAAAAGTTTCACCAGAACTCCCCTTGCAGCAGCACATGGCGAGTTTCCCCACAAGGCAGAGACTATTGGTTATTTCCAAAAGGGCAGGTGTTACAGGGCAGGGAGGGGAGCACCCAGAACCCCCAAGCCTGCCCTCTCTGAATGGGTTCTGCCATCCGCCGCATTAAGACAAACATACAAAACCTT
>JAGFMF010011752.1:4829641-4858065 GCA_019455555.1 Galemys pyrenaicus
TTCTCTGCAGGAATCTTTTTTTCCTCCTCAGCTCCACCCACTTAGGGTGGAACCAGGATTTTGGGAACTTCCCCTTTTCCTGGGACCACCCTGTTACACAGGTTTATTAAAAAAAGAAAGAAAGAAAGAAAAGGAACAGAAGACACTTGCATGGACACAAGCAGGCAGAAAGCTGCTTCTGAAAGGGACAGGTTTGTTTAAGAGACACCTGCGTAGACAGAGGTGCGCAGTCTCGGGAGGAGAGCTGCATCTTGCCAGTGCAGAATTTGTACTGATAGAGTGGGGATGGGCTCATTCCTTTGTGGAATTTTTAGCGTTAAATGAACTACTTCTAAGGGGTGACTAGATGGATTTCTAAAGACAGGCGATTCTCTACAATGGCCCTCAACCTCCAAATCCCACCTCTGGTCTGCACGGCCGGGAGCTTTCCATAGCAGTCTGATACTTGCTATGGCAATTGGAGCCCAAGGATCTTTCATTTCTGTAACTGGCTTAATGACTATGTTTATCATTTTGCACCCCCTCCAGTTTCTGCTCTCATGATGCCTCCATCTAAGTTTCTACTCTGCCTCCATCATCAAGACTTATTTTTTCTCCTATTTCCCATTGAATCGCTCCTCTCCTTAGAAGTACATCAGGAAATGGGCTTTTGAATAGACCCCTCAGAGCTCTCATCACGAAGTTGTTAAAATTCAGGATTCAGGATTCTGGCTTCGTTTTGGGGGGAGCTCCCTTTATCATTGCCTTTTCTGATAATTTGGAGCTCAGTAGATCTGGGTTCATATCCCAGTTTGGTCATTTCCAACTGCTTGACCTAGAGCAGAGTATTTATTCCCTTTCATCCTTAATGGAAATAGAATACTGTCCATGTTACAGAGTCGTGGTGTATAAGGTAATGCCTGATACAGCAAAAAAAAAAAATTCAAAAAATGGTTCGCATTATCTTAATTTTCATGAAAAACTTACCATTTACTCATTGAATAAGGAGATGGTGGCTTAGGAACTTTGTTCCATGTGGAATAAATGGTTGAGAATTAAGTAAAAGAAAATCTGACCTCACTCTATCAACAAAATAAGAAAATAATAAAGAAGTTGTCGTGAGAAGTTACTGGGCCTCAGCATCCCCCTGCATAAAATAGGAGTTAGATTAGATAATAGTTAAGTTTCTTTCAATCTGTGATACTTCATTCATTTAAATTCCATAATGAATTGAGGAATATCAATTATAAAGGCCCTGGTCTTCTAAATGAAGATATGACATTATATTAATACTTATCAGAGTTCCCGAGAGGTTTTTTTTTTTTTTTTCTTTAAATCCTGATATCCAGTTATGATCCTTGACTTATTCAATCAGAATTAGGAGTGGGGTGATGCTGTGGGGTGGCCAGGATTGGGGGTTGTACATGTGGTTGCAACAAGAGCCTCCTCTCTGATTCTCAGCTTTTAATATCATTAAAATCATAAAATCATAGTTACCTAATTCAGAGAATTAAATGTCAAAAGCTAATATAGCAAATTACTTTTGTCATTGTTTATAAAATGTTTTGTTTTTCTCCTCAAAATGAACAATTAGACTTTTTAAATGCATGTATGTAATTGCACATCTCTGAGTTTCCCTTACCAAAATATTCATAGCATTAAGACATATGTTACCAATCATGTTTTTAATTAGAATGGAAATGTGTGTAAAGCTCTTTCATAGAAATCCATCCTAAATCTGTTTTTGAGAAACTTACTTGTAAGACTGTTTTTTCTTTTTACTCAATTCCAATACAGGCTTTGGCCTCCAATCAAGACAAGCCACTACAATGAAATATTTTCTGACACTACGTGGAAATGGCTGTCCTTGATGTGTGTGTCTTTCTTTATGTCAGGGTTCCTAACAACTCCCACAAATAAAACCTGTTTTTTCAATGAAAAACATTTCAAAATGGAAGAAGGATGTATGTCATGTTGGCCTCAAAATAGCATGCACGTAATGAACCCAACGTGGGGGAGGCTTTAAAGGTCCAAATGTGCATGGGAAATACGTGTTGACTTTATTTCACTATAATTGAAGGAGAATACAAAACGGTATTTTTAGCATGACAATTTCTTAATATGTATTTATTGAACTGCAATATGTGTGGTCTGTTAAAAATTTTTATAAATCCTATGTACATATGTACATAAGCTTGAGAGGGATAATAACTGTTGGAAATAATTATTAAATACATAGACATATATTAAATATATAGAAATAATTTAAAATAAGTTATTTTTAACTTACACTTTTTAAAATTATTAATCTAAGTAGACATTCTTCCTTGTCAAACCTTTAATCTCCACCTAAAATCATCATGATCATTTTAATTACTACATAATATTTCTCATTATTGATACATCAAAATAATTTGACCAAATCTCTTACTGTTGCAAAGTTAAATTGTTTCCAACTTTTCTTATACTAAGCAATGTTGCAAACAACATCCTTGTTCATGTATCTTGTCTTTGTATAATTATTTCCCTAGGATGTATTTATGGGAGTGAAATTACTGGATCAAGTAATATTCATAATTTTAAGAATTTTGATATATATTACCAAATCATATTGAAGCATGTATCAATTTATACTTCTACTGGCACAGTTGTTTCTTGTTCAGCAAGTTCTTTTCAGCAATAGAGTGTTAACTCTAGAGTAACTTGAAATCCAAAGTAAAAATCTCTCCTACTAACTCAGAAAATGACATCCCAAGCTCATTCTGCAGGGTAAACTGCTGGAGAAACTTAAAAGCATATTGAAGAGTGGAGGCTAGGGGAATGAAGAGGATAATGAGGCTGTCGACAGTGGGCTTAGAAGAAATTAATATTTTTCACTTGCCAGTATCTGACCCAACCTCTGGGACAATGAAATTCTTCCTAAAGAGAAGAAAATCCATTTAAAATTCCACTGGATCTTGTATTTGAGATTGGCAGCACAGAAACATTCCACATGACTTTGCTTATTCTTTTGAACCTACCTTTTGATCTTTCTTAAATTTCCTCCTCATTTCACCTGTTCTGGGTTTATTGCCTGGAAAACAAGCAGGTGAATATATCAGCTCCTCCTTCAGGCCCCACTAGACTACAGGAAATTTATGTTCTGGGCAGGAACCATATAACAAGTCTACATGCTCCACATTTATGGGGAAGTTAAGCAACAGGGAATTTTATACTGGTATTTATGACACAAACTTGTAGCAGGCACATTATGAAGTGGGAGGGAAATTTAAACAAGGAAAAACTCTGCCTGTGTATTGATTCAAATACATTTGATGGAAAAACCATTGTAAGAATTTTATTCTGGAAATTGCCTGTGAGTTAGAGCAGAGGCAGGAAAAGACAAATATTATAAACACATTACTCTTCCCCCATACATTGATTTTCCTTTTTCAGATGAAGTCATTGTAGTTTTCTAGTGAATCTGTGTACAGGCCAAATTGTCCAAAAGCACAATAACTAGATGCTTTAGCCACTTCCATCTCCATTAATTCCAGGAAAGAGGGAAAGAAAAGAGAAGCATGTGTTGAGTTGAGAGGGCAAGACTTCTACATTCCCTAAAAAACTGACCTACACCTTATGCATCCGTCCTCCCAGCCCATAAAAGACAACACAAAGGAGAGCACCAGCTGGAATCATTCAGTGAAAGGAATGGTTTTCAAAGACCTGGCTAGCAGCAGGTGGAATATACATTAGAGGTTCTTTTATTCTTCAAATAGTACTTGTTTTCATTGGGAAGCAATATGGTTCCTATATAGTCAATAAAAAGCAAATAGAAAGTGTTTGCCCTTTAACCCATTAACTTAGCTGATGATTTGTGATAACTCCAGCATCACACTATCATAGAGCTCAGATCATACTCAGCTCAGAAAACACTGGGCTAAAATAACTGAAAGATGTGGGTCTTGGCCTGGCAGACTTGATTTTTGAGACCCATACCAGGGTCCATAGTCACAAAGTGTAGTGCTCAGAGCAACTATGAAGTCTTGGACTGTTGCTATAGTGGTTGCTCATCTGGTTTCTCTCTGATACTTGCTCATTTGTTCTGCTGCATTATCTTGGGTGGGTAGGCTGAGTATGATCTGGGAGAGAGGGATTGAGTAAATTGTCTTGTTTCTCCTAAAAAGTATCTTGTTTAGGACTTACAGTTATTCCCATTCTAAATGGGTGGTGGTGGTGGATGCAGGAAGAGGGAAGCCCTAACTCTTCCACTTACCTTGGGAGTTCAGGGATCTAAGGAAGGTGAATAGGTGTCCACTGCTGGGAGAAACCACATCACATGCTTTCTGAGGGGAACCTTTGTTGTCTCAGTTCTCCACTGATCCCTCAGTGTCTGGCACATAGTACGAGCTAATAAATATATCATGTTGCCCAAGACCAAGTGGCATAGTGGGGCATGACATCACCAGTTGTGACAATAGCAAGAAGGAAAGCTGTGTGTTCTCCAAGGAACACTTAAGCTTCAGGGGGCTTAAGAATATGATAAATGGCTCCCATCATTAATCTCTATTTTTCTTCTCTGTGTACACTGTGAGATGGAGTGGGGCAAGAGGTAGCTTGTTTAGGATTATTTGATTCACTATTGCTGAGGAGTCAGTGTAAACTTAAATTCAGAGTCCAGGATTTTCTTCCGTGCTCTTTGTTAAATAGAAGAATATGGAGTTGCATCCTAATTAAAGAAGGAATTAATGGCATAGCGTGATGTCTGTCAAACATAAGTGTGCATCAGAATCACCTGCAGGGTTTGTTGGACTATAGGTGGCTCTGTTACAACACCTCTGATACTGGAGGTGCCAGTTTCCATGCCCCCACTTACAGGCAGCTGCCTTGGATTACATGTCTCATTATGCCATGACCTGGACTTCCTGATAGGAGATATATTGGGAATTATTGGTGGAGTTGAGCAGCCAAGTGAAGCTATATAACGTGGGAGGCAGGTAGATTCAGACTTCTTGTTTTCCAGGCTTTTCCTGTACCCAGGGAATTGGAGAAGATACTTGGAAGGAGACACATGGAGGGAAGGCTGTCTTTAACAGAGAAATTGGCAGCCATTTTATTGACTTTGTATTTCTCTTACTCCCCAGGCCGGCTTACCCTCTTCTTGCTGTTCCCACCAAGGTGACATATTTGTGGAACACTTTCAGTCTCAGTGACCCCCACTTATGGGCAACCCTGTTTGGCTAGGTATTTGCCCACAAGGAGATAGGTAATTTTGGGAGTATTACTGGAAATTTATTAGGAATATCATTTTCCCTTCTTTTCTCCTATGCTCATTAGTTCTATTAAAGATCTTTTATGATAGAGGTCTGCTTTCTTTGCTTTGGTGCATATGGATGGTATAGGGCAGGATAGTATGAGGCAGGTTCTCTATGATCTGGGAAAATGAGTAAAGAAGGAGTCCTGGAGCCCTTGGTGGCTTTTCAGGCTTTTATTGACCTTTCTGCATCTGAGGCCACCAGGTACATGGTAGGCAAGGAGGCTGGCAGGCTTCCTAGCCCCCAGCAAATCTTCACTCTCTGGGCAACTGCTTCTTCTGCCACTTCTGTTACTTCTGCCTCTGCTCCTCTACTCTGTGTCTGCTCCTCCTGGCATCCCGATGATACCATCCTTCTATGACCAATCTCTCAGTCCAATGTGCACACTTACGCATGCCTACACCCTATTTCAGGTGCCCACCCATCAGGCATGCATGCAGGACCACAGGTGTCTATGAGTGACATTAATGGTGGTAGGGCAGAAAAAACTGATAATCTTCATTTTCCTTACAGATGGCAGATCCCTTTCAGAGAGTTTGGGGGTCCCAGGGTGACCTTTAGTCATACACTAACAGCTGGATCCCCTTGTAGCATTTCTGACTCAGTGGGTTTGGGAAGGGGATGAGTCTGTACATTTGCAACTAGTTCTCAGTTAATGCTTACAATATTCTAAGACTGAATTTCAGAACAAATGGCTTGTAGGAAAAATCACTCCCATTAGAATAAGATGAACTTGCTTGTTGTGTGTGACTTGCTGAGGTCAACTATGCTTAGCTTCAATTTCCTCATTTACAAAATGGCAACAGTATCCTCTCTCAGGACTTTCATGAAGATCAAATGAATAAAGGGATTAGATGGCCCCGCAATATCAGGCTATTGATTGGAGACCCTGACTGACTCCTTTTGTGGGATCCTCACACAATGCAGGGCCTGTTTGAGAGTTTATGTCTGTGTGAACTGAGCTTCTGTTGTATTATTTTCACATCATCTGGGAAGATCAGTAAAGAAGGAGTCCTGGAGCCCTTGGTGGCTTATCATCACTTATTTATATATCCTGAGGTTTCCACTAATATTGAACCTTCACTGTGTGAATGGCACAGTGTGAAATAATTTTTACAATACATATCATATTGTATACTTCTTTTTAACAGGTGAGGATAAATAGCTTGCACACAAACCAACATCTGGGAAGTGGCATAATGGAGTATTTAAACCATGACTTCTCTGTTAGATGGTTTCTATGACTCCCTATGAGCAGAAGGTGACAAGATTGTGTGGTCCCTCTCTCTAATTACTCACTCTCAGGCTGTATCTATCTGTATAGCGAATACATTTGTAAAGTTAAGCAATTATCCTGAGAATGTACATTAAAGGGGTATGTTTAACCTGGTGAGTCTATCTTATTTTTCCCACCTGCTACTGTGCATAGAGGAGTTCAGTGAATATTTGTGGAATTAACAAATGAAATGAAAGATTCAAGGCAAAGACATTCTCAGCTATCTTAATAATTGCTGGGTTTCCACTTACATGATTGATAGGACAAGAATGAATGACCTCATTATCATTCTTACATCACGATTAGTATTGATCCCTGAACAGTTAATGAATATTCTCTTAAGTCTTGGCTCTGTATCCATTGCTGAAAATAATAAACAGTTATTGTTATTAACTTACTGTGCCTGGATACTTTGCCCTCATGGTTTGATTTATCAGAATAAACTGATAAGTAAACAAGGGTTCCCTGCCGTAACAGGACTCAGTCTGAATATCCGCAGGTAAGTTGGAATGTTTGAAGGTGATCTTAACTTAGACTCCAATAGGAAAGCTACTTTCTTGCTGTTTACTCTAGCCTTATTCTTTTGCCCCATTTCTGGGTCACAGCAGCAGAGCAAAGAAAATCTAGAATATTCATGTCAGAGAGAGAATTTATTTCCTGGCTTGCATGTAAGGCAGGCAAGTCAGCATTTTATGAGGTATATTAGATAAAAACCATCATCCATAGGAACCAGTTGACAAAGATCAGTCCTAACTTTGATTAATTGCATTGCATATGAAGAGACTAAGAATATTTGAAAATAATTGAAGCAGTTTTGTTCAAGGTCACACTCATCACAGCTTAGCCTGGCACAAAACAAGCACATTACATGGCACAGTATCAGATTAGCATCACCTGAGAGAACAAGAATCCAGTGCAGGACACCCAAGTCTGGGTCTCTTGTCTCTCAGCTGCTTTTCTTGACCACAGCACCCTTGCAGTATGCCTGCCTGCCAATTTGTGGAATGAGAGCTTTTTTTCTTCTTAATAGAACTGAATGAGGACCTCCCTGGTGGCGCAGTGGGTTAAGCAACGCACTATGAAGTAAACCGCAGCCACTGCAGCACGAGTTCAATCCCTGCTGCCAGCCAGGGAGGGGACCCACATGGCATAGCAGACCTCTTCTGCCTCGCCCACCTGCTGCTCTCCTCAGCAGTGTGTTTCAGTCAGTCTGCCTGTTCTGATCCCCACTCTGTCTCTGGTGAATCCTCTCACTGCCCTGGACTCTGGCCCGTACCCCAGCTCTTGTATGCATAAATAAATAAATCTTTTTAAAAAAGTAGATCTGAATGAAAAATGGGGATTTGAACAACTGGCATATAAATAAAAAGCAAATATTTTCATCTCCCTAATATTACGCAGGAGAAAATGGCATTTACACATGCATTATTTATACCGAGGTCTGTACTTATATAAGGCAATTAAGGCAGTTAATTGCTCATGATCTATTTACTTGGAGATTCTATCAAATTGTACTGTTGTTTTAATTCTTAAGAGAACACAGAATTGTAGATTGTCAATTTTTTTTTTACTAAGTGAATGGATTAAAGTTGTCTCTCCCATACTTTTTTTATATCTTATATAGATGAAATGTTTTTTCAGTTAAATTCAAAATGTGTTTATTGGACTATTGCTATATTCTTGGAATCAAGATGTTCATTGCTGGAGTATAAAGATGATTGATAGCTAGATTATCAAAACATAACCAAGGTTGTAAAACAATGGTACTTCAATTAAAAAACAAGATGATTGCTAAAAACCACATATCAGAACTCCTTTCATTATTAAGGAGTCTTATTAAGGTACATGTGCGTGTGTGTAAGGACTTTTTCTCTGCCGTCATGACTGTAAATTCTCCAAGATCTCTCTGTTAGCACTGGGGTGTTGATCGCATGCATATTTACTAATAGCTCTGGTCTCATCATTCCTGGTTGGTTATAAGTCATCGTGACACGATCTCATTTACAACCATTGGTGGTCAGATTATAAATTCATAACTCCTCAAAGAACATCTCTGAGGGCAGAATAACAGAGCCCGTTGAGAGTTCTGTTCCTAATTTTTCCAAAGCCCCACCCTATGACTAGACCAAGAGATTTCCATGTTCCCTAGTGAACAATTCGATGACTTGGGTACTTAAAAATTCCTACTGAGTGAAAAAGGAGTGGCCACACACATATTGCCACCCCTGCTCCCACCACCAAGGACTCCAGGGCAGGCTCGTTGTGCCCCATGCTTATCAGAGGACTCCTGGGAACCCAGGCATCCTAATGGGCTTCCATTTATTCAGTGCACATTACTGAATGCTTTCTGGATGCCTGTCCCATCATAGACTCTAGCGGTCGATGGGATTGGGATTAAAAAGTAAAAATGTGCTCCCTGTGCTCCTATAGGAAGCAACAACATAAATCTTGGAAAGTTTTAGGTCTACCAATGTTCTCAGCCTATGAAGAAGGGCTTGGTCCACAGTATATGATCATAATGCTAAATTGAGTGAGCATGTCACACTCGGGGTCCACCTGGATTGACAACTTTCTATAACTTCACTAATAATCACTAGTGTATATAAATTGTTTTTTTTTTTTATTCTGGAATTCTTAGGATTCCTGGGATTCTGGGAAGCAGAGAAGATTGTCAGGCTGGGGAGATTTTGCTCCATGGTTCTCTGCAGACGATTTACAATGTGGATGGCTCTGTGGTTAACCAAACCACAGACAAGTTCCTCAGAGACGGATGTGGAATGAATATCTAAGGCATTCTGGTGATTAGGCCTTTTCCAAAGTAACTCACTGTGTTAAGCACTGTGCCAAAAACACAATATTCCAGAAGTCCATTTTGAGCTTAGAGTGATTCCAGAAAAGGGCCTGTCTTCATATAATGATCTTTAAATTGCTTTGCGATAGAGCAGTGAGCATTTTTAATAGGGGACCCTTGTGAGTAAGAGATGGGCTTGAATAATCCTTAACAAGGTCTAGCTTGGCTCCTCAGTTTCCTTGTGGGGTCCATGTTCGTTTGCCAAGAGCTGAGACATTGGGGTATGAGTAACATTCATCCATGTGATTGTTTGATTATGGCCTATGGTCTTTTCCTAAGCAGAGATTGGGTGTTATTTTGTGACTACTGACTCTCCAACAGTTGGTATTATATCTGGCACAAAGTCAACCGAACAAACCAGAAGGAATCTGTGAATGAACTTGCATTCCATTTAGGAGTCAGAATCACTGAGTCAGAATCACACTTGCTTTTAGCTCTGTCATTTTGTAATTCTGCTCAATCCCTGATACTATTTTTTAAAGTGGTATAAATGTATGTGTATATGTGTATATATGTGTATGTGGATGTCTATATAAACATGTACCAATGTGTGTGTATCCAGAGAAATTGAAAGGCAAATAGTAAATTGAATCAAATATTTGCAGTAAATATGACAATGTTACTGTTCTTATTGTAGAATGGGGGACACCAGTGAAATAAAACTAAAAGAGTGTCAGGCTGTTTCAGAGTTGTCAGTAACCTCTTCATGTACAATATGGCTGCGCTCTGGGAACCAGCTTGGAAACTTTGACAAACTCTGTTGCCTAAATCTTATCACCAGAAATTCTGATTTATTTGGTATGGGTGTGGCCAGGGCATTAGGAGATGCCAAGAACAATCCAGGTGATGCCCAAATGAAACTAAGGTTGTTAAGCACTGGTAGAAGAGCAGAGAACAAGCCTTTTTTGAGAAGGTTTTGTCCCTTTTGTAAAGAATCCCTATGAATCTAAGACAGGACTGTGAATCCTTGCTTCAGTGAAGGGGACCTTCCCTTATGGGTTGTCAGGAAGACAGGTATGGAGAGGGACCTGGGGGCCTTTCAGGAGAGGATTGATCATGATTTTGACCTCTACTTTTTGACATTCAGCCTACCAGTAAATTGAGATGTTCCCAACGTAGGTCCACTTCAGGAAAGGGTTCTAAGAAGAATCGCTCATGAGGGAAGGGGGAGTCTAACTATTTGTGCCCACTATGAGGTCATCCTTATAGCGGGAATATAATAATAGTGAGAGACGGCACCAGGGCTCTTTAGCCCTAAGTGACTTTGTTGGCCTGGCACCATGATTTGGCCTGCAAGTAGGTGGCATCCAGTGATGGATAGTCCCGTCAGGGTAATGCGGGCAGGGAGAGCGTCAGTTCTCTAATGGGAAGATGGATCGCTTGTTGGCAAAATCCAGGAGCTGGACATCCATCCTCCTTCCCACTAGTGTGTGAACTCCTTGAGAACATCAACTTGGCTTGGCTCCACAGCTTCAAACCTCTTTGAAGATATTAAAAGTGTGGTTAATTATCAGCTTGCTCCACTTTTTTGGTTTTAACTGAGGCTTAGCTTCAAATGCTCAGTTTCCTTGACCCCAAATTATCATCTTGGGCTAGTTAGTGATACCTCATTGGAATTAGGGAAAGTCTTTATTCCCAAGTACCTCTTATGTGTTGAAGGAGAATGGGAAGAGGTATCAGCCATGGTGTTTAGCCTCCAGCACCCTTTGAGCAACGGGGGCAGAGGCTGCTGGCACCACTACTGGAAGACAGAATTCAATCCAAGTCTCAACAATCCTTGAAGTCCTTTGCATGTTCTTAGTGAGTCTGAATGAGCATCACTTCAGATGTGGTGAGAAGCTGAAATGGAAACTATTACATCAAAACATTTCATTTGGTGGGGGGACCGTTTGGAAAAATCCTAATTTTTTTAAGGAACAAAGAGAAGTTGATGAAAGGATTTGAGGTTATAATGACCGAAGTCTCCATTGCTTTCCTTCCCTCCCCCACTCTCCTTCCAAAATGGAGAAAAGAAATGAAGCCAGAGAAATGTCTTAAATATTATAAGTCTGACTGGCCAGACTTTTAGCTAGGATAGCGTGTAGTAGTTATACCTTTTAATTATAGTTGTATAATTATAAATAGGAAAGAAATTAAAAGATGAAGATGCGGTTTGTAATGAAATTACCATAAATACCATGGCAAGCTTTAAAGTCGTCACGAAAATTCATAATACAAAAACATGAATGTGGAGGCTAACTTCTACCAAGACTAGAAATTAAAATTTTGTGGATTCGTGGTCTTCCTTGTTAGCTTGGTATTTCCTTCTCAGTACACATAAGCACTATTAGTCATGCAGACACAAACAGACTTTTAAAGAGTCAGAGCCCTGGTTGGCAACTCTCAGATTCCCCAAGACACTTAGGCAACCTGACATATAAATGACTCGGCTTCCAAAGACAAATGGTGGAGACATCAAAAGAAACCTAGTCCAACTGCTGGACGTTTTTGATTACTTCTTTTGGAAACAGACGTGTACTTTGTGATGCATGGGTTTATCTTGCAGTCTTCTTTTAAGAACCCATTTTACTTCCCACTGAACTGACAAATTTTCATGTTTGAATATAGGGGATCATAATTGCATACTGGTGCATTGTTCCCAGTGCCAATAACCTAGCCTATTAGACTGGAGCACTCAGACAGTTTACATCATCTTTTTGGTGCCTTTGTTTTCTAACAGGTTAGCTCCTGTTTGTTAAAATACTGCTAATGAGATCAACATCGTGAGGTCAATTTCCATAAGCTGTTCCATAGCTGCACACTACTAAGACATTTTGAAAACAAAACCTTAATCAGAAGAGAGATCAAATAAGTGAGTTTGGCTCATCTACTTAAAATCTTTCTCCAACATTGTGAAAATGCTTAACATATGTCCTAGAGATGGTAGATTGTGTACTTTCTTTGCACATGACAAGAGACTTTTTCTTTTCCTAAACCAAGAACAACTATTTTGCCACTTCTTTACTCCATTAACTTAGGGGTTAGCACAAGAGGTATGTGTTTGTACATCTGCTATGAATTTGAAATTATACAGTGATGGCTCTTTAGGATTAGAGATGGAACAGGAGACTAAATTGAGGATGGCAAATAGAGATAAGTTTTGGGAAAAAAGGGCAGACCAGAGAAGACCTTGTATACTGAAAATTTTTTTAACCCAGTGGATAATGGAGAACCATCAAAGTATTTGAGATGGAAGTGACAAGAAAGTGCTATTTTGAGATACACTGAAAAGGGACTAAATAGGAAGCTATGCTGAAGACATGCGATGCAGCAATACAGTGGTAACTGCTTTTCCTTAGGTTGAGGCTGTGGGTGTACTAAAGGTGGGTAGAAGGTCTTCTCTTGAGAATTACCTCTTCCTTCCTACCATAGTCTTTGTCTAGTGAGCTAGGTGATTTCAAGTGAGGGGTACATTTCTCTGAGCATTGCAGTAGCCTGAGTAGAGGGAGAGGGAAATTTTTGGAGGGCAGGCTCATGTGTAATTGATGTGGTAGTGGTGGGAGAATTGAAATGGCCAAGAAAAAAATAATCTCATTCCTTCATACATCTTTCCAAAATCTTAGAAAAGAATCAGTCTAAGACCTGAACAGTTCTGATTAGCCCCTCCACCTGGTGCCATACTTGCTGGCCAAGACAGATGGCATGCTGAATGTATTAGGTGTAAATATGGAGAGATTGGAGGAGTTCATCTGCTATGAAATAAAGACAATATGCTGAATAACCCATACCAAAGGAAGCTAGAGTTAATGGGTAAGAGAACACAAAACTTTAAAACAAACATTATGAATAGCGCAAAGGAAAAAAAAACAGAAATAAAAAAATGAAATGAACAGTTCTAAGAAAATCCACCCAGAGATACTTAATTTAAAAAAAGGCAATAGATACAATGAACACTAGATAGAGGGAGTGACCTGAATGAACTAGTCAGTGAGCTAGTCAATAAGACCAAAACCTTAGGTATTAGAAAGGGATAATAAAAAGAAGAACTGGATGAAAGAAAAGTTCAGGAATATGTAATATAAACAGAGAAGTGTCAATATAAAATGACTTCCCAGAGAAATAAAATTAATGACTATATAGAGATTTAAATAAAAGCTTTGTTTTCAATCTAAAGGAAAAAAAATCAACACCAGCCACATTATAAAGAAATTTAAGAATTTAGAAAACAAAGAAAAGAGTCTAGAAAATTTTTGAGAGAAAGAGCAGGTAGCCTTGCAAGGAACAAGGATAAGCTGTCATCACACTTCAACAGCAACAAGGATGCATCAGCAGGTGCAAGGAGGTATGGGAAATATATCAGTCCATGCCCATTTGAGAAAGAAAATCATTTTTGATTGTTTAGACTGAGAGGGTTTTAATGCAAAGGGTCGAATAACAAAATGTTGGAAGGGACTGGAGGAGCAAAAGAGAAAGGGGCCTGTGCTTGAGCCTGTGCTGTGAGCCCATGAGCTCACACTGGGTGGCTGTTGGGAGCGCTTCAGTGCCAGAGTTGCAGAAACTATGTAGCCACAGTCACAGAGGCTACTCATACCACAGGGCAGACACTGAGCCCCACTACTGTAGCTGAGGGGCTCTCAAATACTGAATGGCTCTGACCTTTCACTGCCAGTTAGGTGCAAGTACCTCCCACTGGCCCAAACTAACTGGACTTTAGTTGCTAAGGAAGTCTGGAAAATGTAGTTTTCTGGTTACCTGCTTTTCTTTCAGAGAATGTAAAATAGTGATTGTGGGGCTGAGAGCCACACAATATCTGGGCTGTGAACTAAGGGTAGATAAACTGGAAAAGTTCATTCCTGTCTAAAAAAGGAAGAGAGAAGGGCTCATCCATTTTAATCTAAACAAAATGTAACAATACCAGTACAGGAGGGAAGTGAGGGTATGCTCAGGTATCTGTCTGTCCTGGGTAAAGTCAAAGATACTAAAACATAAGAAATTGACAGTGTTCTGTCTTACTAGTTAGTCATCACAACTAACTAGTTTCTAACTAACTAGAAAATACAACTAAATCAACTATAGGATAACACTTTTTAGACATCAGAATATTAAAAGACTCTTTAAGTGTTGGCAAGAATCTGGGGGTAAAAATTGGACCCTCATGCACAAGAGGGTTAACTGGTACAGTCATAGACAGGCAATAGTTGGAGAAGCTGAGGATACAGCCCCCCATTCCTGGGAATATGTACCAGGAAAACACTTGCAGCACATCCAAACACTTGAACATCCATTGCTGCATTGCGTGTGTCAGGGGGGTAGGAGGGGAGGGTGGCAGACAGGTAGTGGCTAAGAATTCAGCCTAAGAGATTAAGTAAAACACAGGGATGCATGCTGTGGGACTATGGACTAGTACATAAGAACATGTGAGTAGACAAAAACAGCATTAAGTGAAAATATAAGATATAGAATAGGAAGTATATGAAAATAATTTTTATGAAAAATATATACAAAAAAATCTGTATATAGCTTTTAAGGATACTGTAGCTGAAGATGTGTCCACATGTTGGAATTTGTGAATGTGATTATTTTTGGGGGGGAGGGTCTTTGTGGATGTATTTAAGTGAGACTCTCAAGATGAGATCATCCTGGACTGTTTGGAGGAGGTGGAGGTCCCAAACCCAATGACTGGTGTTCTTGTAAGGGACACATGGAGTAGAGACAAACGGAGAGCAGAAGGCCACGAGAGGACTGGCGGAGATGGCAGTCACAGTCCAGAGCACCAGGAGCCCCAGGACCTAAGAGGCAAGGAGTATAGTCTCTAGAGTCTTTGGAGGGAATGCGACTTTGGGATGTCTGCTGATACATACCTGTTCTTTTAAGCTACCAATTTGAGATTGTTTATTGTAGTAGCCATAAGAAACAAATACAGAGGCCTCTCCATCCAAGAACATAAGTCTGTATGTTAGAGGGTATCTGCGGTGAGTGGCAGTTTTGCAAGTGATAGAGGTGAAAACCAAGAAAATAATCTTGCACAAGCTGAGGGGACAGTGGGACACAATTAAGACATATGATTAATTCTCAACACTGGGGGTTTTAAAAATGTGTTTTCCTGTTCAACCTCCCATTTCCTTGAACTCTGGAAGGATGACATATTTTCCATTGTTGCCAGAGTTTTTACTTTTAAAAGAGTGATTTGGTCATGAGCTATGTATTTGTCTATAAGGTTTAATTGTTTTGCATAAGAATTTGGATTAGTTAGTTACAAATATGCTAGCAGTAAATATTGTCTGAGATATATTAGTCCAAATTTGTTGCTTAACTTTTGAATTTGGGGTTTTTTTTTTGGAGAAGTTTGAAATTGTTACATTGTCAAATCAGTAACAGAATACTCCTTGTAATCTTACCTGTGCCATAAAGAAAATCTCAAGAAAACCCTCTTTCTGCACACATTTCTATAGTTGTCTGTGTGCCCTTGATCTATAAATCAGAGCAACAGTTCAACAGAGAAGAAAGTGATTGGTCTTGATTTGAAATCTTCCCTATAAAATTTCTGCAACAAATATTGGCCCAAAGGAGCAGTTGGCATCTAAGCTGCAAATTCCATTTGGTATGTTTCATTCCTCTCTTCATTCATTTACACCCTTTAATAAAAGGTGAACATGAGCTTTTCTGGGAAATGTTCTTGATGTTGACAAGATAATGAAAGGGGAGACAGACAATGATGGCTCGTGGTCTTCAACTTCAACAATGGAGAACATTCAAATGTGGGTTCCCTAAAACACAACTCTGTGCGGGTTTACAATGGCTATTTCCTGCACGGCTCCAGAAACTGACTATTTTCACACTCTTATCTGATTGGTTTCTGCATTGATTTTCTCTGATGGCTGCAACAAATAACCACAAATTTAGTGGCTGTAAATAACACAGTCATTCTGAGGGAATGGGAGAGATCAAGATTGAAGTCCTGATCTTTTATAACCCAACCTTGGATGTGACATCCTGTCACTTCTGTCTAGTCTATTCCCTACACTTGAGTCACTAAATGTAAGCCACACTCAAGGGGAGAGAGGTTTGCCCAGGAGTGGGTATAGGAGGGAGGGAGACTGGATGCTATCTTTGAGGCTGCCTAGAGCACAGAGGAGGAAGTTAGAGAAGTAATCAATAGTTACCATCTATTGTTAGTTACTATCAGTGGGGAGGATGGGGTATTGGAGTTGAGAGAGCTCATAGGAGCTCTGAAAAGAAAATATAAGAAAACTATAACTATGCTATATATATAAACTACAAACTATAAATGTCATACATTTACTCAAACTTCCACTTACAATGCTGTCTTCCTCCCTGCCTCCTCTCTGGATTCTATGTCATCAGTCTACCCAAACCAAATGAAACATACAAATAAATAATCAACAGAACAAAAGTGAATGCATCTTCATGTTGATCACATCTCTAAAATTCAAACTTCATCTCCCTTCATAAGCTGTCTGCTGTTACTTTGCAGAATCCTCAGTGGTTCTTTTGCATATTTTGTCCAGTGTCTATAGGGGTGACCAGTGGGAAGTCATCTTGCTCTTTTATATTAGCAGTAGAGCTCCCCATTATTTAAAATGCATTGTGTTAATGTTGAAAGTAGGTTACCCTGGTTACAGTAGGAGGGAAAGGATTAAAAGCCTAGGAACTCCTGGGTCAAAACGACTCATTTGGGCTTCCATAAAAGGCTATAAGGATTCTAAAATTCATCCTTCTACCACTGCCCCCAGAATAGAAAGAACGTGGACCACGCATTTCATGCAGCTGGTTTAATTTCCAGTTCCCCACCATTCACTAGCAGGGTGAACTTGTGCAAGTGAATTAATCTGTGTCTTAATTCGTCATTTATGAATGTCTGGGAATGACTCTGGAGTGTGTGGGGTTAACCTAGTCAATGTGTGAGCTGTACATAGTGCCCTGCACAGGTGCCTTCCACCTAGCTTTGTGCCCGGCTGGCCCTTCCTTCATTTTCCTGTTGTCCAGTGCACAGCACCGGCATATGTTGGCATTTGCTAGACCATTATCCAGAGTATCCATTCCAGTGTGAACAGAAAAAAAACAGCTCAGCAAGAGTGGCTGTCTTGTCGGGAGAGTGTCAGTGTGTGCAGGGCTGGCTCTCTGCCTGGGATGCAGGGGTCAGTGGGGCTGCCGCCAGCCGTCTGCAGTGTTAGCCAGGGAAATCAACTCACAGCCCTCCTGGCACCTACCACTGGACTTGGGTAAACATAATTACAGTCTTTAAAAAGAGAAGAGGGAAAGCAACCAAGATCCCCACTCACCATGTAAACAGGATGTCCACTGAATGGAAGCCATGGAGATGTTTATGTTCTGTTCAGGGGACAATTGACAAAAGGCCTCTGGGAGCCTTTATTGCTGCCTGGGGCAGTGGTCTGCCAGCAGTGTGGTGGCTGGGGTCTCCCTGGCTTTGTCTGTGTTGTGAATACTGCGTTTCAGCTGAGAGCTTTGCCGTTGTGCTGTCTGGAGCCAGATGGTATCCTTGCTGGGTTTGGTTATTTGCTGAAGGCCAGTGATACGCAGATAAGGGCAATGCAGTGTCCAGTGCTTGGTTTCCAGTATGCTTCCTGGGACGTGGAGGCTGTGTTCTGAGGCCTCTGTCAGACAATAATCTGAACCCTAGCTACCATTTACAAAGGAAGGCAGAGGCCAAGTATGTCCCATGGATTAGCTCATTTCATTGTCATGATGACCCTTTGCACGACTTCCATCATCTTTATTTTACACCTGCTATTTGCAAAGAAGGCAATGGGATTAGAAATCCTATCAGTTGGATGCTCTAACCTGAGCTTAAAAGTAAGCTAGGGGATTGACAAATTCAGCTAGTGTTGACAAATTCAACACTCTGTGGCATAGTGTCTGAGAAAATACTTATTTGAATGAATGATTTTTTTGTTTTTTAACCAAAAGGCTCTTCACTAACTTTCTGGGGAATGCATTTTCCCTGATAGTGAGATTTGGTTGCAGTGTGTTCCTGCCTCCACCCCAGTGACTTAGGTCATGCAGTGGTCCAGTCTAGCTTCAGTTGGGTGTTGGGTACAGGCTGAGGCATCAGGGCAATGACTGAGTATGTAGCCTAGGAGCCAAGTGCTGCCTTCATCCAGTCTTCTCTGGAATTCTGTGGAAGGAAAGCATCCCTCGAGGTCATCCAATTCAGCCTGTTCCTGAAGCAGCAGAAACAGTGAAAGCAGATGCTCTCAGCTGGTGTCTGGATTCGATCCCTGACAGTGGCTCTGCTGCCCTCTTCCAGCACACGGATGGGTTTGAATGGAGTTGTGAAGATAGGCTGAGCGTGTCTCCACAGCAGGCCAAAGGTATTATTGTGAAGTTAAAGGTGGGACAGGACTCTTTACTCTATAATTCCAATTGGAATTGGAAAAACTCAACAGACCTTTAGTCTTTTAATTCTTGAATAGAAAAGAGTGGACATACGTGGTTTGCAGGATGAATTAGGATGTTGTCACACCCTGTTCCAGAGGAAAGCATGTCCTTTATCCTAAATCTGAATTTTTATATTAGAAGGAGATGTAGCCCTTCTAATCTATTCCGGTCTCCTTCTGGGGAGGCATGTGGGTGGTGGCATGGGTTCTCCAAGAAACTGATCATTTCCCTGCCTGGAGCTGAAGCCACAGTTATAATATTGTTAGCAAGTCAAAGTCAAGTACAGATGGTTGTTTTCAAATGCCCCATGTTGTCAGGATATCTCTGGAAAATAAAAGCATGCCAAAGAGTGCTCAAAATGGTATGGTTTGGGTCATGGTAATATGCTGGAAATGATGTCTCTGTGCAGTGTATGTGTGTGGTGTGTGGTCATTGTTGGTAGTAGATGTTTTTTGTCATCGCAGTCATTATTCTGAGTTAGGGAAGCCTCTGTCTCAGATCCAGAAGCCTCTGACCCGTTGGTTGATGATGTGTCCTGTCAAGATATACAAGATCTGCAAGTAGACCCAGGATTTCTGGGCACAGAGCGGGAACAAAGGTATCATTTAACATCCTCAGCCGTCTCTTCTCCTATATTCATTCATGCTGCACGTGGCATGACCTTCTGTCACCCACTTGCCAGCACTGGACATTCAGCCTTGGTTCCTAGTCCAGCTACTTCACACATAGAGTACAGCCCCAGGAAGTAGGGTGACTTGTCCAGCTCCCCTGGCATATAAGGTACAACATTTTCAAGATCTGCTTTATGGAGAGAAATTCTACATTTGTTCCTATCACTGTAAACTTGGAATAGGCTGAAAAGAAATCTTTTGGCTCTCTAATCACTTCTGCACACACTCCCTATACAAACCAGGCTGGCACGCCTATCTCCAGTTTGAGCTTATGCCAAAATTTGGACTTTATGCTTGGCATATGTGACCCACCCCCTGGGTTCAGGGCTGTTTTTGAGCACGTGTGTGCATGTGTGTGCATGCACACACACACACAACTGCCAATCTCTTGTGTGTTGTTGCCAATCTCTTTTGTGTTGAAATAATCCCCCACTTGAGGGTCTAAAAATTGAGTATCCTGAAAGAAGTCTCAGTTGTGTTCTTTGGGGGCAATAACTGTTACCTTTATAAACAGGGGACATAAAAATAATGCTTCAAGGTTGGAGCATTTCCCCCTTACTTGCTGTTGCTATGTATATATTCCATCACATGGCAGAACAGGTTCTAACTTTCTACTTGTGGACTTAATGGGTTTGGAATGAGCATCTGCTGAATGTCACATTGGTCAGGTATTCAGGAATCACAGAGGTTGTATTTGAATTGTTAGGATTTAAGTAATAGTCCTGGAGTTAGGGATGTGGACACTATTAATACTTACCTTTGGTGCAAGTGGCCTTCTGGCCCTAAATCCAGTGATTTAGAAGGATTTCCCCTTAAGTAAGTCCTTTTTGCCCAGGTCATACTGGCTATAGTCATTCATGGATCTCAATATCCCACTAGATTTTATTACTGTGACCCAGTCAACAATACCAGTCCACTCTCTGTGTCCTCACTGATCTAGTGGAGCCTACCCAAGTATGTATGTGACCAGGAAGGACTATACGTCTCCCTTGATTCTCTCTTCCCCAGAATTTCCACATGGCTGATACTGTAGCTGCTTCTACCCAGCTCCACCTTGACTCTAACCATTTTCCCTGTCTCTGGGGGGTGGGGGTGGGGATCGTATAGCTCCTGTGGATTCCTGCCCATGCTGGATTGCTCCCCAGAGTGCCAGTTTCTTCCTATAAGCTTAGCCAAGAATTATAGTTCTTCCTAAATCAGAGTGGAAGGGCATTTTTGTCTCCCAAAGTGATAGCTCTTTCAGTCAGCCGTAGAACTGAAATATTATTTGATAATTCAGTTTTATAGTTAGCTCATTAGAGACTCAGAGGAGTACCCCAAACAAAGATTCATTTCAGGTTTAGGAAAGATGGCAAAATTGTTCAAATATTTGGGGCCGGGGGTTCTGATGGTCAGCCCCCAGAGGTTCCTTCTCTCTTCTCTCAGGTAATGTGAAACTTACACAGTTGGAACTTTCCTCGGTTGTCTTCTTTAGTCATACAGTTGTACAGAGCTTCCAGCAGCAGCGTTTTCATTCACTTGGACACCTATTGGGGTGCATACATATTTTTGCTAAGCTAACCTCAGAAATATTGCATTTTTTAAAAATAAAATGTATTAGTTATAGTTATGCTTGGAAGGCAGGGCTGCTTTATTTTTAAAATGTCTTTCTGTGTTTTCTACACTTAAAAGAACAAAATAAGATTCTAAGAACCCAATTGATGTTCATAGTCAAACCTGAAAACATTTCTCAATCTCATTTATTGACATTCCTCTCATTTAAGAATCTTTATACTGACAGTTACATTTCCCAAGACTCTAAGGAGTCTCATTTGTTTTCATGTTGGTTAACTGGATAAAGACCCAGAAGTGCTATTTTATGGACTGAAACACATGTCAATTACAGTCTTTCATTCTCTGTATTCCATATGACTCCTTGGTCCTTGGCCTTTGCGAGCTGAGATGCAGCAGCGGGATTTTCCAGTCCCACTCAGCTCAGAGGAGTGAGTGAAAGTTGTATTCACCTAAAGGAGACTTTGCCAGCAAAGTTTGACTTTTCTAGGTCTCCTGGGGAGTAGGGTAAGAAAGGAAAGAAGTACTAGCCATGGTAGCTTGGAAGACTGTATTTTTCTGACCCTCATATGGATTATTCAATACAAGAAAAAAATATAACAGCAAATATGTCTTCTTTACTGCCATGTATTGATACTCTTGGGGGAGTCCTTGGAGGTGGCAAGAGAAGAAGGGAATAGTATGTGAGTAGAAAGAGTTTGAAAGCAGGTTCAAATTCATTACAGTTGTTGATGGGGACTGTTAATGATTTCAAGTGTTACTTTGGATCAAAGAGTCATGGATTTCTTTTCAATTGAGTGTTACTTTATTAAAAAACAGTGGAGCTAGCAGATTCCCAAAAAAAATATAAATTGTACTTTGGCAGGAAACCTGCTTCTTTTTGCCATCAGAGAGTCATGCAAGTTCATGAATGGTATCCTGATCTTGGCAGAGAATTCAGAAGAAACAGAATCAGTATTTTGATGTGTAGTTTTCAATTAAGATAGCAAGTGTGGTGGGTAGCAGTAGGGTCAAGTATCAAGAAGAGAAGAAAGCATAGATGATTAACTCTGTCATCAACCTTAGTGATGCCTTTGTGGATTTGTTTCAAACAGCAAGATAAACAAAAGAGAATATAAAGAAATGGGACTATGTTAAATTGAAACCTATACAATGTTGTACACTATTGTAATCTCAATTTAAAAACAAGAACAATATCTGTCACATTGTATTAAGGTTACCATTATGAAAATAATCTGATCTTCAATGAGTTCAAGTTTGGTCTTACAAACTTTGTGCCAAATATTTTTCCAAATTCATAATTTTTCTTGCTTTAGTAGAAAAACAGTGGCTGTATGTTTTTTTAAAGATTTATTTACTTATGCATATAAGAACTGGGGTATAGGCCAGAAGTGTAGAGGGTGAGAGGATTTACCAGAGACAGAGTGGGGAGCAGAACAGACAGACTGACTGAAATACACTGCTGAGGAGAAGAAGAGGCAAGAGAGTTCTGCCATGTCATGTGGGTCTCCTCCCAGGCCAAAAATCCAACTTGTGCTGCAGTGGTTGTGGATAGCTTCATAGTGCTGAGTCTTAACCCCTTGCACCACCAGGGAGACCCCAGTTGTAGCTATATTATGTCTTATTCCCAGCTCTATTATGTCTTATAAGATACATCTTATATCTTATTTTTAAATTGAGTATTTTATTATCTCTGCCTTTAGAAGGATGTATTTGAATATTGACACTAATTGTGATAGACTATAAATAGATCGCATTAGGTCAAACATTGTAACCCAATGAATTATAAAAAAAAATTCAGTTTTCAAAATTAATAGTAAATTCAGAATTTGGATTAGCGATGATGAACTTACAGTATCAATGAAGAGCATCCACTATGGTCCAGTTGGTTGATTATTGCATCATATGAACACTGAAATGAAAGTTCACGGTGTGTTGCGATGAATATTCTGTAGCTTTGTTATAATTATTTAATCAGATTTACCTAGAAAACAATTTTGACTTTTCCCTAAAAACAAATATAATCAGAGGAAAATAAAATAACCTATGGAAGATCTTTTGCCATTCGTGTTTGGATTCTTCCAAGCTTCAGTGCTGGCTGACTGTTGCTAGTTGACTTCTTGTGACCCATAACGTGAACTGGGAAATGGAATTCCACCAGAACCACACTAAAGCTACTGTATTGTAGCCAGGAAGTATTTTATTTGATGCACTAAACAACATAACTCCAATTTCTTGGTGCATGACCTTAGTGGCATCAGCATTAACAGCTGGGTAGAAAGTGAAGGAGCAAGGTGTAAGATGGGTTAGTGAATATGACCACAGTGGTGTTGCTTCTGTACCTGTGTTCTCCAATCTTCTATCCAAGATAAGACCTTTCTACTGTTTCCTCTTCCTTGAACACAATTCCTTGTGATTTTTGAAGAGCTAGTTTCTTCTCACCATTTAGATACTTTCTGAATGACCATTTCTTGCACTCCCTGAAGGCCATTCCTTGCCCACCTTTTTAATGTTTTCCATGCCCAGTCACTCTATAGAATTCAGCTTTATTTTCTTTACAATACTTCTATGAAAAACCTTTTTATTTGTTTACTTATTTACTTGTTCGTTATTTTCCTTCACAGAACAAAGACCTTTCTGTCTTGTTGACAGGATCCTCAGTCCCTAGAGCAGCTCCAGCATATGAAGGGACTCAATAAACAAGTAATTGTTGGATGCCTGAATGCCACTTGCAATATCATTAGTTTTCCTACTTTATAATTTCTCCCTGCCAAATATCCCAGGGTTCCTTTTGTGACAAATGTCCTAGTAGAAGAATATTGCAAATGTGGGAAATGTGATAGAGCATGAAGCATGGCAGAATATTTAATTAGCTTCATAAACTGTGAATCAAAAATTATGTTTCCATCTGTTCTATGGCAGAAGAAAACAGAAAAAATTTCCACAAGATAGGAACGAAAACAAAGAGAAACCATGAGCTTCAACTCATGGAAAACCTATTACTATTATTTTGGATTTTCTTCTCTCCCCATAACAACCAATTTAGTCATGCCATATCTTTCTGAAATATGTCCAGGAATCTATTCAGGGTGTACATTGTCTTCCTCCAATATAAGTTTCTGTCCCATAGCTCTGTGCTTTGAAAATAGAAATCACTCAACAAATACATATAGTCCCCACCTTATGAAGTTCCATTTATGATTTTTTTATGATAGCACAAAGTGAATGTGAATTTAGCAGTTAACTGTATTTCAGTTTTTGAATTTTGATATTTTCTTGGGCTAGTGAGACACTATATGATACTCCCTTGTGGTGCTAAGCAGTGGCAGTGAGTCAGTTTCCAGTCATCCACTTGGTCAATCTACAGACTGTTTTCACTTTTTGTACACTATTCAATAAGTTACATGAGCTGTTTAACACTTTATTTTATTTTTTTTAGATTTATTTATTTATGCATACAAGAGCTGGGTACAGGTCAGAGTCGTGGGAGGTGAGAGGATTCACCAGAGGCAGTAGGGAGCAGAACAGGCAGATCTACTGAAACACACTGCTGAGGGGAGCAGCGGGTGAGGCAGGAGAGGTCTGCTGTGCCATGTGGGTTCCCTCCCTGGCCGGGGATTGAACTCATGTTACTGTGCCGCAGATGCTTCACAGTGCTACGCTCAACCCACTGCACCACCAGGGAGGCCCCAACACTTTATTTTAATACAAGCTTTGTGTTAGATGACTTTACCCAAATGTAGCCCAATGAAAGCACATTTAAGACAAGCCAGGAATGGTATTGCAATGATATTCAGTGGACTAAGTGTATTAAATATATTTTTGACTTATGGTATTTTCAAGTTATGATGAGCTGATCAGGATGTAACTCCATCATAAGTTAAAGAAGATCTGCATTTGTTGACTATCAGTGGTAAATCCCATGATTACAGATTTATTCTGAGTCAATTATGTCTTTTCTAAATTGAAAATATCCTTTAGAAGTAACCTACAAAAGAAAGGTCTTTCATGCACAACTAGTATTAATTGGTATACCTTATGGAAAGACTTGATGAGGCATTGAGCCTTTAGAGCTCAGAAAAGCTCTAGATGAGGCATGGTAATGAATAGCACAAGGACACTGGTTGTCCTGAGAAGCAACGGGTCATTGGAAGGGAACAGAAGAATGAAGACTAGTTTCCAAGTCAACTGGTTCACATTGCAGTTTTGCCTAAAGCCAACAGGGTGGAGAATACTGTTTTGAGAGAACTGGTGACTTCAGATTATGCCTTTTGGCCAAAATAATATGAAGGATAGATGTCACCAGGACCTCCAAGGATTTAAACCACAGTTTTATCTAGGAAAATGAGGTTAATATGAATCTCATCATAAAAATGACACTTCTGATGGCTTCCCAAGAAATTGATAACTGTGACTGCCTCTGGGGGATGGAAATGAAAGGTAGTAGGGTAATGGGTGGTTCTGAGATCAAGGTTTTTTTAAGATTTTTACCCTATTAAAAGTACTACATTCACTTTTTGGATAAAAGTGAATGTCACAACAATCATAATAAAGCCCTGAGAGAAGTCTCAATCCAACAGAACTGCAGAATATGTCTGAAGAGGAGTTCAAGGCAATAGTTATTACAATACTTGCTGAGATTAAAAAAAGAAACAACTAACACCAAAAACACAAAACAATAGATGATGTAATACAGGAATAAAGACCGATAAAGTGTGAAACTGTTACAATTAGAATTAATGAATCTAAACAATATTATGACCAAATTAAAAAATACAATAGAATAGTAGCAGACAAGTGCAAGCAATGGAGAGAATTAGCTCAAAAGCACAGTGTCAGAGAACACACAAATAAAACAACAAAGAGAAAAAAGAAGAAATTAATACAGTGTAAGAATCCCCTGGGATAACCCAAAGAGAAGTAACATTCAGGTCGTGGGGATCCCAGAAGGAAAAGAGTAAGAAAAAAGATATAGAAAATTTATTTAAAGAAATCACTGCTGAGAAACATCTCAAATCCAGAAATGAACCAGATGACCTGATTTAAAAGGCCCAAGAGTTCCAAATAAAATGTCAGACAGACAGACACAAAGACATATTATAATACACTGTTGAAGTCATGGTAAGGACAGAATATTAAAAACATTATACTTGTACAAATGTAAAGGATGATGTAATCAATAGATATTGAAAATAATATTATAAGAAAAAAAGGGTACTCTATTAGAGGGACATTACTTAGATTGTCCATGGACTTTCGGTAGAAACCTTATAGGCAAAAAGGAATAGCAGGAGAAATTAAAGGATTCAAAGGAAAATATTCTTTATCCTTCAAAACTAACATTCAAGACAGAAAGGAGTTTCACTGAAAGGAAAAATTAAAAGAATTTTATCAACTTCAAGACACATATGAAAAAAGTGCTGAAGTGATTATTGTAAAGCAACAGAACAACAAACTTAGACATAACAAACATCTGTTTATATAACACGAAGGTGGAGGAGGAGAGTAAGGCTGTGACCCCTCAGAACAAGTCTGACACCAGATCATCCAACTGGCCACAAAAATAGTTCATAATGTACTGATCTCAGTAGAAACTTCAAACAAAAATCAATAGAAATAACACATAAGAAAATGGAAATGAAACAAAATATAAAGGGGAGGAAAATCAGATAATAGGAATTAATGAAATTCAATTGGTAAGGAAGAAGTGGAACTATCACTATTCACAGACAATGTGTTATATATCATAAATCTTACAGTCCCCCCCAAAAGCTATTAGAAACAATAAACAAGTATAACAAGGATGGTAGGTTACAAAAACAACATACAAATAGCTAAGCAATGAATGAGAAGAAAAATAAAAGTTTCATTCACAGTTGCCTACAAAGAAATCAATACCTTGAACTTCACCTAACCAAGGAGGTGAAGGTCCCAAAGGAAATAAAAAATCATTAATAACTTTAATAGTTATATTATTAATTAATAACAAAGCATTATTAATGAACTTAGTAATATAAGGAAATGGAAAGATATCCCATGCTCATGGATGAGGAGAATCAATATAATCAAAATGACTATCCTAACTGAAGTGGCATGTATATATTTAACAGAATCTACATCAAAGTACCAATAATAGTCTTCAAAGACGTTCAATAAAAATATTGAAATTTATGTAGAACCGTAAAAGGCCTCAAATAGCAAGAGTCAATTTGAGGAAAAAGGGAGAGAAATAGAGACATCCTGTTACCTTACTTTAAATTATAGGATAGTATAGGGAGTAGGTGAGGAGGGTGTACAATGTATTAAGGGGATGCAACCAGAGGTGCTTTGGTGGTCAGTGCGCTATGGCAGTAATAACTGAGGTGGGAGTTCCTATACTCCCTAAATACAAACAAATAATGATATAAATCAGTAGTACCTCAGTTAAAAAATAAAAGCTATAGCATAAACCAACAACTAAAAATAATGCGGTAGCATAAAATAGGCCGCATGGACCACTAGAATAGACTCAGAAGCCCAGAAATAAATCTTGTGTACATATCACTATTTATTTCATGATAAAGCAGCCACAACCATGCATTGGGGGAAGGAGTCTTTTTAATAGATGGTGCTGGGAAAACTGGAGGACCATCTGTAAAAGCATGCAGCTGGATCACACTCTGACCCCCCGCAGAAATATAAATTTCAAATGGATTAAAGATTTAGATTGAAGACCTGGAACGATAAAATGCATAGATGAAACTTAGGGGGTATGTTTCATGATGTCACTGGTAGAAATGTCTTTGGAGACTTTACCCCTATGGCAATGAAAATGAAAGGAAAAAAGGAAACAAATGAACAAATGAAATTTTCTCAAATTAAAAGTGTTGGGGTTTTTTTACAGTGAAGAAAATACGAATAGGTTAAAAAGACACTCTATTGAATGGAAGAACTGATATTACACAACTGACAAGGGTTTGATATCCAATAAATAAAAACTTGTAGAATTCAAGAACAGAAAAACAATGAATTTGTAAATGGGCAGTAGCTCTGAATGACAGTTTGCCAAAGAAGATATGCAGAGGGCTAATGGATATACATGGAAAAATATTCCTCTTTGCTTCCAACAAGATAGATGCAGGTCAAAACCACAGTGAGATATTATCTCACATCATGAGAATGGCATATATTAAAAATTAACCCCCAGTAACAAGTGCCATAGAAGATTCAGAGAAGAGAAGAATCTTCTTACATGCTGGTGGGAATTTTAACTGGTGCAGCTATTTATGGAGAGCAATCTGGACTTATCTTAAAAACTATCAATGGACTGCTGGTGGGAATGCAAGCTGGTCCAACCATTATGGAAAGCAGTATGGCGGTTCCTCAATCTACTAAGAATGGAACTTCCATAGGATCCAGCAATC
>JAGFMF010011752.1:4858161-4869581 GCA_019455555.1 Galemys pyrenaicus
GGAACCAAATAAGGATCAAGGAAAGGAATAAGAACAATAATAATAATAATAATAACAATAAAGACACAAAAACAAAAATGAAAAGACAAGGACAAATTGCGGACACTTGGTGTGGAGGGAGATGGGGAGGGGTAGGGTTGAGGGCAGACGGGAGCACGGGGGACTGAGGTGATGGTGCACTGGTGATATGGTGATGGGGAATACATGGGGATTACAGTTAATGTCAATATATATAAATGTAAAAAAAAAGTTAAAAAAAACTATCAATGGAAATACATATGACTGGAGGCCTCCCTGGTACCCGCGAGGTTAAGTCTTAGGCTATCATTGCTGTGACCTGAGTCCTATCCCTGGCCATGGAAGTGACCCACATATGGCACAGCACACCTCTCCTGATTCTCCCACTGCTCCCCTCAGCAGTGCATTTCAGTCAGTTTGCCTGTTCTGCTCCCCACTCTGTCTCTGGTAAATGCTCTAGTCCCTTGCATTACTGGCATACACCCCAGTTCTTCTACACAAAAATAAATAAAACCTTTTTTTAAAAAGGAAATATATATGACCCATATTTGGGCATCTATGCAAACCATCAACTCAAGAAGTCATTTATTCTGCAGTGTTTATCACAGCATTATTTACAGTAGCTAGGACATAGAAATAACCTAAATGCCCACTAATAGAGGATTGGATCAAGAAAATATGATATAGCTACATAACAGAATGTTATTCAGCCATCAGAAAAGACAAAATGTTGCTATTTACAGCAAAAATTGGAAGGACTTTGAAGGAATTGTGTGTAGTAGAGCAAGTCAGAATGACAAAGACAAATATGGCAGGTTTATACAGTAGATAATTTAATAAAGCAAATGCTTTTAAAATTTACTGGATACTAATAAGTGAAATGAGGTGTTTGAGGTTAAAACGGGAATTGGAAGACAGGGTCCAGGGATATAAGAGATAGTGGTGGGGAAATTTTTTTGAAAAAGGCTTGTTGCTGGAGCAGGGCTGTACGCCTAAAATAGGTGACGTTTTGGATACAATCTGTTTCTCCTAATCAAGAAAGTTAAGAATAAAAGTGTTGATAGTTGAGACTACATCAACTTTAGAATAAGCAATCCAACTACCACTTCCTTACATTGATAGCCCACTGAATAGATTTTCAAGCTTTCACATGCATCCTGCTTTACTTAAAAGGACTTTTCTGTTGTGGTCTCTTCCTATAAAGAGGAAGCTGTTTAAGTCATAATTAAGAGGGTTTGCATCGAGGTATGAAGGTTGTCTATAGCTGTTGGGAAGTAAAGGGTTTTTCCAACTATCATCTGCTTAGTCTAGAAGACTGAGCAAGCAGGGCACCAGAGCAAGCAGGGCACCAGAGTTTTATGAAAGCATTAGGCAAACACATCAGAGAACTGCAGTTTTTGTAAGAAGAATTATGCAGAACTGCAGTTATTAGTCACATCAAACAATTTTGGGGGTTTTTCTACCAAATAATATTGAAAGAATGGGAGGCTCATTTGGATGCAACCTTATTTGGAGCTGTGGGGAAGATCACAGATTGTTGAAGCATCTTTTCCATCTCATTTTTTTTTTTTCAGTGTTGACACAAGTTAACACCTGTTTGACTTCCCCATAATTGCAGTGAGTACAGCCCCTTCTCAAGCCTTACAAGAATAATTTGTTACTAAGAAACTCTTCCCAGGCAGACATCCTGCAGGTAAAAATGGAATTTCCAGTGAAATTATGAATGTAAACTTACTTAAAAATTTTTAAAAGTATACATGTAATTGAATGTTGGCAGAGAAACCCACCAAACATGTGTTCTATCCTTTTTATACAGGAGTACTTGCTCCGATAGGCCACTTGTAAGGAGAGTGTCCAGATAGAGATAGCCTCTCAGGCCTTTGCCCCCTGTTACTGTATCTTGCCAAGAAAAGTGAGATGTATCACTTCTGGATATTTTAAGACACCAGTGTACATTTTCCAATCTACTTTTCTCTAAGATTTCATTGACAATTTCTGGGGTTGGTGGAGGCACAACTAGTCTGGATCCTTGAATCACTACAGGGAAAAAAGCCTTCTGTCAATCTGGAACATCTATATTGGATGATTACATAATAAGGGAAAATGTCTGTTGTGCAAAACCACTGACATTTGGAGTCTATCTCTTACCTGTGGGCAGGAAACTTTTTCTCTAAACAGTCTAATAATAAATATTTTAGACTTTTTGGGACACATAATCACTATCTCATATAAAAATGCTCCTTTTCAGCCTATGGAGGGAGGAGTAATTGATAAAATATTAAGATATAGTAAGTGTACAGTGTGATGAGCTGATAGATGAATATCTTTTGTTTTTACAGTCCTTTAAAGATGTAAAATCATTCTTAGTTTGCAGGCTGTACAAAAACAGCTGCAAGCTTAATAACATAAGCTTTTAATGCAAAACAGAGAAACAACAAAAAACCCACACAACAAAATAGTGTAAATGGTGCATGAGAAATTGCTACTATTAAACAACAAACCATGAGAAGGCCTTTAGGGCACCAGGCAGCCATTCCACGAGGGTAGTTCCCATTGTGGTGCCTGCGTGTTCCTAAGGCAAATAATCCAAATGTGTTCTCGTGACTGCAAAGCATGCCTCCGAACTTGTAGGTGGGGTAGTACATCAACCTAACAAAAAAGTTAAAATCCCATTTCTCTAATTGATGTACCTTGGAAGATGAGTGTGTCATGGCTTCACTTTTTACCTTCTTGCTCTGCTCTGTCAGCCTGTAACACTTTTGCATTACTCCTTGCATCTGGTTTACTGCTGGATCTGATTGGAGTATTCAAGGGTGAGATCAAGACCAACTATCAGATCTTGAAGCTCTATGTAAGATTTCAAGATAGGTTTCAGGGAACCTGACCCATTTGAGGGAAATGGTTCCCTGAGCCCCCACTGTCACGGCCCATCTCACAATTACCAGGATTCCTGGTTCGAATGATGGCACTGCCAGCTCAGGAAGCTGTCACTGACCTAGACTCTCAACATTGTTAACACAGAAACTGAGACCACTCAGAACTTCAAGGAAAGTCATTATCCTACAATAGGATGAATGACTGTTTGCAGCAACTACAATGAGATTTTTAAGAATTCGTAATGGTGTGAGAAAAACCTTATGATGCTGTGGAAAATATTAAATGAAAAGAGCAGCACTGCAAATTATATATTCACTGTGATTCTAATTGTTTAAAAACAAAGACTTGAAGAAAATACACCAAAATGTTAGCAGTGGTATTCCTGAGTGATGGATTATGAGTGGTTTTTGAAAAAAATCTGTTTGTGTTAAATATGTGAGATGGGACCTATGTTTCATTTTTATGGTTAGCTTAACATTTAATAATAATTTACAATGTATTTCTCAGTAATATTTTGAGCATTTGTCCTGAATTATATAATCTTTCACACACTCTTTCCAGCTCTGGGCAAATACTTGCTGCTTAATGGTTTCTGTGAAAGGACTTTTTAAACTGGAAAGTGTTGCAGGAAAGTTAGTGATTATTACAGTCAAATCAGCACTTGGGTGGTTTGTCAACTATGACTTTTAAACGTTTTAATTTTTTGACTATAAAAGTAAAATATCACCATTTCTGAAGATTTCAAATTACCAAAACCAAGAAAAACACAAGTAGAAAGTAAAAGAAAGTCACCTATTTTTATTTCTATTTCTAATTTCCAGTTAAAAAATAAATGTCATGGGATGTCATGTACAGCACATTGACTCTAGTCAGTAATTCTGCAGTGTGTAATTGAAACTTGCTAAAAACTTTAGCTAAAGGCTCTTATCACGAAAAAATATTTGAAACTCAGATCTCTCATATACAAATATCAAATCATTATATGCCTGAAATGAATACAATTAGATATCATAAATTATATCTTAATTGAAAACTGCTTTAGCTATTTTTTAAAAAATGATCAAGAACTAAGAGATTTCTTCCAATAAAATCTTTGGAAACCCCTGCTAATCAGAGTGATGCAGTCTGCCCTCTTAGGCATTCTTAGGGGATCCTGAAGCCCATGTTCAGAACTGCAAGGGAAAAAGAAGGGGACATAGTTTTCTATGGACATATGCCATAGAATGGCATAGTTCTGAACACAAACCATGGGGACCTTGGGGTGAGTATGAAAACGGGGTTCACAGCACAAGCTGTGAGGTAAAACCAGTACTTTTCCACCTGCACTTGGAGTGGCTACCTGTGGGCAGTCCTTCTCCCCGTGTGTGGCCCCAGAGCACTGCTGTGGGCAGTGCAAGTACTAGGGTGGTGGGTATTTTCCTGCCTCCATTAGGGGGCTCAGGCTGTAGGCAGAAGCCAGCAGTGATAGCAGGTGGCAATGGTTTCCCCTACCGGGCTGCGCCAAGGCATGCAGGCCCCAGTAGGGAGGAGCATGGGGCCTCACGGGGCCAGCTCCACCACTTGGCCCTCTCCAGCTGCAAGCAGTAGAGAGGCCCATGGATTGGTGCTTGGATCATAGAATGGCCCATAGATCAGGTGTGAGCTGTGAGTGTTTGGTGCTATGGTCCAATCAGCCATAGGATTGAAAACAGCCCAATCAGACTCGTAGGTGGGGAAACCTCAGAGAGTATTCTGGCTTGGGATTCACTGCCTCTGATATCAACTGAAAGGAGCACCAAAGGCCCCAGGCCTGATGTCCCAAAGAGCTGTTTGTGGGCCAACAACTCACGAAGAGCTGTTGATATGGTGTTTGACATCTCTGCCTCCAAGTGACCAGAGGTGACCATCACTACTGGCCAGTACCAGAAGCACTGAATGAAACAAGTGAGTTCTTTCTTTTGTTCATTCTAAAATCCTTGGCGTTTTCTCCTGACCTTGACTCTTTTCCTCCCATACCTTACATCTAATATACAGTGTTTGTCTCCTCTTCAAGAAATGCCCCTTTCTGACTAGTTCTCACTGCCTTCCCTGGCAACACTGCTACAAGCACCAACAGCTCCTATCTGGATCGCTGCACTTACTTCCTAGCTGGTCTCCAGGGTTCTGCTCTTGCTCCCTCCAGTGTATTCCCAAAATATCAGTCAGAATAAATCCTATAAAAATGTATCCGATAACATGATTCCCATATGATCTGTGCCCCACTGCTTTCCTCCATTCTTGGGCCTCCCCCTTCCCCATGTTTTATTGAGAAATAATTGACATGAAACATTATATAAGTTTAAGACATATGACAAAGTGGATTTGATATACATACATTTTATGAAATGATTACCACATTAAATTTAGTTAACATTCGTTACCTCACGTGGTTACAATATGTTTTTCTTGTGATGAGAACTTTTAAGATCCACTCTCCTTCCACTATACAATACAGTACTGTCAACTACAGTCACCATGCTACATAGTACATTCCCAGATACCTTACAAATGGAAGCTTGTACATTTGGACTACCATTACCTATTCTCCCTACCCACCTGCCTCTCACCTCCAACCTCCTCTCTGTTTCTGAGCTTAGTTTTTTTCTTTGTTTGGTTTTGCCTTTTTTTTTTTTTAAAGATTCCACATTTAATTGTGATAATGCAGTATTCATCTTTGTCTGTCTTATTTAACTTTAACATAATGTCCTTACAAATGGAAGCTTGTACATTTGGACTACCATTACCTATTCTCCCTACCCACCTGCCTCTCACCTCCAACCTCCTCTCTGTTTCTGAGCTTAGTTTTTTTCTTTGTTTGGTTTTGCCTTTTTTTTTTTAAAGATTCCACATTTAATTGTGATAATGCAGTATTCATCTTTGTCTGTCTTATTTAACTTTAACATAATGTCCTTGAGATTAATCCATGTTGTTGTAAATTACAGGATTTTGTTCTTTTCAATGGCTAAATATATTCCATTTTATCTATATTCACCACATTTTCTTTATATTTATTGATGGACCCTTAGATTGTTTCCACATGTTTGCAATTATAAATATTACTGCAATGAACACGGGCGTGCAGGTATTTCTTTGAGATGGTGATTGAGTTTTCTTCAGATATATTCCAAAAATGGAGTTGCTGGGTTATACGGTATTTCTATTTCTAATGATTTGAGAAACCTTGATAGTTTTCCCTAATAGCTGCACTAATTTATATTCCCACTAACAGTGCACAAGTTTCCTTTTTTACATTCTTGTCAAAATTTGCTATCTCTTATTTTTTTGATGGTAGCCATTCTAAGAGGTATGAGGTGACCTTTCCTGTGGTTTTGATGTACATTTCCCAGACGATTAGTGACTTTGAGCACCATTCATGTAGCTGCTGGTCATTTGAATATTTTCTTGGTAAAAATGTCTATTTATCTCATTTGCCTATTTTTATTACATAGTTTGTGATTTAGTTGTATGTGTTCCTTATATTTTTGGGGCATTATTAACACCTTATGAGATGTGTGGTTTGCAGATATTTTCAACCATTCCAGTGCTGCCTTTTAATTTTGTTTATATGAAACCATTTTAATTGTCTTGTTACATTGAAGTCTCTAATCCATTTTGAGTTAATTTTTTATAAGTTTAAGATAGGTGTTGTGTTTCATTCTTTTCCATGTGAATATCCAGTTTTTCAAGAACCATTTATTGAAGGGATTATGTTTTCTCCATTGAGTATTGTTGGCTCATTTGTTGATATTTGTTGACAGTATTTCGGTACCTTTTTGACCTCATTGCCTATTTTTTTCCCCTTCCTTTTGTGGTGTTTGTGACTGAGTATTCATTTCCGTTTTATTTTCCTGTTGGAAAATAAATGTTGGATGCTGCCATTTTGACTTTGTCTACATATATATATATTTTTTAAGATTTATTTATTTATGCATACAAGAGCTGGGGTATAAGCCAGAGTCCAGGGAGATGAGAGGATTCACCAGAGACAGAGTGGGGAGCAGAACAGGTAGACTGACTGAAACACACTGCTGAGGGGAGCAGTGGGCAAGACAGGAGAGGTCTGCTGCACCATGTGGGTCCCCTCCCTGGACGGCGGCAGGGATCAAACTTGTGCTGCAGTGGCTGCAGTTTGCTTCACAGTGCATTGCTTAACCCACTGCGCTACCAGGGAGGCCCAGTCTACATATGTTTATATAGACTGTATAATATGTTTAGATAGATTATCCTACCATTTATTGACTTCTTATTCTGAGCCATATTTTAGAGTTATTCAGTGTCTTTCTATGCTGGCTGCATATTCGAATCCCCTGGGTACCTTTAAGGAAATACTAGTGTCTGGGTGCATAGTTAGCTTTGAGGACCCAATTTCCAACAGTGTGGGTGTTAGAGTTTCCCACACCAGCAAGCAATTCTCAGACACCAGCAGGATGTCTCAAGAATTCCATTCAGTCCTGATACTGTCTACCTGAAGATAGCATGGAGTTCTGCTGGTTCGTCTCCTGTAGATCGGCAGACCACCCTCCACTTCAGACAAGGACCACAAGCACCAGGAAAGTCCCTGACATAGACCAATTGACCATATAGGTCAGGGTTCCCGAAACCCCATCCTCAGACTTCAGGTGCCTGTTAGAAGTCCTGGGTTATTATTTGTGCCGCTGACTGTTTAGAAACCAGGGGTTCCCAGGACACTAGTTAATTTATTAGACCTCGGGAAACCCATTTTCTCACTAGATCCTTGATTTATTTTGAAGGCTACTATAGGATCCAAATCAACAGCCAGGGGTAAGAGGTGCATAGGGCAAGGTATGGGAAAAGGAGCAGACTTCATGTGCTCTGAGTGTACCAATGTCCCAGAAATCTTCACATGTCCCACCCCAAGCTCCTTTTTCTTGGGCTTTTAGGGAGGCTTCATTATGTACATAGGGAACTGTGATTAAATCATCTGCCATTGGCAACTGAATTCTACCTCTAGTTTCTACCCCTAGCAGGAAATCATCCTTGCTGGTTTCCCTGGCAGCCAGTCTCTAAAAGTTGTTGTCATTAACATAACAAGAGACACCTTTACCACTTAACATTTAAGAAAATTCCCAGAAGAGCTAAAGAGCCAGGAACTTTGGACTAAGACCAAATACATATGAGAAATAAATTTTAGTCATCTGAGTTAAATATATACGTATTAGTATTTCCTGTAAATCACGAGACCACACTAGATTCTCCCAGGCAAAGAGTCTCAAGTAATTAAGCCTGAAAAGTAGGTATCTAGAAAGCAGGAGTATTTTCCTACAGGGCCTTGGGGGACTCTACCATGCAGCTGGACTGTGAAGCACTTATTTAATCCTTTTAAGAAACCTCCTGAAAAATGTGTTAGTATCCTCATCTTGAACTCTGGAATGGCAGAGACTTTGTGTCCTTTCCAGTGTAGCTTCAGTGCTTAGTCCAGTGCCTGCCATGTAATTGTTGCTTAATAAATGTTTGATCAGTGGATGAGAAAACTGAGGCATTAAAAATACCTTAAGGTCACACAGTGACATAATTTCTGACGTACATCTCTTTCCAAAGTCAACATATTACTGGGTTTTGGGGTTCCTTGGTTTTTGACTGTGGCCTTGAAAGAATTCAAAGCAACGTCTAGGCAAAGCAAAGTAAAATTCATTTAGCAACAGTACCCCCTGGAAGACGTCCTGGCGGGTAGAGTTCATGGAAGAATGGCAGGGAACTCTGGGCTTAAATGGGGTCCAGGGTATGGGAGGAGGGTTGATTACTCCATTCCTTTCTGGGGTTTGCAGTGCAGGTGCTGGGGCAGGGGGTAGAGGGGTTTGTGTTGATTTATCAGTCCAGGCAGAAATTTCTAAGTCACTCCCCTTTCTGTGCTCCCGGGGTGTAGTTTTATCAGCCCTGGCAGCAGGTTGGGGCAAGTATCTGCCTCCTCCCCACCGGGAATTTCTTGGCTCTCTCCGGGCTGGGCTCTACAAGTGTTTCCAGGATCCTGAATATAGTTGTCATTTAACTTTCTTTTGGCATTGGCCTCCCTGCTCTAACTGGCCAACAAATGCTCTTAGCTATAATTACGCTATTTGACTAGACCCTGCCCTAAAAACAGGGTAGAGAGGCAGTGAGGATGGGAAGGCAGGTGACAGTGAATGTAGATTTTTCTTATTTCACAAGTTCTCCTGGAGTTTTTTGGGGGGCATGATGTTTGTTTGTTAAAATGGGTTAGAACTTATATTGAAGGTATTCCAGGAATATCTGGTGAGCTTGTGTTTTTCAGGAGCAGAATGAAGTACGTTCAAGGAGAGGGTTAGTAATTTTATTTCCCCAGACTGAATTGACCCATCCTGTATTTTAGGACAAAAACAAAAGCTTTCTGTCAAAGTTCTATCTTATAGTAATTGAACCACAAGTCATTTCTAAAACAGCATAGATTTATGCTTCTTGAGATGAACGTATACACCACAAAACATGTCTTGACATTTCATATATTATCATGTGGTTTAGCCTCTACTTTTAAACTCCCTAATGATAGTTTTTCATAATACAATATGTGTATGGATATGAATATGGGTATTTGAATGTATGAAAGAAAAAGATTATAGAAAAAATAGAAAGAAATTACATCAAGAACTAAACAATATAATATTCAAATACCTTTTGTTATGGACAGAATGCTTAATTTTCCCCCCTAAATTTATGTATTTAATCTCAGTGTGGCTGAAATTTGAGACATCGCCTTTAAGGAAGTAATTATGGTTAAATGATTAAGGGTGGGGTCCTGACCAGTGGGATTGGTGTTCTTACAGGAAGAGACACCAGGAAACTTGCTTTCTCCCCAACTATAGGAGGGACCATGTGAAGTCATATGAGTAACTCAGCCATATCTGCAAGCCAGCAAGAGTCTTTACCAGAAACTGTATCAATTGGAAACTTGAATTTGGACTTCTGGTCTCTAGAACGTCTATAAAAATACATTTCTGTTGTTTCACCCACCATCTGTGGATTTTATTATGCCAGTCCTAGCTGACTAATAGCAGATCTTTTGGGAGAGTTTAGGTGTGTGTAAGGACAGGAAAATGTCATTTTTGTTTCAAAATTTCCAGCCTCTAGTACTATGCCAAACCCATTTTTTACAGTTCATTACCAGAATATCAATTGGAGGAAAATGTCATAAATCAGGGTGGAATTTATGTGAAACCCATTTTTCCTAGATAACAAGTCAGATTAGTTCCATCTAAAGTTAACCTATTAAACAGTTAGAATGTTCCAGAAAAAAAAAAAAAGATGGCTATGTACTCCCAAAGAAAGTTTTGGGTGGAATTGCTCCCCCTGGTAGGATAGAAACACGTTTGGTAGGTCAAGAAGACTTTTTGAATAATACAATTGAAATAATTAAGATAGTATAGTTGTATATTCTTAAAATAAAACCACTTATCAAAACTTCTTAATTTACTTTAGTCCTTCAACCTTCTCTTGTTAATATATTGTATTCCTTTGTTGTCTTTAACAAATCTGACTTTCCAATCTTGAACTTTTTTTCATACTGAGAACTTTTAGCTACTTTGTGGGGATTTCTGTTCATGGGGCATATATAGAAGGCCCTCAAAACAACAAGAAAAACCTAGAAAACATGTTTTTTTCTCCTCTAGGGTAGGGTAAAATACACACTTCTTTGACTGAAACTGAATTCTAAAGAGAAAGAGCAGTTATAGGTGAGAGCCCCAGCAGATTCTCTCCCTGGGACATCTTCCTCAGCTGGATGGGTAGGTCTGATAAAAAGAGACAACTTTACAGGTTGAAGGGGAAAAATCTGGGCCTTGAGCCAAGTGAGATTGTCAAGATACATTAGAGTCTAAAAAGTCCCAAATTCTGGGACAGATTATTGAGTTCAGCAATTCTTTCCCCTCTTCTGACCCTCCCCACCATGAGTTTTGCTGGGGAAATAATGGTGGAGAAAGAGCTGGTAAACAGAGAGAACGTGCTTAGTCCTATGCATTCCTGTGGTCTCTGGATCCCAAATCTGTGCCTGGAGATGAATCCAAAGATTCAAAATATTCCACAACTGTCTGAAACTACAGTCATTCTTCTTGCAACTCAGCTCCTGGAAACATTAAAAAAGTTGTGACTCAGGAGATTGGGAGTTGGGCTGATTACAGGTGATTCCAATCCTAGTTAAAGCCATCAACCAGATATAGTTCACTTGAACTCTAAAAGAAATATGAGTATTAGCTCCTATTGCTAATGCCAAATGGAGAAGATGGCTTTATTTACTGGAAAACAAGATAAAGTAAAACAAAGGTAAGTACTTTATGTCAGTCATTAATTTCTTTCATACACAATGTCTGGACTGTATTAGAAAATTATGAAGCTTGCTAAGAATAGGGAAGTGAAATCTAATCAAAATAAAAGATAGTCAAACAAAAACACTGATTCAAAAGAATACCTGCACCCCTATGTTTATAGCAGCACTCTTTACAATAGGGAAGACCTGGAAACAACCGAAATGCCCAAAAACA
>JAGFMF010011752.1:4869631-4891985 GCA_019455555.1 Galemys pyrenaicus
GATGGTGCACTGGTGAGATGGTGATGGGGAATACATGGGGATTACAATTAATGGCAAGTATATGTAAATTTTAAAATATTTTAATAAAAAAAAAAGATAGTCAATAGAAACAGACCCATAGATTACCCCATTATTGGAATTAATAGACAGAACTTCTTAAAATTACCAGATTTATGTTTTAAAATTTGCAAGAAAGATGGGTATAGTGGTTGAGATAATTGGGTATTTCAGATGAGCTATGGAGAACTTTAAAAAAAGAACAAAATGGAAGTTTTAGAAAATTTGTCTGAATAAAAAATGCATTAGATGACTGTAACATTTGAATGCTGCAGAGTGAAGATCAGTGACTTTGGAGACAGGTAACTGATGTATCTATATAAACACCAGATAAAGGATACTTTAAAGAAAGACACATCAAATGATAGAAATAACATTTCCTAATGATTAAAGTGGAAAATCAAGTGGACAGTGATTCTAAATGTGTATGAACCTCAAAATCTGAAGCAAAAATGTATAGAAATAAAGCCACAATTACAATTGGAGATCTTAATACATTCCTTCTTAGTAATTGACATATTATGTAAACAACAACATTAGAAAGGATATAGAAAGTCTGAATCATTCTATCAACCATATGAACTTGTCATTTTTATAACACTACACCAAACTACATTAGAATATTCATTTTTTTCAAATGCACTTAGAATACTTGCTGAGCGAAAACTTATGGTGAACCATAAAAAAAATTCTCAATAGAATTCAGAAACAAGCCACTGCAGCACAAATTCAATCCCTGGCCAGGGAGGGGAACCAGTGGTGCAGCAGATCTCTCCTGCCTCACCCGCTGCTCACTTCAGCAGTATATTTCAGTTGACCTGCCTGTTCTGTTTCCTGCTCTATGTCTGGTGGATCCTCTCACCCCCACCCCTCTGGCCTGTATACCCCAGTTCTTGTATGCATAAATAAATAAAAAATTTTTAAAGAAAGAATATATTCTTAGAACACAAGAGAAAGCACTAACGCAAGTATATCTAGAAAAGTCTCCAAATAACTGGAAGTAAAAAAAATCTCCAAATAACTGGAAAATAAACTGGAAAGTAAAATATACTTCAAAAAAGGAATGACAAGGCAAGGAAAAAAATGCTTTTAACTGAACTATGAGAGCACACATCAGAATCAGTAGGCTGTAGTAATGTAGAGCTTACAGAGAAATCTGTGGGTTTAAAGACTTGTATTCAAAAATAAAAAAGATTCAAAATCATTCTCTTCATCTTCCAAATTAAGGCACTATTAAATTTTTTTCCTTTTAAAGACCAGGTATGTGGAAAGAATAATAAAGAGCAGAAATCAATGAAAAAAAAAGTGAGAGTAACAAAACTAAAATTTGGTTCTTTTGAACAAATTCATAAAATGTCTATTGTTATAGACATTTAACAATACTGGTCAAGACAAAGGAGAGAAAACAATATTGCCAATGTTAGGAGTGAAAAGGGGGCATACTTAGAGGGGCATACTTGACAGACATCAAAGTGATAGCAAAAGGGAATATTATGGTCAGTAAATTCAGTGACTCAGATAATCACCAAGCTCCTTGGAAAACACAAAAGAACACACTTGACAAAAACTATATTTAAAATTAAAAACTTCCCTATAAAACAGTCTCAGTCCCTGACAACTTCCCTGGGGGATTCCTCCCAATCATTTAAAGAAGAAATACGCCAACTCTATACAAACCTGGTAAACATCAGCGATTGCTGTTATTATCATCAACATGGTTTTCACAAGACCATCTCTAAATTTTCAGTAGCTATTTTTTTTAAAGATTTTATTTTTGTGCATATAAGAGCTGGGGTACAGGCCAAAGGTACAGGGGATGAGAAGAGTCACCAGAGACAGAGCGGGGAGCAGCACAGGCAGATTGATTACAATACACTGCTGAGGGGAGCAGCGGGGCCAGACAGGAGAGGTCAGGCTGCACCGTGTGGGTCCCCTCCCTGGCCGGGGAGGAGTGGGGGGTGGAACTCGGGCTGCAGTGGCCTCGGAAGTCTCACAGTACAGTGCTCAACCCCTTGTGCCACCAGGGAGGCCCTCAGAATCTATTTTATTTTTTCCATTTCTTTTTTTTTAATTTATATATATTTGACATCAATTGTAATCCCCATGTATTCCCCATCACCATATCACCAGTGCACCCTCACCTCAGTGCCCCATGCTCCCATCTGCCCTCAACCCTCCCCCTCCCCCTCCCCCTCCATACCAAGTGTCCCCAATTTGTCCTTGTCTTTTCATTTTTGGTTTTTGTGTCTTTATTGTTGTTATTATATTGTTCTTATTCCTTTCCTTGATCCTTATTTTGTTCCCTTTTATTCCTCCTAGGGGAGGAACCATCTGGTATTTTTCTTTTGCCTTCTGACTTACTTCAGAATCTATTTTAAAACGAAGAGAAAAGAGTTTTGCATAGCCTTTCAGAAAAAGTCTGAATCTAATGGGAGGTTACCTGGTGAACCTATCTTTCCTATCGGTGTTCTTTTGACTTAGAAATGGTCTGTGGTGTTTGCAGAATTCCACATTGCTCTTACCCCTGACAGTACTCTTTTTCTAACCTTTTTACACACGACTAGCTGTTCTCTGGGTCTTGAGAAGAAGCTTTGTTAAGCAGTGTGATGAAAAACTTTTCAAGATCCTACCATGCCTGGTTTTCTGGTAATCTTTTAATGACACTAAAACTTTGTTTTCCTGTTTCTTTAGTTCTTTGTGTAAATCCTTTCTAGAGCAATTGTTCAGATTAAGTGTTTCCTGCCTTAATTTGGTTTCATATAATGGGCTGAGATTAAATTTTGTATAGTAAATGGAAAACTTGTAAGCAGTCATAGTAATGGCTAGAGGAAGCTTTCCTTTTTATCTGTCCTTTCTCAGAAATACTAAGAACAGATACAAGGTTCTTCAGAAGTATGCTTTATCACTGTTGTTTGATGTAGTTCCAGTCACATAAACACAGGAGGTACTTTGAGGTAAAGTGACAGAGGTTGCATTTTCAGAGACCCAGGAACACAGGAGAAAACAATAACACAAGATTTTGGCATGAACATACATTTAATTTCTACTCTGTTCCAGGCAATACTGAGTACACCAAAATTAATAAGATGGATTTCTTACTCTCAAGAAGTTCAGAATCTCATTTAAATGTAGGTGCCTGCATGCATGGGTATATGGGTGGGGAAGAAAATGTGACATGTTTAATTTTGACATGTTTTAATTTTAATGTGACATGTTAAATTTTGTTTAGGTGTGATTGTTGCCCATAGAAAGAAAGAATAAAGGTGTAGTGTAGACGGAAAAAAGATAGAAGAAAAAAGTATCAAGTAAGGAATGGAAGAGACTAAAGTTATCATTTTTTATTATACATGTAACCAACAAGTCATGTTGTTAACACACAATAGTGGGGTATCCTGAGACCACCAAACTCTAAAAGGGTCCGGTTCTCTGTGCACACAAAGATATAGGAGACCCTTAGTCTGAAAGAATGTTAAGAGAATTAGTATGCATAGAGAGAGGAGAAAAGAAGGATACTCCAGTTAAACCACCCATTAAATTACCCATTCCCTCATGGGCAAATGTCCAGCCAAGCAGGGGTGGCCCAAAGGAGAGCAGCTGAGGCCTGAAAGCTTGCCACAAATTTAAGACACCTCCTGGCAGAGAACTATAGGAAAGGAATTCTGAAGCAGGTCCCAGAAAGGTGAGACCAAGGAAGCAAAATCAAAGTACAAGTCAGATAATGGCTGCCGTTGTCAGCCTTCCCACACGTCTCTCACCCACATCTCTCTTCCAAGTGTCTCTAGATGACTCTCCTCCACGTGTCTCCTTCCCTGTTCCCCAAGTCCCTGGTGCAGGTTCAAATTCAGGAAACAAGTGCTCCCTTCCCCCTTTTTCTCAATGTGTCTCCCTGAGCCTATCCACCTTTCACGTTATATAGCTCCCCTTGGTTGCTCAACTCTGCCGCTCATTATATGGGGCATAGTATCTCTGTCTTTTATAGAGGTGCCTCTAACAGTCATTGAGAACTATTTGTTTTCACCCTCCTTTGATTTGGAGCAATTATCACTACATTTTGCAGTTTTCTGAACTAATTTTTGACTATTATAACACAAGCCAGTAATATTTTACAGACTATTTTGTAAGGGGTGACAACAATTGACCTTGAACAGTTCAGTGTTATTTCACTTCAAATTATTTCACTCCACTATTATTTCATTTCATAAAACCCCCTTAGACCTTTTTCTCTCTCTCCAACCCTGACATCAAGTGAAGGGTTCGTTACTGCTCTTCCTGCAGGCATCATCTATTTTGTCTTCTCTGGTTTACCTTGCACTGGAATCTATAACTCCCTCTCCTTGCCCCACAACCAGTCGTTCTTCTCTAACGTAACTTAGTTCTAACCAGCAACTGCAAACTAGTCAACAATATCCATAGTTTATAGTAGCTTTTTAAATATAGAAAAGGCCATTTTGTTTACACTTTATTGAAACGATTACTGTTTTAACGATTGCTGCTAATCCTAGAACTTCTTAGAACATTGTTTGCTTGATTAAGTGAGCAAATGTTTGAATCAAGAATTTTTTTCTTTCCTTCTTGAATGTAGTAACAAACATTGTGTTCGAGGAGTGAGTTCGGTGGTAAGTTGAGTCATTTTAATAATTTCATGAATTGTGGTTGCATGTATTTGAACACATCAATGACTTGGAGTAATATAAGCTTCCAAAGAGGCTCTTAAAGTTCTGATAAATATTGTGCATGATTTGAAAGTAAAGGGAGGTCAAAAATAGAAGTAGAAAAACATTCAAACTTCAAAAAATGGCAGTAGTGCTGGAACTCTGAGGTGGTGGTGGAAATGGGCACAGAATCCAGGATCTCTCATCCCATGTAATGCTTTGCAGCTCCTTAAAGTTAATGTCACCAAACATTATTTCAGCTCATTTCTAGTTTGGATGTGCAAGAAGAGTATGCTTTTCTAGCTCTTTCCTGATGGTTGATCTCCAGGAATACAGCAGACTCTTTTTCCCCTTCAGGCTGTGTGGTGAGAGAGGATGGTCAGAGAAAAGGATATAACAGATATGAGATAAGCTATGGGCATAAGCTGTTGAGTCAAGATGGGGCAGTCCTTGGGGTGTTAAGTGTGTTGTATTTGAGAATGACTAATTGAAAATGGAGCTGGAATCAGGAAAAGAGAAGAAAGGGTAGAGAGAGCATGTTTTGACAGTTTTAATAATAGATATAGATACAATACAGTAGGTACAAAGACAAGGGCAGATACAATAGATAGTAATATTTCTCCAGGCGTGGCAGATGGAGGAGGGAAAGAGAAATTGGGTGTGCCTTTTTAAGATATCCATCAGTTAGTTGACTTTATGTTCCAAGTCTTAGCAAACCGAACTCAAGTTTTCTTAAACAATAGGGTTTTATTATAATATAGTTGAGAGTAGCTTGTGTTTGAGTTTTGTCTTTAACATTTGAGACCTTGCATAAATTATTTAATAGTTACATCTCTGATTTTAATGTCAATTAAATATATTCTTTTAAACTAAATTCATTCATTAATGTAAAGCACATAGATAAGTATTTAACTTCTGGCAAACTTTCAGTAAGTGCTAACTCAATTATAATTTTTTACTTTAGTAAAACCAACTTTCCAAAACCTATGAAATCAATTTATAAAAGTCCAGTAGGCAGAAAGAAAGAAAATATTTTACTTTGCCAGTGTTTGATATACTTAGTATTTTAAATCATTATATTCAGTGTTAACTGTGCCATTCTCTCTATAAAATTATGTGTGTGCGTATGAATTACAGGGCTCTCATTTGAAACCTTGAACTAAATGCATGTATAGTCACTTTAATTGTACATGAACCTACCAAATGTTGAAGCCTAAATTATGATGATGACTAAACACAGAAGAGCTGCAGTTACCAAAACCTGCACCTAAATTGACTGTACTGGAGGAATAACTGGGTAGTGGTGTAAAAGAATGCTGGTAAGGACCAAGCTTCCGCTAATTTGATTTTGTACACTTTTTAAGTGTTGTGCCAGCTGCAGTGCCCAGAAGACAGTTGGACATTAGTCTCGTGGCTTTTGGGGGTAACCTACAGTTTGTCAACACAGGAGGGGGGTGAGTGCCCGTGACTTTTCTCAAATTGCTGGTTAACTGGATTTTCAAGCCCTTAAAACATTACATAGGGGAGAGAAAATGAAGTGCAGACCATAATTGGAGAAAAAAGGAAGAAAGTGAGAAATGGAAGGAAAAATAATATTCCTGAAATAATTTCCCTGGTCCAGACATTTTGTGGGAAGTTTTAAAGATTATCCTCCCATCAACTCTATTCAAAAGATGTTTCTATCGCTATTTGTAACAGACCTTGTTGGTTTTCCTTTAACAATAACTTTTCCCCTTTACCTCCCAACTTTTTTTCTCCTGCTAATAGAGTCACTTCTGGGTGTCTCCCTCCCTCATATGACTAAGGTCCTTCATATATCCCATATCCTGATAGGTCATTGTTTTCTCATAATCCTTGACAAAGATTGTTTGGACATGAAAAAGAGATAAAATTGGAGGTGGTGAAAAATCATCAGATGGCTCCTGGGAAGATTATCAGAAAGATTTCTCTTCTTTAAAAGAGACCCCAGAAGGAGAGGGGTCATCTCCTATATGGTTGTGTCTGCATAGGGTGTCTGAAAGTTTGGGAGCTATCTGGGGGTCATAAGAGATGATGTACGCTGTCCTAGGCCTAAAATTATTTATGTCTTTTGGTTGAAGCATTGCTCAGGAAAAGATCTGATCTTTGCACTGAATCCTGTCCTTGAAGGACAGGAAAAGAAACTGTTTTGGTGTTAGCTGACTGGGTTGACTGAGTTATTTGTTGGTGCTGCATACATATTCTATTGGTTAAGGTTCTTGAGCGAACAGAACTCATAGACTATGTTTGTGTGTGTATGCACAAACATAAATATTAGGAAGAGTTGGCTCATGTACATGGAGACTAAGAACTAGGGACCCGGGAAAGCCACTGTGTGATTCAGTCTGAGTTTGAATGCCTGAGCACTAGGGTAATCTAGTAGCTGACGTAGCTTCCAGTCTAAGAGTCAGAGAAAACGTCCCAATTCAGTCAGTAAGACAGGAAAAGTGGAACAAATGGAGTGAATTCCTTTTTCATCCAGATTTTCTTCTATTCAGGCCCTCAACAGCTTGGATAGTGCCCACTCATGTATTGGTAGGTCAGCTGGAATAGCTCTTCTGTATTAATGGGTTATCTTGTTTCCAGGTTTTGGGATTCCTTGGTTTTTGACTCTGGTCATGAAAGAATTCAAAGTCACAGAAGGCAAAGCAAAGTTTATTTATTGACAGCAGACTTGAGAGCAGCTCTGAACAGGCAGGGTCCATAGTAGAACAGCTGTACCAGGTGACAGGGCATTCCTGCCTCAAAGGGATGCAGGAGATGGCTTGCTCTATCCCTGTCTGGGGTTTACTGCATCAGCACTCCTGGGATGTTGGTTTATTGGTCCAGGAAGGAGTTTCTAAGTCACTGTCCCTTCTACTGTGATCCTGGGGTGTAGTTTTATCAGTTCCAGCAGGTTGGGATGGGGAGCTGACTTCCCCTTTTGGTGCTCCTTGCTTCTCAGGTTTCATCATCCTTCCTTTAGTTTAGGGTGTGAAACTCTCCCACTCTGGTGAGTTCTTGGCTCTCTGCAGGCTTTTTCAGCTCTATCAAGTGTTCCCTGGGGTCCTGGATTTGCTAGCCGGTAATTATCTTTAGGCATCTCCCTCCCTGCTCTAGCTTCCTCACAATCTAATCTAGATAACTAGTAGATTCTACCTTTTGTTGTGCTTTTGTAGATTGGTCACTTCTGTGCCAGGGTCTTTCATTTTTGTTAGACTGGTGAGTCCATCTGGGCCAGTTCTCACCTTAGTAATGGAGAATGATCTAAGAGAATGAAACACACAGGCTGCTTTAGGTCTTGGTTCAGAACTGGCACCTTATGTCTTCTGAGCATAATGCTTTGGCCAAAGCGCAGCATATAAGGCTGAGTTCAAAGCCAAGGCCGGGAAAACACACTTCACATTTTTTGAGAGAATTACAGTCACAAAGGGAAAAAGTGACTACAGCAGAGTGCAAATCTTCAGTCCACCACAGCAACAAACCTCAGATGTAGTCTTTTATTTTACATCTCAAAACCATTATTCTGACAAGGGGTTCCACAGACTTCACCAAATTGCCAAAGTCTTCCATGACACAAAAGGCTTTAAATCTCTGCTGTCAAGACTTGCTATCATCTGACTTCTTTTAGAGACAAATTCATTTTTAAAAAAAAGAGAGAGAGAGAAAGAGAGACATATCTCAGCTGTTCTGTGGGCTCCTGAGCCAAGGGTCTATGTGTCTGTCAGAGTATTTATTAAGTGGACAGAAATACGACATGAGTTCTCAGTGGCCACCATGAGGAGACAGCCCCAAGGAGGAAGTGCATCTGGAAAAGATGAGACAGTGAATGTTTCTTGGTCTTCTGACACCCCCCCCCACTGAGAGAGTCTCTTGTGGAGATAAGCTTTAAAGATTGGGGTTTTTATAAAGAGATGGAGCAATTTTTACTCTATAGCTCTACTTTCTCTCAATCTCTCATCTGGGTAGGTTTTCCTAGCCCATTCTTTACCTTCACTCCCAAGCCTCCAGGAAGATTGCAATTCAATTTCCTATTGAGTAGAGACTCCTCAAAACAGAGCTCCAGGCAGCAGCCAACGCTAATTGTGGAGGGTTGGCACACTAGATAAAACCTACTTGCTAGCCCTGCTTCAGGATTTTCCTAATTTCCCTTCAAAAGGAAATACACCAGTGCCCTGCTCATTTTCTGAGGTGCTGTCTTGGCTGAGGTGCTTGTTAATGGGTCAACATGGTTTCCCTTCCAGGTAATATGTTTCTATTTAAAGTCCTAATGTGAAAAAATGACCTTAATGCTAGACATTTCAGTAAGTTAAGTCAAAAGAGAGCTTGGAATGACAAAAAGAGAAGAGCATATAGCTTAAAAGACTCTCCATAAATGTTAGTTTTAGTCTGGTGTTGAGTACATCCCGATTACCTAGTACTGGCACAAATACAAAAGCTTAAGATATGACCCTTCATGATTTTATTTGTGTTGATGAAATGATATGGGACAACCTTTCATTTTTCTTCAAATGCTATTCTGTTGTAGGCAGCAATCAGGCCAATATAATTGACTTAAAATTTAGAGAGAAAAGAATAAGACAGTCAGTTATCCGCTGTGTTGTCCACACAATCTCCACAGCAGCTGAGTTTTTTTCACTGAAGCCTTTTGGGTATTGGAAGGCAGACTAAATACTTGCTGCCCAGCGACTTGAAGATGGAAAACACATCTTTTGATTAATTAAAAGCAAAAGGTTGGAACGACTTACCTTTCCATTCTTTAATTAACAAAGCCCACAGGCCACATGAGGAAGTAATAACACTCATTATGTTGTGATGAAGGACTGTGATGATGAGTTAAGTCAGACGGGACTCCAGGCACGATTCCCTTCAAGGCTTCCCCAAGATGTTGCCCCGAATGTCGACAGATCCTTACTTGTTGAGGAATTCTCTCTCACCAGTCTCAGCACATGCTTCTTCAGAGAGTGCATTTCCTTTTGCAAGGGAAAGAAGAGCCCTTGAAACAAAGGGTTATATTTTAATTAAGCCTAGGCGTCCTTTTTGGAATTTCCTTTATTGAAAGAACACCTCCTTTGATTTGTATCTGTTTGTGTTAGTCTTTGGAACAAAAAAAAAGATTGATCCCTTCCAGGCAGAACTGTCCCATCTGAATGATCAAAAGCTATGTCAGCTGACTTACAAACCAACAAATTATTTTCTTATTGTCCCTTAAATCTCCCAGGAAGTACTTTTTGAAGATAGTCTTCATTCCTCGGCTTTGCTTACCATCCTTCATGCCTGTGGGTGGTCTCAAGGAATTTGAATAAATGACAAACTCTCTACCTGCAGGTGTAAGCCTCCCACATTACCCTCCAACTTCCTTCAGAGTTCCTGGCTCTGGTCCTCAGAGTCTGAGATATTTCTGTGTCAGTAAGGTACTGCTCAAATTTTTAGTCAGAGGACTTCCCAGTCATGAGGAAAGCAAGCATTGAACTATACAACTACAGCAACATCAGTTAAGACTGTCTCCACATGAATGTGAAAAATGCATAGCAGACTCGCTGTCTTTAATTCAAAGCTCTGATGGGAATGAGAAATAACTCATTATTAGTATGGGACATTGGGTGTCAAGATTTTTGCCCTTGTGTTGTTGGAAATTAAATTTACCACCTCCATTATCTTTAAGATCAGACATGGTAATGGTTTTTAAATGGACTTTTTCTCCCAGAAAGAAAATAAAGGCCTGGGTAAGAGTTTTTTTAATGATCTGGAAAACTCCAAATTAAGCAGCATCTGGGTTTTCTAGAAGTCCAACAAATACACTTTTTCAATGACTCTCTAATGGAATGCTTATGTAAAATCCTCTTCACATGCAAATTTTCAGTCACCAAGTTTGATTTTATAATGGAAATCACCCTTTTAAGTTAAATGAATTCTAAACTAACTTAAATTTCCATTCCTGCTTTTTAAAGAATAGAGTCTTTGTGGAAGATTTAGAAAATTTTGTGGCTGACTTTGCATGCCACGTTTCAGCAAGTTGTAAATTTTATGGCTGTAGAAATACAATGTTAGCAGTGGAAATGCTGAGTTCTCTCTGATTATAGTGGCACAAATAGCAATGCTATAATCTCTATCTTTGAAATATCTCCTGCTGCTAAAACCTTGAACATCATATGAATTGTAGGATATTTTAAAATTAGCTGAACAAAACCATTCCAAATTCCATGGAGTCGTAAGTTGGTTATGATGAAGATGTGGAAACCCTCCAAATATACTTTCTCCTTCTTTTAGGTCGGAAAATACTCTGGGTGTGAAGAGTCCCATCTCCAAAAATAGGAAGGTAGAATCTGAAACTTGAAATCCCTCATTAAATCTGGATCTGCTGTGCGTATACTACCCTGGTATAAACTACCACTAACTCTCACTTTAGTCTGTTGGGATTGTCTTTTACCTGGTCTTCTCAGATCCACTCTGAAACTTCTCCAGTCTTTTCTCACGTAGCAGTCAGGGTCATCATTCAAAAATGGCCATCTTATTGTTTCTTTGAGTAGTTAGTTTGGGTCCTTGGAGAAGCATATACCAAGACAAGATTAAATCTGCATTAGTATTTCTGCTATATTCTGCCATTCACTGGGAGCATCCATGCAGTGCTGACATGGTAGTAGATTTGTTTGTTACAGGGCAGGGAGAGGAGCACTTAGAACCCTTATTAAGCCTGCCCTCTCTGAATGGGTTTTGCTATTCGCTGCATTAAGACAAACATACAAAACTTTTAATGGAAAGGAATTTTAATACAACTAGGGTACAATAAAGAAAGAACAAAGAATATAGTTACTAAGTTAAGCATNNAAAGTTACCCATCTCCTTGAGGGTAAAAGTCCAGCCAAATAGGATTGGCCCAAAGCAAGGTCCAAAAACCTGCCACACATCTAAAGGACCTTTCAGTAGAGACCCATAGAAAAGGGTCAGAAAGAGTCAGACAAATCTGGGAGGAAAAGAGTAAAATCGTAATCAAGATGAAAGCTGCCATTGCTAACCTCCCCACGGATCTCTCACCCACATGTGTTCCAACCAGTCCAAGACCAAAAAGCAAGCACAGTTTCTCCACATGTCCCTCTGCTCCACGTGCCCCATCCAGGTCTCCTTGCTGTTCTCCATTTTCCTTTCTTCCTCCTCTCTTTTCTGCAGAAATTTTTTTTTCCTCCTCAGCTCCACCCACTTAGGGTGGAACCAGGACTTTTGGAACCTCCCCTTTTCCTGGGACCACCTGTTACAGGTTCAGAGCATAGCACTGGGGCCAATTGTCAGTTACTCTCCTGACGGCACTCTCACAGGTGCATTCTCATGACAGGCACCACAGGTATAATTTGGAGACTTCTTATTCCTTTTTCATGTCATCCCCAGAGCTGGGTCAAAGAAACTATGAACAGAGTGAGCATGTTTGAGCTGCAAACTGGCTTCAAAAACTGATCTTCTTTAACATCAAATTGTCACCACTAGGTATTGCCAGAAATTGGTGAAACGATCTCTGATGTCTCTCATTGTGCTAGTTGATTTTGTGTGTCCACTAGCGAGACACAGGGTGCCCAGATATTTGGTTAAACATCATTTTGGGTGTCTATGTAGATGTTCCAGATGAAATTAACATAAGAACTGGTAACCTGAATAAAGCAGATTTCCCTTCCTTATTGTGGTGGCCATATCCAACCCACTGAGGGCCTGAATACGATAAGAAGGCTTAGTAAGAGATAATTTTCTGCCTCTGTCTGACTGCTAAGCTGGCATGTAAGTCTTCTCTTTATTGGTGCTCCTAGGTGTCAGGCCTTTAGACTCAAACTAGAACTGCACCCTGGTTTCCTAGATCTTTCTAAGAATACTTCCAGGACACTTCCCTCCTAAACCCTCTAAAGATGAATAACGTCTGGCCTGTCTTCAGTGAGCTTCCAGTCTCTTCTGTTGGCTTTCATGTTGGCTTTATGTTGGAATCATATGGAGGGAGAGCTTATAAAAACTTGATCTCTAGGTCATGCCACAAATAAATTGGATACTCTAGGGTGTCAAGCTTTTGTTTAAAGATAAGTTTTTAGATTGTAGTAGAAAGTATGATTATGAGTCAAATGAATCATATACCTATTTGTAGGAATTTGGAGAATAGAATTGCAGGGCCTTCCTGGTGGCTCAGGGGGTTAAACACCGCACCATGAAGCATCCATAGCTACTGCAGCACAAATTCAATCCCAGCCAGGGAGGGGACCCACATGGTGCAGCAGACCTCTCCTGCCTTGCCTGCTGCTCCTTTCAGCAGTGTATTTCAGTTGATCTGTTCTGTTCCCCACTCTGTCTCTGGTGAGTCCTCTCACCACCCTCCACCACCTCTGGCTTGTACCCCAGTTCTTATATGCCTAAATAAATAAATATTTTTTTAAAAAGAAATTGCTTGATGCAAACTTTGATTAGAGAGTTTTTTCTGAGGCCCTGATATTTGAGCTGAGGAAGAAGTATTAATAAGCTTGGAATAATCACACAAACAATGAACTGTATAGTGTAAAGCATATAGTGCATGAGGTGAACCTGTATTAGAGGCATTTTCCTAAAAGGAGAAACATCACACTGAAGTGAATGGGCACCATTTAATAAAATTAGTGTGCACAGAAAGGGAAGAGAAGAGAGGATATTGCTAACAATAGTTTCCCAACCCCCACTTACATGCAGCTGCCTTGGGCTATGCATTCCAGGTTGCCATTAACCAGACTTCCTGAGCAGGAGAACTGTGGGGTGAGATCAAGCTGACGTGCTTGATATATAACTGAACACATGCAAACTGGTGCCCTCTTTTTGTTTATGCAGCCACACTTGCACACTGGTGCTACTGTGAAAGAGACTTGGAGGAGAGACACATGAATGAGAGACACGTGGGTAAAAGACACATGGGAATGCTTTCTTTGGCAGAGATACTGGCAGCTGTTTTCTTCATTGGTACTTTTACTTTGTTCTTTATTCCTTTCACTTTTTTCTTACTGTTCCCTGCTAGGAAGTGCCTTAGACTTGTGGCAAACTCTTGGCCTCATCACCTCCTTTTCAGGCCAACTCTATTTGGTTGGGCATTTGCCCAGGAGGAGATGGGTAATTTTGGGTGTTTTATTGGGAAACTATTATTAGCAATATCCTCTCTTCTCTTCCTTCTGTGCACCCTAATTCTATTAAAGATCTATCACTAGGAGTCTGTTTTGCCATTGTGCACGTGAATGGCCAGATCCCTTCATAGTGTGCAAGTTTGGGGGTTCCTGCATACCCCCCAGTTGCATACTAACAAACTGGATAGGTGAGAAGGTCAGATTCTTAAAGGTCTTCGAAGGAATGGCCTGGGTTTCTATAAGGGAGGATCTGGGAGACAATAGTGGAAAACTTGTAGATCTACTCTGGAGAACCTTGATGTCCAAGGGAGGAGCTGGAACTTCTGTCAGGCAAGGAGAGACCTGAGGACATTTTGAGTTGATGAGGATTTATCAAGTAGAGTTTCTGGTTGTAAGTAATAGAAACCAATTATTAAAGGAGAGAAGAAGGCAGAAAGGCTATGGGTGACTCATAGCGTCAAGAGGACAGAAGAAGAAACATATCCCAAGGACTAAAATGAGAACAGTGCCAGGGAACGTTAAAGGGCAGAAATCACTGGCCAGTCTTGGCCAGTCTTGTCAGAGCATCACCACTGAGAAAAATCCTGCCCTTTAGAGATTTCAGTAGGATGAAAACCCTGTAAATTCTATGATTGAAAGTCACAATGAAAACTGTAACGTATTAGCTGCATGTCAAGTTACTAAATCACTTCATGCCTCTGCTTCCTCATTTGCAAAAAGGGAATAGTAATAATACCTGACTCTTAGGAATGTTGTAAACTTTAAGTGAGTTGAGATATGTAAAGGTTTTGAATAATGTCTGGTAAAAGTGTTATGTAAGTATTAAATATTTTATGTGAATTATATCAGATCCTAAAGTACTTCATCTTTTGCCAGTACTGTCCAGTAGAAAGTTACTAAGTGTTTGAAAAGTGGCTAGAGCCATACAGGAAATGAATATGAATTTTACTTCATCTTAGTTGATTTAATTTAAGTAACCAAGTGTCACTATTTGGAACAACATATTCATGTTACTGGGCTTATTTTTAATTATTATTACTACTGGTACTTAGAGCATTTGTTAAATGAAGTTTGTAAATTCCGTGAAAATTCGTGTCTCTCTTGTTTATTGCTATATTCTTGGTGGTTAGAACAGAGTTCAGTAAATTTTTAATAAGTGACTGAATGTACTTTTAATCTTATTTTGGTTCTCAAGCTTAGCCCTCTTTCACAAAAAACTCTCTTACATGAAAGAAATATAGATTTCCTATCCATGAAGCCATGAAAGAAATACAGATTTCCTATCCATGAAAACTTTTTATAAGCAGGAGATTGATCTGTTTTGTTCACTGCTATATCTTCAGCTGTTCCCTCCCTTTCTGGTAGATTTGTTGATTTTGCTCCCTTTTGTTGAGGCTTTTTGCATCTATGTTCATCAGAGACATTGGCTTGCAATTTTGATGTGGTGTCTGTGTGCGTGTGTGTGTGTGTGTGTGTGCACGCGCACATATGCATGTGCCCTGTCCTGGTCTGGTTTTGATACAGTATCATGTTGGCCTTCTTAAAGCAGTTAGGAAGTGTTACCTCATTTTTAGCTTTTTGAAAGTGTGCAAATGCTGGGTATTGGATTTTTTACTGGAAGTATTCATCAGCGAAGTCATCTGGTCCTGGATTTTTGGGGTTTGCTGGGGGAGATTTTTTTAAATTTTTAAAAAACATTTATTTATGCGTACAAGAACTGGGGTGCAGGCCAGAGGTGTGGGCGGTGAGAGGATTCACTAGAGACAAAGTGGAGAACAGAAGAGGTAGACTGACTGGAACACACTGCTGAGGGAAGCAGCGGGCAAGGCAGGAGAGGTCTGCTGCACCGTGTGGGTCACCCTACTGGCTGGGGGCAGGGATGGAACTCGTGCTGCAGTGGCTGCGGTCTGCTTCATAGTGTTTTGCTTAACAACCACTGTGCCACCAGGGAGGCCATGTTGGGGGAGATTTTTGATTACTGTTTCAATTTCTTTACTTGTGATCAACTTCATATTTTCTGTTTCTTCATGACTCAGTTGTGGGAGGGTGTATCATCCATGGAATTCACCCACTTCCTCTAGGCTGTCCAGCTTGTTGCCATACAATTATGCATCACAGTTGTCACTATGATATCTGCGTCACTATGGTATCTGTCATACTGTGTCCTATTTCATTTATTTGAAACTTTTCTCTGTTTTTAAATTAATCCAGCCAAATGTTTGTCAATTTTGTCGATGTTTTCAAGACCCCAGAGTTTTGTTTCAGTGATCTTTTGTATTTTTTCCAATTTCATTATTTTTACTCTACTTTTTGTTATTTCCTTTTTACTACTGATTTTGTAGTTCATTTGTTCTTGTTTTTCCAGTTCCTTTAAGAGGAAGCTTAGGTTGGTTATTTGAGATTTTTTTTTTGTTTCTTGAGATGTTTGTTTCACTGTACACTTCGTTTTTAGTACTACTTTTGCTGCATCCCAAAGAGTCTTGTTTGTAGTATTTTCACTCTCATTTGTTTCCAGATATTTTTTGATTTCTTTAGTGACCCCCAAATTGTTTAGTAGCGTGTTGTCTAATTTTCACATATCTGTGCTCTTTCCACTTTTATTTTTATAATTGATTCCTAACCTCATGCCATTGTGGTCAAAAAAGATACATGTATTCTGCTTTTTGTATAGGACATTCTGTGTGTATCTTTGATATCCATCTGATCTAATGTGTCATTTAAGATTGAAGTTTCCTTGCCTCCCAGTCTAATACTGTATCTGGGATTTCATATTTCTTCATAGTTGGGTGCTGTTCATATCATTGTTACTCCTTTGGGACCCAGTGATCTGCTTATAGGTCTATTAAGGGATGGTTCTTAGTTTCTGCTTTTTCACTGGCTTTCTTGTGTTCACTTCCCTTGACCCTTAATGCAAGGACTCATGCCTGCTTTGCTAGATCATAAGGTTGGGTTGCCAGGTATGGGGTGTAGCCCTCCCTCTGTTCCCCTGGAAAAGTTTCATAGCTAAGAGATCTCTTTCCAAGTGTGCCTTTGTTGCCCCCTTCAATGGGTCGTCCTTGAGGAAAGTGTCTTTATTTACTTTTTTTGTCCTTGGTTGTGGAAAGTCTTTATGCTTGGACTTCAGTTTCTGCCTTTGGGTAGCTTAGTCCACATTTAGTTGTAGGTTTGTTTTGACCATAGAAAACAAGCATAAGTTCTCATTTTTCTACCATCTTGAATCTACCTCACTTTTCTTTATCTTTCCAGTTTCACCCTACCCAGGGCTCTACCTTGTGCATTTTTTTGGATTCCCACGTTGGAACCCCACTTCCTATACTTCTGCTGGGAAAGGTGTGTGAACCTTTCACCCCAGTCACATCATGAGTATTGTCAAAGGACTATGTTGAAGGGTCTCATGAAAAATGGGTACATTCTAGATCAAATTAAAAGAAATATTTGCCCCTATCTGAAATTGAAACACAACTCATTGTTTTCTCAGTGATTTGATCTCCTTCTGTTTTGAAACATTCCCTATGAATGTCAGGAGGGCTCGGCCATTGGAAATCACCATCTCTAACTTATCATAAATAAATTTGGGAAGATGGATGAGTAGAAGTTGAAGGGTGGAGACAGGAAATAAAAAGTTTAAATAGGTCACAAAATTTTGGGCCAGGAGATTTACAAATCTTAAATTAATTATGTAAATCAAAAGAAACGTTGTTTCAACACATAATGGACTGATTGAGAGGGAAATTCAAACCAATTGAATGTCAAGACATTTTATAAAACTTGTCTTCCCTGATGCCTCTTCAAAGGGAAAGTGTATGGATCCTTCATTCTCCAGGTAGCAACATTCTGCCAACAAGTAGTCATTCTGTACTAAGCCCTGAACCTGATTCAACTTCCTGCCGTCTAACAACCGTTGTATTTCACACACTATTGGAATGGACTCTAGAAAGGAGAAACCATAAAGTTTTGTATTCTCAAGTGTTTTGAGTCCACAGCAATGAAATCATTGCCTTGGGTATCTGCTAATTCCTCTGGGTAAACATTAAGCCTTGAAAGTCATCAGTTGCAAAAGAGAAGGGGTTTGATTAAGACACAAAAATAAATAGAAAAGGAGCAGCTGGACAGACATGAGGCAAAGCACTCAGAACCCAGGATGCTGGCTTCTATGTAGTGGCCAACTTGGTCTGTAAAATCCAGTAATCAAGTCTATGAAACTGGGAGGAAATGCTGGCCAAGGATTCATCAATGCCATGTGTATATAGCCATGCAACAGTCAAAAGTTTGGGAACTGTGAGAGGCTATTTTCTGGCAAGACTAGATTAAGGATAATAACTCTTTTTGTTCAAGTTGGACTATCCAAGGAGGAAACGACTACCTCTTAGAGGTTCCCCTTGTGATAATGAATTCAGAGACTGTGAAATTGGTGGATTTGGTATGTTGGACTTTTACTTTTCATGGCTTTCCAACAGTTACTTTCAAGATAAAGCACTCCACACTCTGAGTAATAGAGCCAAACACTTTTCTGGCAGGAAGAACTTCTAGGCTTTTTCGACGTTACCAAAGATCAAGAAAGAAGCATGTAGTGGAACTCTCTAGAAAGTCTTCAAGGCACTGAAAAGTTCAACATGAAAGAGAAATATTAGAGATGGCAATTAACTAAGAAAAAATGAATTCCAGAATCCTTGTGTTACTCATTCAATTGAAACTGGTTTCTATCTTGGAGCTAATGAATAGAGAGGGTCACCTTTTGGGTCACATGATAATTTTAGATTGATTGCTGATAAATTATTAGATAGTTTGAGTTTGAATTCTCTTGTATTCTATTAGTTTCTAAGTAACTAGATGGTACAGCTGTCATAAGGAGTAATTAGGTTCGTGTGCACTGCAGCTTCTCTAGATGCTATTTGATTTGCTGAAGCCATGAATCCAGTGTGCTAGAAGTGACTAGAGATTTTATAGCATGCTGTTCTTAGGGCATGGATTCAGAGATCGTAAATGACTATGTCTTATTAGCTAAAGGTTATGGATTCTATGTAGAATCCATGAGTCTTTCAGATTCTGTGTATGTTGTAGGAAGCTAGAAGGAACATCATTCTAACTCTACAAAAAGAAAAAAAAGAAGTAGAACAGAACATTTAAGATTTATGGAAAACATTCAAATGGCCTTGCTTAGATTAATGTGATCTGAAATTGACTTTCAATTGACTTCTTTTCTTTGACAGACTTTCTTTGGTTTGAAGAACCCAACATTCATTTCCTTCAGAGTTCACTGGGTGATGCTTCTCAGTTTCCTCATCTTCCAACCCTTAATGTTTAAGTGATCTAGGACCTCATCTTTGGTCTTTTCTCCCTTTTACTGTCAATCTGTTACTGTTTCATTAGTGTCATGAGTTTAAATACTGATTTTCCGATGGCTCTCATGTTTATTTCTCCTTCCCAGAACGCCTCCTTGAGCTCCAGGCCGAATATTCAACAATTTAGTGGCATAGCCTCCTGAATGTCTAGTAGGCATCACAGACTTTACATACCTCAAATTAAACTCTTATATCTTCCCCACAAAACTTCTCTTGTTTCCTACTGTGAATTGTAGCAGTTCTGTTCTTCCAATTGCTTTGGCTAAAAGTCTTAGCATTTTCCTGGAAGCCACTCTTTCTCTCAAATTCCACATTCTAATCATCAGGAAGCCCCACTGCCTGGACCTTAGCAGCATATCCTGAATCTGACTTTTCTCATTAGCTCTATAGCTACCACTCTGGACCTGGTCAGCTTCATTTTCCACTTGGATTATTGAAATTTCCTCTTAATCAGTCTCCTTGCTTCTAATCTTATTCTCATTCCACATCAGCCTACATTGCAAAAAACAGCCAAAGTGGATGTTTAAAACATAAAGTAAGTTATACTACTCATTGGTTCAGAATCATCATTGGTTCCCCATATTCAGAGTAAAACCTCTTATGGGCCAAATTCTGAAATTCATGTGTTGAAGTACTAACCTCCCAGTACCTCAAAGAATGTCTGTATGTGGAGACAGGATCTTTAAAGAGGTAATTAAAATAATATGGGATCTTATGGATGGGCTCTAATTCACCATGGCTATGCCTTTATAGGAAGAACTCAGAACTCAGATAGCACACAGAGGGGTGACCACGTGAACACACATTGAGAACAGCTACAAGCCAAGGAGAAAGGCCTCAGTAAAACCAACACTGCTGACACTTTGATCTTTGACTTCCAGGATCCAGAACACTGAGGAAAACGGACTATTGTTTGAGCCTCCTACCATGTGGTATTTTGTATGGCAGCCCTAGCAAACAGACACAAAGCCCAAATCCTTTCAGTGGCCTATGAGGACCTCCATGTTTTGGTTTCCAATTCTATTTCTCGCCTGATTTGCTACTTCCCGCCTCCTCTTTCATGCTACTCCAACCACATTATTTTTGAGCTTGCCAACCCTACTCTTGTGTAGAGCGTTTGCCCGAGCTTTTCCTGCTGTCTGGACTACTACCCCCCAAATAAGCAAATGGCTAGTTCTCTTTTTTTTAAAGATTTATTTATTCATGCATACAAGAACTGAGGTATATGCCAGTTGTGTGTGTTGGGGGGGAGGCAGTGAGAGGATTCACCAGAGACATAGTGGGGCACAGAACAGGCAGATAGACTGAACTACACTGCTGAGGGGAGCAGCAGGCGAGGCAGGAGAGGTCTGCTGCACCACGGGAGAATCGAACTCTTGCTACAGTGGTTGTAGCATGGATGCTTCAACCCTTTGTGCCACCAGGGAGGCTCCTCTCTCTTCTCTTTCAAGTATATGCTTAACTGTGACATTCTTACTGAAACCTACCTTGAAAGCCCTTTTTAAAATTTCAGTTCCTCCCTTGCTTCCAAAATACGAAAATCCTACTTTCTCTGTTTTAGTACCTTCTAAATTTCTTATGTTTGTTTATTATTGTGCTGGAAATTTCCTTTATTCTTTCACTTCCACTCTACACCTTAACCCATCCTCCTCTGTGCCCTAGGAAACTGACATGTGTGGATAATACCAACAGATCTTTGTTATTCTCTGGTTTTTAGTTCACTTCAGCCATAGGAGGCACTGTCAAAAATTTGGATGTGAAAAAAAAATTAATAAAAATAAAATAAAAGGTTAAGCAATTAAAAAAAAGTTTGGATGTAGGGAAGAGAGAGAGAGTCTGGGGGGTGTTTCTTCCCAATTTCCTCCCTCAGAGGATGTCAGAGTGTGTATCCCTAAGCATAGCAAATAACTGATCTTACAGATGGTCTTGGAGAAGCAAGAAACTGGGGGATTGACAGCGTTTCAGAGACCCCAGTCAGTTGGTTTTACAATCTGGAGAGCATTGTTACTCAGCAAGACCATTGTTGGTTGGTTCACCCTAAGATGTGTGTTTCCTACAGTGAGTCTCTGTCTGCTTGGCCGACTTTCAGAATGCAGCTTGTAGTGGTTGCATCTTTACTTCAGTGAGTTTTTCTCGATCATTTGAACTGGTTTAAAACTAGTTTTGATAGCTACTAATTACCAATGTGATACCAACTGATCTTCTTCCCTTTCTGCCAAGCTGGTTTGCTTTTGTCAAGTCTCTGGTAATGGCATCTCCTGTTGCTAGCCTGGGGGTATCCAGGATATTTCACTGGATAAAGAGTCTCTGAACTAATGTTTTTATCCCTTTCCAGTGTGACAGATATTTCTGGAGTATTCCTGATACACAGTTGTCTTCCTCCCCCTGCTAGAATGTACGCTCCACCAGGGAAGGGATATTTTCATCCCTGTTTTGTTCGTTGATGTATCCAATGGGACATTGGTTACAGAGTGACATATAATATTTGTTAATACAAATATTTGTGACAAGTATTTGTGTTTTTTTAATTTATATATATTTGACATCAATTGTAATCCCCATGTATTCCCCATCACCATATCACCAGTGCACCATCACCTTAGTCCCCCATGCTCCCATCTACCTTCAACACTCCGCCTCTTCTCTCCCTACCAAGTGTCCCCAATTTGTCCTTGTCTTTTCATTTTTGGTTTTTGTGTCTTTCTTGTTGTTATTATTATTATTGTTGTTCTTATTCCTTTCCTTGATCCTTATTTGGTTCCCTTATATTCCTCCTAGGGAAGGAACCATCTGGTATTTTTCTTTTGCCTTCTGACTTACTTCGCTGAGCATAATCCCTTCCAGCTACATCCATGTTCCTATGAATGCGTCTGGTTTTTCTTTTTTGATTGCTGAGTAGTATTCCATTGTGTATATGTACACAGCTTCCTGATCCAATCATGTTTTTGTGCATTTAGGTTGCTTCCAGGTCTTACCTATTGTAAAGAGTACTGCTATAGGGCCTCCCCTGGTGGCGCAGTGGGTTAAGCAACGCACTACAAAGCAAATCGCAGCCACTGCAGCACGAGTTCGATCCCTGCTGCCGGCCAGGGTTGGGGACCCACATGGTGCGGCAGACCTCTCCTGCTGTGCCCGCTGCTCCCCTCAGCAGTGTACTTCTGTTGATCTGCCTGTTCTGCTCCCAGCTCTCTGT
>JAGFMF010011752.1:4893244-4994075 GCA_019455555.1 Galemys pyrenaicus
TATTTCTTTTAGCAATGTTTTGTAATTTTCTTTGTAAAGGTCCTTTACCTCTTTTGTTAGATTTATTCCCAAGTATTTAATTTTTTTGGTTTCAGTTATGAAGGGGATGGTTTTTGTTTTTTTTGTTTTTTTTTATTTCTTCTTCTTCAGCTTCGTTGTTTGTATAAAGGAAGGCTACTGATTTTTGTGTGTTGATTTTGTATCCTGCTATTTTGCTAAACTGGCCGATTACCTTGATTAGATTTTCTGTAGAGCTTTTGGGGTTCTCTACGTATATTATCATATCATTTTTTTAAAGATTTATTTACTTTATACATACAAGAGCTGCGGTACAGGCCAGGGTCCAGGGCGGTGAGAGGATTCACCAGAGACAGAGTGGGGAGCAGAACAGGCAGATGGACTGAAACACATTGCTAAGGGGAGCAGTGGGCAAGGCAGGAGAGGTCTGCCTCACCATGTGGGTCTCCTCCCTGGCCAGTGGCAGGGATTGAATTTATGCTGCAGTGGCTGCGGTTTGCTTCATAGTGCGTTGCTTAACTCACTGCGCCACCAGGGAGGCCCTGATTCTACAATTCTTATCAGATGTAAATTGATACCTCTCACCTCATAGTCTATATCACTCTCTAATGTTTCTGTATTTTTCTGTGAAAATTTCTCAGTATCATCTCCCAATTTATATTTTTCTTTCGATTTCTGTTCATTCTAGAATTTATACCATCTGTTGGATGTGTTATTTCAATGTCTATATATTTGGTTTTATTTCTGCTTACTGTTCTTTTTCTGTTCCCTTCTGTTTCTCTTTTGTCTATGGTTCACAAAATGATGGTTTTCTATTTGAAAAAGATAGGCCCTCTATTTTCTCTTTTATATTTATCTTTACTGTGGGGATAGAGCATGGAAGGGTGTCTTAAAGCATAGATGTCTAGTATATCTTCACTTACAGTCAGATAGACTCCTACAAGATAATTTTTAATGAATATGTGATATTTCATTTGTGCAATTGCAAATTAAACTTTTCAGATGGAGTAAATTTGTTTACTTCTATTTCTTAAGTCTCAAAAATGACAATTATGATCCCATTTAAGAATGCACACTCCCACTCCCTGTTCACCTTTTCTTCTTTATTTAACTTCATAGAATTTGTAACCTTTGAGCAAGCAATAAAATTTACTTATGTATTTTCTTTATTGCCTGTGTCCTTCCACTAGACTATAAACTTCATGAAAGGACAAGAGGGACTTTATTGTCTTATTCATGTGTGTATTCTTAGCACCTAGGACACTTTCTCATACCCTATTAGGTCCATAAATGTTGGTGTATAAATGGATGAACAGGGAAGAAGTAGGCTCAAACCACAACAGTGAAAGTAGGAACAGAAACAACTGCTGGCAAGAGAAGGAAAGACCTTAGAAACTGAAAACTGAGCAGTCAGGGGTAAACCTGTTAGATGAATCGCAAAAAAAATATATATAACTACAGTTTTTTATCCCCTTTCTTTGTACCATTGCAATATGACTTTGCAATTCTTCCTTCAAGAGGTAGAGTCTATTTTCCTGTTTCTTGAATATGTACTGACCTTGTCATTTGCTTTGACCAATAGAAAGGGAAAAAGTGAAATTTTACTAGTTCAACCTAGACTTCAAAAGGCCTTTGTATTCCTGGTCTGAATCTAGGAGCCACTGCCTCAGCCATCAAAAAGTTCTCTGCTAATTTGATGAAGGATGAGAGAATGAGAGAATATATAGGCCAAAACTAACCATGTCAGCCCACTTGTCTTAGTCAAAATTGTATGGATATGAGTGAACTCAGCAAAATTGTCAGACCCACCTTTCAGGCTTGCACCTGACTGTAGTTACCTAAGGAAGCCTAACTCACTCCATAAGAACTGTGCAACTGGTCTATAACTTGTGAGTTTCAATAGTGATTATTGTGTTAGACTACTGAATTTGGAGGTAATTATACAACAATTGCTAATTGATACACTAACTCACTTAACAAACCAGAAAAGCCAGAAAACTAAGCCCAGAGTGAGTACACTTACTAAAGTTGACTGTTCTTGAAAAATTTCCTCTAGAATCAGAACGCTAATGTTCCATTGGAAATAGAAATTCATCATTCGGAGGCGTTAAAAAGATTGTTTAGATATAAGCAACTCCAGATAGCAATTCAAAACCATATACAAAAAAAGTAAATGAACCAAATACACAAAAAAACAAAACAAAAACAAGAACTAGTATTCGGAACCCTTGATGTTCCCCACCCCATACTTCCCACACATGTAAATAACCATTTCTCCCCAACCTGGGGATACAATGGGATATTTTCTTTCTAGGGTTGTCTTTGAACTTTGCTACACCAGGCATGTTGAGAACCAAGGGAGGTAGGAAATCACACTTAAAATATAGGAAAAATAAAAAGAAATCTATCTTAATAGTAAAATTCTGGACCCTCAACTTGGATTCCAGGGTAACCAGGTTTAAACCTCTAAATAGGACATTGGAGGGAAATCTGACATGTTCCACAGAAAGAATTTACACACATCAACAACTGCCACCAATGATTCTTCAGTGAAAACTACCAGCCAGCAAGCTCTGTTGTCACTCAGAGGGCTTCAACCAGTGTTTTGAATACTCCTAGTGAAGTTGCTTGTATGAAAAGCCTTGGGTAAATGCCAGAGTCCAGAACAAATAAACACAAAAAGGGAACACAGACAAAAGAGAGATAATGAAGGGAGAAGAAAAAACTTTTAAAAATCTTGAAATTAATATCTAAGAGGGAAATGAGAGGCTATTATATTTTTGAAACAAAATAAAACCACCCTTTGAAGGGGAGTAATTGAAGAATGAGAAAAAAAACCTTTGGAAATAAAATATCTGATGATAGAAATTAACAATTTAATGGAAGAATTGGAAGGTGAAATTAAGGAAATCTTCCCAAAAGTAGAGCAAAAGACAATGAGATAAGATAAAGGGGGGGGGGGAGGTGAAGGGGAGAGGATTTTAGAAGAGAATTCCAGGAGGATGAAAATGGAATTCAATAATGTTAAAAATCCATTTAATCAGCATTNGGGGGGGGGGGGGGGGTGAAGGGGAGAGGATTTTAGAAGAGAATTCCAGGAGGATGAAAATGGAATTCAATAATGTTAAAAATCCATTTAATCAGCATTTTTGTGGCTTAACATTAAAACTTTCTAATTTTTACAATTATTTATAGCTTTTACGATCAAAGTAAATTTTGACCTCTGACATGATTATTTCCTTGGGATAAAATTACAGAATGGAATTACTAGATTAAAATATATAAACATGTTTAAAGCTTTTGATATGTATTGCCAACCAGAAAGATTGTTTCAATTTATAATGCCAGGATATGGGAACTTTTGTTTGTAACTTTTTCTCAAATTCAGTCATCCTTGACTCAATATCTCTGGTAATGGATTTCCATTATATCAACAACAGGTATGGGAATTGGCAGTTGGGGTTTATTTTTGTTTCTTAACAGGATTAAGCAAATTATCATTGTTTAAAATCCTAAATTGTCTCAGTACATTCTGCTTTGTTCTGTAGATCAAAAACCCTAAGTGAGAGTCAGAGAAAATGAGTACTGCTTAGAAAAAAGCTCTGTGATATGTAGCTTCCTTGATTTCATCATTTGGATTCAGTGTTTATTTTTGTACTTTTCTAATAAGAACATACTTTAGACTTATCTTCTTATCAGCTAATGCCACCAATATTCCAGTTCACATAGAAGTATTTAAGCTCTGATTAGCATAGGTCAGAAAAAAAGAGAAAAAAGCTCTGATTGGGCAAAAATAAAAGGTAACTCAATAAATAGAACCTCCATGAGTGGGCATTAAAGACGAAGCTTGGGGTCTCCCTGGTGGTGACCCCAAGAGTCTCAGCACTCTGAAGTTATCCGCAGCCACTGCAGCACTGCAGTTTGATCCCCAGCCAGGGAGGTGACACACATGGCATAGCAGACCTCTCCTGTCCCTCCCGCTGCGCCCCTCAGCAGTGTGTTTCAGTCAGTCTACCTCTTCTGTTCCCCACTCTGTCTCTCGCCTCCTGCACGGCTGGCCTTTCAGCTTACTGCACCCCAGTTCTTGTATGCATAAATAAGTAAATCTTAAAAAAAAAAAAAAAAAAAAAAGCTTGCCCCTTTTGGCAACTGGTCACTGTGACATCAAACAAGCAGAAACTTTTGACCCAGTAAATTCAATAAAAGATAAAGCTGAAAGGGCCAATATTGATGACCTTAACCAGATTAGAAAATTGAGGACCTCCCCCCGCCCAGAGATAAAGTGATTTTCATTAGCACTTACATAAAGGACTACTCAGTTGCTCAGTGAACAAACCTCCTTGTTAAGGTTAAAGCAGATGTGACTTGAGGCATCAGAACAAAACAAGATAAAAACAAAACAAAACATACACACGTACACCCCTCCCCCCCCCCCGACAGTATAAACAAAAATCTTTGCCAACACAGCATCACCAAGCTATTTTCCTCGCTCTTCAACATATCGTACATCTGAGACTTTGTGCTTTTAGGCATGCGGTACTGTCCTCAGCATTCTTTCGGTGTACTTCAATCCAGTTTTAGTTTCTCCCATTCTGCCAGTGCTGCTCTCATCAAGATCATCATCCGTTTTCATGGTGCCAAATGTTGCACATTCCTTTTCTCAGCTTGTTGTTGTCGAATGAATGGACTACTTTTGGTTAGCTTTTCTTTAACACCTCCTTAAAAATAGTATAGATTAACTGTGCATACTAATAAATCTCTTCATTCATTTGATTGTGAGATGTGGTTTTAATTGTTTATAAGAGATGACCTTTGGTATGATAATTTTGAAACCTAGGTTGCCTTCCTCCTTTCTTTCCCTTCTTCTATTCTTCCTCTCTCTCTGTTTTCCTCCCTCCTGTTCCTCACTGTCTCCTCCTTTTCCAAATCGATAGAGCAAAACCTTTTATTAGTTGCCTTTATTATCATTCCTATTATCCTTAGCACCACCAAGATGAATAAAGTTGCCTCATGTTTCAGTAACACCTTTTTATCTTTCAATAACTAAAGCACATGTGTGGAGTTGTAATGGAAAAGAAATCTTTTATCTAAGGTTGTGAGTTGGAAACCTTACATTTAAACTTGGTTCACTCAGGCTAAGGCAAAACAGTTAAATCTAAATCCGTGATTTAGATTGTAAGACAAGCAGTTGAATGATTTTTTTCCCACTGTAATACTGTAGAAGGTAGTTGGATGGGGCATCAAACCATCCAGTTTGAGAAATAGTTTCCCCCCCCATACTGAATATGTGATCTTTGGCAAATCATTTGATCGCTGTGAAATTTAGATTCCTCTTATTAAATCTGGGGTTATGTGACTTTCTCTGGCTTAGTGAAATTTGAATGGAATGGAAGCATTTAGGGGCTGTTACAAAATTACTCGAACTCCTTCCAAGTGACTTGATTTTCTAGATACTAGAGCCTCCACTGGTTGGTGATTCTGAGTGAGTGTGCTGCTATGGAGGTGTACAAGCCTCCCAAACCTTAGTTAGAAATTAGGTAAGTTTATATTAGGTGACCGAATTTGGGGGGTTAGTTGTTACTGCGACACAACCTATACTAATATGAGAGGGGGAAGTAAGGCAAAAATTGGAAAAAATAGAAGATTTAGTTTGGAAGAAACTTGAACCTATTTATAGGCTAAATAGGAGCTAGTAGAGAAGAACAAATTGAATAATAGGACAGTGACAGATCCCAAAAGACTGAAGACCTGGAAGCAAAATAACCTTAAGTAGGAGGAGAGACTTTATCCCCGAATCTGAGTAGAAAGAAGTAAGGATGAGTGGGTAGAGGTGCTTGTGGAGTGAGATGTTGAGTTTACTTATTCTCCTTGAGCAAAGCTATTTGCAAAGAGGGGGAAGGTAGAAGTTGAATAAAAACAACTTGAGAAAGTTGGGTTGGTGCAGATTCAGAATGGTTGCTAATAAGAATGAGAGAGGGAGCTGATCAAGGAAAAATAAAGGACTTGTCTGTCTCTTGCAACTCAGTTGTGAGCAAAGGCTTGAAGGCAAAGGCTGTATCTTTATTCTTCTAATGCTCAGCATCAAGTACAGTGCCTGACATAGTGGAAGTGCTCAAGAAAGTCTTGCCAAAAACATGACTACCAGTTGCTGTTATTTGACCCATAGCTCTTTGGCATTGGATGACTATGGTTTTTCCATTTCCCTTAAAATATCAACTTGCCCTAGACCTACCCTTACTTGTTCCCTATTAAAGTTGTTATTAAAAGAAATGAAAACAAGTTCCAGTTCCTGCTTGTACCTCTAAATCTCAACACACCCAGGAAGCAAATGCACAGACTGAAGACTGATGAGTTGTGTTTCTCCTCTTGTATTTTAAATTCGTTCATTGGTAGTGGCAACTTTCCAAAAGGACATTTTTGGTTTTTTATAGAAAGCTTTCATTATGTTCAGTTTCATCTCAAGCAGGTAGCATCTCAGTCCATTTGCAATGTGAATTACAGTTAACATTCTAAAGCGATGTGAAGATTTAGGATGCCTAATGTGATATTTGTCTAGAGGAGTTACTTTGTGGGTCCATTGTAGTAACATGCATGCATCTTTAAAGGACTTAAAATTATCAAATAATGTTTACCCATTCCAACCAATAAATATATAAACAATGGTTAAAAATTTCTACCTTTTTTGTGCCCATCTACTGGAGATGATATTAACAGCTTAGTGCATATTCTTTTTAGCTTTTACCTTGCTCATAAAAACACATGGAGCTCCCTGGAGGACTTTTGTTATTTTATGTTTTAATAAGACAACATATACTGCCCTACAATGTGCACGTATAATTGTAGAAGATAGCACCTATAATTCCCCCACATTAATGACTGTTGATCTAATTCTGTATACTAATGTATTAACATTTTTTCTTATTTGTGAATATTCTGATTTACTAGTTTTCGACTTTTAGTGACGCATAGCTGAAACTTAGATAGTTACAGTGTAGTGTTACTTTTAAAAAGCTCAGTAAATGTCCTTGGATATACCTCTTTATATTTATTTATTTTTCATAGCATCCTGAGAAACACTCTTTTGGGGACTGTAATGCGAACTCTGATATTAGGGAGGAAATGTGTCCAGTGGAAAAAAAAGTGTGGAATAGTGTGCCAAAGAGGTAACGAAGTGATAGGAGATTTGAAATGGATTTTAGCATTGTTTTGAATTTTCTGAGTCTTGGGAAGACTTCTATAATTTCATTTATTTCCTTGAAATGGAATTACTATTTTTCTTGTCATGAAAACAGCTCTTAATTATTTCTGCTATATATTCTTTAAATTTTACTGGATAAAATGCTGCTTATTTATTTTATATGCTTGTGTGAGTAGTACAAATCTCTGCCACTCACATATTCCGAAACCAGTTACTTTTGGAAATTTACAAAGAGATACTTCTCTGTTGCTCAGAAACTCATGGGACAAGCATTATAAGCTCTCTTTTTCTTGTGAGGTGACAATGTTTGCTGGGGACTGCCTCGTTATGCTCCTGTTGGTCTCCAAGAGATCCTAGGTTTTGCTGCCTGTCATCAGAAGCCCCAAACAACAATGCTAAGTGCAGACATGGCTGTGTGCTATATCATACCAATTTTTTTTTTTTTAACTGTCCCATCACTTTTAGGCCCTCTTCTCTTCCTAACCACTGGGCCTCAAACACAGTCTATAAAGTTGCATAGAAAGCAGATACCAAACCACCCTTTCCATTGTTCACTTTATCTTTTAGGGGCTCTAATGTTTTGGATGGTTATCTGATGACCTCCTCCAACACTCCTTCCAAGAAGAGTTTTGGAATAAAAATTCATAGGCATATAGTAGATAACAAACAGAGGAAAGGATCAGCATATTTAAGTGTATAAACCTTATGTATAAACCTTATGTATAAACCTATGAAGCATAGCAGTATTTAATATTCTGAAGCCTAAAGCAAAAAAAGTCGGGAAAAAAGATAAATATCAAGTGGTTTCACTTATGTGTGGAATATAGAGAAAATGAACAAAGGTTTGGGAAAAGACAAAGCTTGCAAGGGGAGGAAAGCGCACAAGGGACTGAGGTGACAGATCACGGGTGCTGTGGTAGTGGGAGAATTGTGGGGACTACATCTGTGGAAAGAAATCAAATACTGTCCCAAAATGAACAGCAGTGTAAGAAAATAAATATAAAAAATGAAAAAGATAATTAAATAATATTCTGAAGCTTAAATATTCTGTTAAGTACATTATAAATGAAGAAAAAAAAACAAAGAAAGAAGGGAAGGGATAAAGCCAAATATGAAATTATTACTTTCACTACGTTTATTCAGGTTAAGATATTGTTCTCATATTTGGTGGCATCTTACATGCAAAAACACATTTCATGAGGAAAATGTAAAGAAACAAATATCTGTAAGGAAGGACTTTTATAAAGGAAGTATTTAAAAATGACTTTTTTATTAAGATTTTATTTTTTAGAATAATTTTAGATTTTTTTAAAGATTTATTTATTTATGCATACAAGAACTGGGGTACAGGTCAGAGGTGTGGGGGTGAGAGGATTCACCAGAGACAGAGCGGGGAGCAGAACAGGCAGACTGACTGAAACACACTGCTGAGGGGAGCAGCAGGCAAGGCAGGAGAGGTCTGTGCACCATGTGGGTCCCCTCCCTGGCCAGCAGCAGGGATTGAACTCTGCTGCAGTGGCTGCGTTTTGCTTCATAGTGCGTTGCTTAACCCACTGCGCCACCAGGGAGGCCCGAATAATTTTAGATTTAGGGCAAAATTGAAGAGAATGTACAGAGATTGCCCTTATATCCCTAGCCCTAAACATGTACAACCTCCCATATTACTTTGATGTCCCACCAAAGTAGTACATTGATTGTAACCAGTGAACCTACATTGACACTTCATAGTGATCCAAAGTCTATTGCTTACAGTGGGGTTCGTTCTTGGTGGTGTATATTCTGTAAGTTTAGACAAATGTATGAGGATGTGTGTTTATCATTACGGTATCATACAGAGTATTTTTACTATCTTTTTAAAAAAAAGATTTATTTATGCATACAAGAACTGGGGTACAGGCCAGAAGTGCATGGGGTGACAGGATTCACCAGAGACAGGATAGATTGATTGAAATGCTCTGCTGAGGGGAGCAGCGGGTGAGGCAGGAGAGGTCTGCTGCGCCCTTTGGGTCACCTCCCTGGCTGGGGATTGAACTTGTGCTGCAGTGGTTGAGGATGCATTATAGTGTGGTGCTTAATCCCTGCACCACCAAGGAGGCCCATGTCTTAAACACCCTGTGTTCTGTGTATTCATCCTTTCCCCTCCCTCACTGCCCAAACCCCTAGCAACTACTGAATTTTTAACTGTCTCCACAGTTCTGTGTTTTCCAAAATGTCATATAGTTGTCATGCGTGTCCTTTTCAGTTGAACTCTAAAACTTAGATTTGTAAGATCATAATTTAGGTTTTAAAGTTTGAAAAGCTGGCCTCTCTTTAAACCTTCCTTAAGACTCAGAGTTAGGTAAATTTGGTCACATGCTGAGAATAGAGTAGGGAAAAATATGATGACAACAGAATACAAACTGGTATCTCAATAAAGGATCTTGCCTCAACAGGATGATGGCAAAATCTTGTTATACCACAATTCATTGTCCATACTGTTCCTGGCAGAGCGGGGATTTGAACTCAAGCAGACTCCACCGCCTGTGTGGAATGAACTTATCAACTTACTCATTAAACCAACCAAAAGTAATTGTCACACACCACACTGAAGTCACTGTGCTGGCTGCTAAGAGAACAGCAGTGGATAAAATAGCTATAAGGATTATCCTGGTGATACTTAATGTATGTTTTCAGGGTTGAGTTTACAATTCACCAGTCAGATATGTCAAAACTGTTGTAATATTTCCAATGTTAAGACCAGCTTCATCCCTGCTGATGATGGGGGAAACCCTTAAAATTATCTGTCAGTAAAATTAATTTTAAAAAGTAGTTTAGCCCTTTTTTGGGTCTCACTCAGTCTCTCTGGGGTACTTACATTATTTTTCAGTTTCTCCGGCCCTCCCTTTCTCTTGCCTGGGCACAAGGGGAGCCTGAGAAGTATGTGAGTAGGGAAGAGTACTATCCCTGAGATAGTGGAATATATTGGGTCTCTTTACTGGTCTTTTTGGGGTATCTACAACCCCCATGCCTTTTCTCTCAGGGGGTTTCAGCCCTGAGGAAACATCAGGACCCTCCAGCCTACCTCTATGCCTTGCTTCCTTTCCTTCCCTTAAAATCTTTCCCCAGGGGCCTCCCTGGTGGCACAGTGGGTTAAGCAACGCACTATGAAGCAAACCGCAGCCACTGCAGCACCAGTTCCATCCCTGCCTCCACCCAGGGAGGGGACCCACATGGTGCGGCAGACCTCTCCTGCCTTGCCCGCTGCTCCCCTCAGCAGTGTGTTTCAGTCAATCTGCCTGTTCTTTTCCCCACTCTGTCTCTGGTGACTCCTCTCACCTGCCCCCCTCTGGTCTGTACCCCAGTTCTTGTGTGCATAAATAAATAAATCTTTTAAAAAAATAAAATAAAATCTTTCCCCAGCAAGGGAACAGCTCCTACTCCCTGTTAAATGAGAACTTCTAAGAGCTATCCATCACTCCTCTGCATAGGTTTTAAATATGACCTTCTGTTCCCTTGGGCCATTTGCTTTCAAATCAACAAAGATTTCTGGAATGGCTGCAGTGGATCAGGCACTATGCTGCACACTCAGGATACACCAGTGATCAGTGCCAAGACTCCTCTCTGTGAATTTCATATTCTAGTGGAGAGGATATAAAGAACTAACACACTTTGTAAATAAATTATATAGTATATTAGAAAATTACAAAATTTCCAAAAAAGGAAAGTGTGAGACTCTGATGCATTACTGTGAGGCTAATGGGCATCTTTCAGTTTTAAAGAGTGGTCAAGGCAGGGCCTACTCAGAAGGTGAGCATGAGCAAAGATTTGAACGTGGTGCTGAGCTGGCTCCTTGGGTATGAGCATTCCAGGCAGAAGTAAAGCAGTCATCCTGAGATGGGGCTCTGAGTGGCATATGGCAAAGAGACCAGTAGTCCTGGAGACCTGGAGACAAGGGGAAGGAATGGTTGTGATCGCAGAAAGGCAGCTTATCAAAGTGGATCAGGATCATGTAATGGTCTGCAGTTATTTTATAGCTTGTTTTACCATCAACATTTTAGCTTCTTTAGCCAAGATGTGTCTCATGTTTCTATTTTTGCTGGTGTTGCAGACACTCAGCAATTAGTGATTATTTTGTGTGTGTTTTTAGATTTTTGAATCTTTGGGGGATTCTCTGGGCATGGTTCTATCTATTGACAAGGTGATGAACTCAATTCCTTCTTGTCCTCTACATATCTCTAAGTTCCAGACAAAGGTTGCACTTCATTTTGAGTTATCTTGAGTTATGGTGAAATAGTTCCAGTTTACATTTCAATCTATGCTTGTTCTGTTGGCAGAAACTCCATCAGTCAGGTTGGAGCAAGATGATATTCATTCAAGGTTGTGCCTTGATTCAATAAGATACTCAGAGATCACATTCCAGGCGAGAAGCAAGCCTGCTGGTTAACAATGGCATTGAGCTTAAAAGCGCAGGCACTCATGGGAAACAGATGTTTTACCGGGTGTTCTTATTTAATATTTAGATAAAGGAGACAGCTGTAAATGGTCATCTCTGGAAATTCACTGCAGAAATTGGTCTGGGCTGCCGGCAGAGAGACACTTCAACTCAGTGATGTATGTTTTATATCTTTGAAATGGAAGGTTTTATAGCAAATCAAACAGATACCACTCCTGCCCAATCAGTTAATATAATGTCTGGCTTGGAATCCCATCTCATATATAAACTTTATTCAAGTAGAAATTACTTGTCTTCTGAAGGGAATCTGGATAAGAAGCCAGGAGTTGAGCATCTAGTAAGTTCCTTTTCTGTGTTTAAACAACTGAAGAAATGTAAGGAGCATGTGGCAAAGAGAGGGATTGCACTTCAGTATCTGTTAAGAATTAGCTCTCTGTCTTTGTACTGAATACAAATACAATCTGTAAGATATCACATTCCTAGAAGGTGGATTAATGAAATTCTGAAACCATCTAAATATGATACACCTCTTGGGTAATCTCGCAGATGTTAAAATTGTTACAGACATTGTTCTATTGCCACAATTACAAACATTTTATGTGGGGGGCAGGGAAGAACTCATGAAATTAAAGTAAGTTCCCAACATGCGGCAAGTGCATCAGATAGATGATAAATCTTTTTCGGAGTTTTATTCTGTAGGGAGAGAATGCCTCTACCCTTCCAACACGGCCTGGTTGTCAGTAACTCAGTCCAGTCAGTATAACCAGACTGAACTTTGCATAAAACAGAGTTCCGAAGGGCCCCATTGAACAGTTAGCTTCTTGCTGACTTTTTTTTTTTTTTTTTTTTGCTAGCCCATTTTTAAGCTTGTGCTCTGAATTGTTTGTCTTTCCCCTTCTTGAATGCCAGGGAGCGGTTTACTAGAACAGAATGGCTTTTATGTGTCCTTTCTCCTTTCATGTCTCTGGCTGGCTGGCTCTTCAATAGCACGGCTGTTGGCATGAGCTGTGATGCTCAGGTAACTAGGCACACACAGCAGAGTCAGACAGCTCCCTCTTCTGCACCAGGCTCTCCCAGCTTCTCCACACAGCCAGACAAAGAAGACCATGGGAAGAAATCAAACAGTAAATCACTTATTTTTTCTTTAAAAGAAACAAATTCAAAACATTATTAATAGCTGCCATTTTGTAGTTGGTGCTTCAGGAACCAGTGCCATAGGGATCGTGCCAGAGGAGGTGGCCGAGTGCCATCCCAGCTAGGAATTTCCTTTGCTTTTTCTTTTGTGTCCCTGCCCTCTTTGTAGCACATCACCTTGGGGGAAACATTCAGATTCCAGATCAATGCATGGCTAATGGAAGAAGCTTCTGGAAATCTCCACTGACATTTTGAAGAGTCAGCTAGAAGGGGAAGAACTCAGTGAGTTCTTCAAACATCTTGGAAACAAATGACAGTGGAGTGCTGAAGCTGTAATTAGAGCCTGAGATGAGATTTCTTCCATCCTGGAAACTAAACAAACTAGAGGAAAGAAAGAAAAAACTAAATGTAATTTTTAGACTCAAAAGGAACAATTGAATTAGCAAGAATAGGCAAGAGCTCAAAGGTAAATCAGAGCATGAATTCTGTAGGCATGGGTTCAGATGAAATTTATTTTCTTAAGGCTTTCAATTTTCTGAATTCTCTTGCTCTTGAAATGCAGTAGGAATGGAAAATGCCTAGCTGGAAGCTCTGTTGAAGTCAGGGGAGTAGGAACAGCAGGCTGAGTTCATCTCAGGGATGGGGAATGAGGAGCAAGATGAATTGAGCTCCCCCATTATCCCTGTGGAGTTGTGGCCTCTCCCTTCCTCTTCGTAGACACCATATGGGATCAATCTTGGTGAGGATGATAAGTCCTTGGTGACTGTGATATTTCCCTTTAAGATCCTTCAGATTTGACATGGGACCGGGTGGTGTGGAAGGGTGGAGAAGGGGGAGGGAGATAAAGGGATCATGGGGGATGAAAGAGGCTAGTGAATTTCAAACAAATCCCTGAGAGACAAAAAGCCTGGACTCCTCAGAAAAGTTTGAACACTTTTAAAACAAGTAAATTAGGGAAATCACAGTAAATGTGCCACTCATAATTTAAGGTAGTGAGGGGGAAAATAACTTTGTATTGTGCTTTTTTGAAGGCTGGAATAAGTTCTGATGGGCTCTTTTGCAAATAATATGTGATTCTTAATTTCTCAACTTGCTGGAGCTTGCCACTTAAGCAGGACAGCAAGGATGAAATTGGTTTGTGTGTTTTTCCACTTTGCAAGATCAATCCCAAGGGAAAGAGCATCGCTTTGGGAGACTGCAGGTGTGGGTCACTGCCACTGAGTACTTGTGTGACCTCAGGCAAATTCACTAGCATCTCTGGACCTGCTTTCTAATGTGTAAAGTGAAGGTGTTGGGTGGGATGACCTTTGTGAACTCTCCAGTTTCTGAAGACGCCTTTTAATTGAACATGCTACTACTTTAAGTTTATCTTATCCCTTCCTTGGACATAACTGTTAGTCATCTTTTCTGGCAGCTTCTCCAAATTCACCTTCAAAGGAAAGCTTCATGTAAAATACTTCCTATGTGAAAGAGAGAGTTCAGATCACACCACTCCAAACATGCAACCCTGGTGTATTTGTTGCTTTGAGTTAAAGATGTTTGAAAAACAGCAGATGTGAACGAGTGCTCTGACCTTCTCTCTTCCGGAAAACAGGAGATAAAACTCTTATATGGGGGATGTCCTCAATATCCCTGGAGGAAAGAAACATTCTTATCAACAGGGACAAGGCATTAAGGCTAAGAGAAGTTGTGCAAATAAACCTGGCTGAGCCGACCCATCTCCCTGGGCACTTCTCTGTGACTACCTTCTAAACACCAGCTCCTCTCCCTTGCCAGGTTTTTGCTTCTTCTCCTTGTCCAGCTTAATTTGTAAGTGTTCTACTCTCATTGCTTTGGATTTTCATTGTTCTTGTGAAGATTCCAATGTATAGGTAAAAAATAATAAAAACTTTTATGTCTTTTTTCCTGTTAATCTGTTTAATTCTTAGACAATTCTCATAGTGACTGAGAAGTCTTACATTCTCAGTGAGAGGATGTAAGATAGTAGAGGAGAAAATTTTCTTTTCCTACAGTAGCCATAGGTGTCGCTCGTTCTTGTCTGCTGAAAGCATGTGAGCTGCATTGCCATCAATATGAGTATTCTTCTCTTCTCCTCTGCCTTTCTTCTGAAGAAGAATGTTCTTTGTTTCAATTCTTTGCATGGTTTCTTATGAAATCCAAGGAGAATCCATGAAGACAATAATATAGTGAGGGAATAGGGGGTAGGAGGTTGGTAGGAAAGGAAGAAATGGGAGAGAAAAATGAAAGGAAGATCTGGTCCCAAGGAGAGGAAAACGAGGAGGATATGAGGAAAGGATTGATAGGAGTGGAAACTGCAACCCAATGGAAACTACAACCACCACAAGCAATTGGCTTTGTGCCATGAGAGCCTTCAGGATGAGAGGGCGTGGGCAACTCTAGGTTCAACAGCCCTCCAGTTGCTCAGAGTTTCTAAAGAGATGTTTTTACTGGCCTAACCAACACTGTACCCCTATGACTGTGGAGCTCTGGGGCTTTATGTTATACAAATGGGAGTGTACTTCAATTTAACAGTGTGTGATGTGCGGAAGAATGGGGTATAAGCTGGAGGCACTGGGGGTGGGGGGTTGGGGGGGTGGGGAGGTATGTATGTGTGTGAAAGAATTCACCAGAGACAGCGTAGTTGATTGGTTGAGTGACTAGTCTTGGATGATGATCTTGATTGGGATAATAGGCGTAATGGCCCAGTTCCCATGGCAGTCCCCTTCACTCCCTTTATCCATTCAAGCCTCCCAAACTTACCTGCCAGGCAAGGAGTGAGGGACTTAGTTTTTAAATTGAGTAATGATATGACATCTGGACAGAAGTGGGACCTATGGACATATAAGTGTGCAGTCTCAAACGAGGAGAACCAGCCACGGTGCAAGTGATAAGTAGTAAGTCATGGAAGAAAACAGGTTGAAGTGTTAACTTCCTTAATGCTTATTCATGTCTTTCTTTAAGCCTAGATGTAAACACAAATGGGATTCCTAACTACTTTCTGGTCTTCACTTAAGCATTGCTATGTACTGTCACCCTCTAGATCTCCCCACCCAACCAAACAAAGTTAGGTTGAGGCCATCACTCTGGACTTGTTATATGGTGTTTAACCAGTTACAGTTAGTGATGTAATTTCCTATAAAATAATTTTTTAATCTATTTTTTTGTTCTTGAGGTAACATTGGTTTACAGCACTGTCTATGATTTGGAGGACTAGGTCCACACCTCTTCATATATGTGTTATCTCACCACACCCACCGCCGAAGCACCCACCAAAGCACCAAAGTTCTGTACAACGTATCTGTCTGTTCTCCATCTGTACCTTTCCCTCAAGTAGCCTACAACCAGGTTTCTAGGGTTTGGTTTGTTTTCATTTACTTTTGTTTTTTCCTTTTTTTCCCCTTTTTTTGTTTCTCTATAATCCACATATGAGTGAAATAATTCATATGTCTTTGTCCTTCTGACTTATTTCACTTACCATAATCCCCTCCAGTTTCATCCATGTTGTCACAAATGGCAATGGCAAGAATTCATCTTTTTTTTTTCTTAAATAGCTGAGTAGTATTCCATTGGATATACATACAGCACATCTTATTAATCCACTTATATGTCCTTGCACACTTAGGTTGATTATACAATTGCTTATCTAATGGCTGCATTTTCTATTAGAATTTAGGATCCACGAGGGGATGGATTTTATCAGGCTTATTTAATACTTGCAGTCCTACTGTTGAACACAGCAGTTCACACAGACAACTTAAAATATATTTGTTCACTGAATGAAAGTTATTTTCTGAATGATGTTATTGATCTCACATTATTTAATAACAACCAGTTTATTGATTGGGAGATAGATTCTGAGTAATTAAGGAACTTGTACAAGTTTGTGTAGATTTTAAAGGGTAGACCCTGAATTCAAACCATGTAGAGAAAGGATAGCCTATAGTGGTTCTGAAGCCAAATAGCTGAATTTAGGAGTTTTTAAAGCTGTTTATGAGGACTTAAAAAGTTAATGAAGGCAAAATGCTTAGAACAGAGCTTGGCACAAAATCAGCACCCAGGAAATAGTAGGGATTAGTATCTTTATGCTTCTCAACCTGTATCCCTTCTACTCTATCATGTTGTCTCCTCTCATTAATCAAGACTCATTAGCTAAAGTTTCCCTTCCAATTAGCTAAAAGACTAATCAAATTTAATATACTTCTTGTGGACTATGATAGAAAAAAAATCAAAGAGCAAGAACTAGAAGACAGAGGGAACCTGGGTCCTTGAGTCACTGTGTGATGAAAAGCTGCCCACCCACCAAGAATATTTGCTTTGGACTGAAATATAGTGAAAAATAAAACTGCATCTTTAAATTTGTGTATTTGTTAAGTATGGTAATGCATCTTTTTTTTTTTTTGAGCGAACACCTGGATGGGTAAACTAGGTGACAATTTGTTTGCAGAATTTGTAATTTCTCTCTATTCCTCTCTCTATCTTCATTTCTTCTGTAAATCCCACTTGAACATTATTAAGATTTTGAAGGCAACAGAAAAAGAAAAATGTAAGTTCTATTTAAGTTTCCAAGCCCAAACAAGTCCTGTGCTGGGATATTGGGGACTTGCATAGATGTTAATAATGTGGGGTTTTGTTTCAGCTTGTCTATTATTTCCTATGAGGACTGAAACTCTGTGATGAAGACAGTGATGGTCGGGGGAGGATTTAAATCTCCATCAGTAATAGTGTCACAGTAACTCCATCAGCAATAATGTCATAGTTATTCAAAAACTCACTTCTAAGCTTTTCAGGAGGAAAATTTATTGCCTTTTAATTCAAAGAGTGAACGAAATATTTTTTAAAATGTGGCTTACTGTTTCAGTTAACCTCACCAAAATGAATTTTGTCTCCTTGTAAAAGAATTACGAGATGATTATACTTGTAGCTAACAAATTAGTTGGTTTTCCTCCTAAACAATTCTTAATGCAGGGACTTACTTATCTTTAAGCTTGACTCATTGTAGAACTCAAATATCTGAAACATGATTAAATGAATGAACAACAACTTAGTTGTATAGCTACCTTTGCTTAGTAACATACCTTGAAGAATTGTTTTCTTTGAAGACTCCAGTTCATCTGGAAATAGTGGTCACAGAACCTTCCTTTTAGTGGGGGAAAGATAATTTCTAGAAGCTTTTGAATGTTTCATGGGAATTCCACTCTTGGTTATCTTTAAAAATTCTTTCTTTGTTTATCATTCCATATGCATCAAGGGCCAGATTATCATATTTTTCTGGTGGTTCAACATGTTCTTGGCTACATAAGGCTGAAACCCTGCTACAGAGTTGAGCCGTGTAGGAACTTAGAAAGAGATACATCTCATGGGAAATTGGTTCTTCATCATGCCTTCTTCAAGACTCCAGGCATTTAAACATATCAGACCCAGACACCAGAATGAAATTAACAAGAAGGTATTTCCAGAAGGGGGATCAGGCGCCATGGATCCAAATAGCAGTCAACTGAATCCAGTGAGGGTGCTAATGAGCTGTTTTAGGTGGTTCTGGCAAACTCTTGCTGCACCCATAATTTTCTCTCAAGGTATCATTAAAATCAAATGTTTCCCTTATTTTGGGTATCCATTTACACTGTAATTATTTTAGTCTTTTGTAGTGACTTTTGTGGTTAAATTAGGCAATTCTTCTCCAGCCTGTGTAGATAAAATAATGACTTTTTAATAATTTATTTTCTACTGGCCAAATTATTTCCATGATTCCTTGAGAAATTCTTCTGTAGTGACACCAGAAGATTTATAGAACTACTGGTGACAGTCACATTGATGAACTGCAGGCTGCCTGCTGCTAAATTCAGCCAATGAATAGTAAGTACTTTCCATTTTCCCTGCAACCAAGAAAAAAAATCTAATAATTTTGATCAATGGACATATTTCCTGATGTTCACCATGAAATTCATTAAAAAATACCGTGTGGTTATTGGTTATTTTTTAAGTTATTTATTGTTTTGATTATAACAGTAACACATTATTGTATAAAATTCAGAATTACAAAAAAACACAATGAGTACTATAAAAGCACTGATAATTCTACCATGTAATTATCACCATTTCTATTTAATGGTATTTCTTCATAGTTTTTTAAAAAAATCTATCCATCCATCCATACATACATACATACATACATCAACCTATCTATTTATCATATCATCTACCTACCCACCTGCCTATCTATCTACAATTGGAGCCATGTATTCTTTAAATAATAGAAAAATCATTACTGAGATTTGTATGGAACAATAAAAGATCTCAAATAACTAAAGCAATCCTGACAAAAAGGAGTAAGAATGGAGGTATTACATTTTTAGACTTCAAACTGTACTACAAAGTTATAGTATGCAAAACAAGAAGGTAGTAAAATATAATTAAATAAATCTAATTATAAAAAAGAAGGAATTTGAATAAAAATAGACATACAGATAAAAATTGATAGCTCAGAAATAAATCCATACTAACTAAGCATTAAATAACTGGCTCATTAAAGACAACGGGGTAAAGAACATAGAATGAGACAGAAAGTCTTCAAAAAATGGTGTTGGAAAAAACTGGATAGCTATAAGGAAAGAATGAAGCTAGACCACTATCTTACACCATACATACAAAAAATTAAAGATTTGAATGTAGCATCTGAAACCATAAGCTATATAGAAGAAACCACAAGCCAAACACTTACATTGGCTTCAGTGATGTCTTTGGGGACTTGACTTCATAGCAAGGGAAACAAAAGCAAAAATACATGGGAACTACATCAAACTAAAAAACCTCTGCACAGTGAAAGAAACTTGCAACAAGATGAAAAGGCATCCTACTGAATGGGAGAAGATACATGTACATTATATTGTTAACAAGGAGTTAATGGCCAAAATATACAAAGACCTCATAACACTCAAAAATTAATAAACAGCCCAATAAAAAAAATGGGCAAAGGATCTCAACAGACACTTCTCCAAAGACACACAAATGACCAATACAGATGAAAAGATGTTAATCATCTCTTAGTAATAGAAAAATGCAAATCAAAGCAGCAATGAGATATCACCTCACACCTATGAGAATGGCTATTATTCAAAAGACAAGAAACAGCAAGTGTTGGAGAGAAGATGGACAGAGGGAATTGTATATACTCTTGGTGGGAATATAAATTGATAGAGCCATTATGGAAAGTATACAGACTCCTCAAATAATTAAAAATAGAAGCTTCAGAAGATCCAGTTGTCCCACTTCTGGGTAATACAAAAATACAAAAAAACTCATTTGAAAATATATGCAGTTCTATATATGCAGTTGGGAAAAAGAGTGTATCCTGAATGACTCCACCTACTGATATTTTCGAGATTCCACCCCACTTCCATGCCAAAGAGATCCCAGGCACTGTGTATTACAAAGCCCATCATTGTCATGAATCAGTCATGACTCATGACTTCCTGAAGGAGGGATTGCTGGGAACTAAGGGTGGACTTAAGCAGCCATGCTTGGGCCTGTGCTCTTTCTTTTGCTTGCCTTCAGTGTCTATTGGGGTTCCAGCTCCAACAACGTTTCTGCTGGGACACATTAACCAATTAATCTTTCTCTTCTCACCTTGTGCTCTCCTCTTTTTATTTCCCTTTATAAATAAGCCTTTTATTAGCCTTTCTACATGTACCTGCAGTTGGGTCTTGTTCTCAGTTTTTGAAGCATGTGGGTGAGGACTCACACCAAGCCATCTGTTTCCTTTGGGGATTGCCCTATAACCCTGTGTACATTGCAGCATTAGTTATAATAGCTAAGTCACGAAAACAACCTAAGTACCCAACAACAGATGAGTGGATTAAGAAGATGTGTTACATATAAACAACAGAATGATACTCAGCTCAAAAAAAAAAAAAAAAAAAAGCTGGATAGGACTGAAGGGGATTATGCTAAGGAAGAAAAGTCAGAAGAAGATAAACAAATACCAAATGATTTCACTCACTCTATAGAATCAAAACAAAAGAACAGATAAAACTAGACTGAACCAAACCCTAGAAATCTGACTTAGAATTGAGGGAGCAAGGGAAGTGAGAGCAAAGGTAGAGGGGGCATAGTGGACTGTGGTAGAAGGTGCTTTGATGCTTAGGTACGGGCGCTTTGATGGTAGATGTAGTATGGTAACACACATCTGAAAAGGTATGAATCTGTATCCCCGACCCTAAAATATACAGTGTTGTAAATCAGTGTTACCTAAATTAAAAAAAAAAAAAAGTAATCCCCTCCCAACAAAAAAGTAAATCCCCTCTAAAAATATTATCTTACAGTTCTATGAAAATCAAAATTGAACCATAACTTCTGTTTCTTCATTGAAAATGTTTGACAAGCATTTCCCCATGTCACTGAATATTTGCAGTTATTCTTTAATGATTGTGTAATATTCCACTATATTCATTTGTCCTCTGAGTATTTTTGAGAGAACTGTGAATTATAGTAAGCAAATTATATATAAGCAAAAACTTAATAATTTATTTAGTCATTTCCTTATTGTTTGAACATTTCAGTACCTTAAATTTATGTTTTACTTTGGCTCTCCGCTCCAAATTCTTCAAGAACTCTTCACTTTGCTGCTAAGACTAAAAGCTTAAGGCCTTCTAATGGGACACAGGATCATTAAGCTCATTCACAGTTGCCCCCAATTCTTGCCTCTCTTACTTTGTTTCTTATTCCTCTCCTGTCTTAAGTCAGGCCAGACACATTGGACTCCACACTGTTCTCTAATTGCCAGACAGGATTGTGCATCTGGGGTGCTGTACCAGCTATTTCCTCTGTGTGAAATACCCAAGGACCCATTATCCAGGTAACTCATCACCTTCAAATCTTTGTTCAAGCATCTTCTTCTTAATGAAGCAAACTGTTCTTCCCCACCTTGCCCTCAGTCACTGTTGATCTCCCTTTTTGCTTTCTTTTTTCTCACAGCATCTATTATTTTTCTCATCTATCATTGTACTCCATTTCCAAAATTTTGGTTTATTACCTATCCCTTCCACTAAAATGTGGATTCCGAGAGGCTAGAAATGTTTGCTAGTTTCATTCACCAAGGTATCGCAGGAACCCTAAATACTACTTGGCGTATACTAGATGCTCAGTAAATGTCAAATAAATGGACATATAATTTGCATTTTTGACTATTGTGAACAATGCTATCTTGAATCTAAATCTTTGATCTTTTGTGACTTTCTGAAATTATAAAATTCTTAATAGTAAACCTTTCTATTTTTAGAAAAGTTGGTCTGATTTGTGCTTTTAATAGCAGAGTACAATATATTCATCATATTGCATTAACACACACCTTATTATTTTAAAAAAATCAAATTTGAGTGATTAAAAACACTACTGATTTTCAGAATTTAAAGGGAGACTTGTTACAGTTACTATTTGTTACTTGTTATAACTATTTGGTTACTAATAAATTGAAGATTTACAAATAAATATAGTAGTCATTGATAGTACTTCTTTAGGGGATTGCCCGATGACATCACTTATTGAATTTCTGTTGTGAATATTAGTATTTATTTTCATTTTTATTAAAAATAATTGTGCATATAAGAGAATACATTTAGAGAAATAAAATAAATATCCTTGAAACCAACATTCAGTTGAAAAAATAGGACATTATAATTCTTTTACATCTCAATGATTGCCTCCCATAGCCATTCCCCATTATTTTTACAGAGAAATCACTTTTAAAAATATATTCTCAAATGGCATGTTTATTTTTTTCATACCGTGTGTAGTTTTCTCCACTTCAACATTGTATATCTAAAATTCACTGTTAGATGTCTACAGCTGTAGTTCACTTGTTTTTATTGCTGTGTAGTATACTCTTATGTGTACATATTACCATTTATTTATCCAATCCAGTGGACAGTTGGATTTTTTTCTAGCTCTTTTTTGGTACTACAAACAACATTGCTATCTTCTTACTAACGATCCTGAGGCATGATATGTAAAATCCTTCTAGAGTATGAACTTAGGCATGGAATTTCTGAATCATAGAGGATATGTATATTCAACTTTCCAAGATAATGTGAAACTCCTTTCCAACCTGATAGTATTTATTTATATTCCCACTATCAGTGGATGGGCATGAATGCATGGTACTATATTGGGACAAAAGGGTACCCCATTTTGGTTTAGAGTTATATTTACCTGATTAATGAGATTGACTGTCCTTTCAAATGATTATTTGTTATTCGTCTTTCCTCTTCTTTTTCTATTTAAAGAGTGATAGGCACTATCACTACGTCATCTTATTGGATCCTACTTTTTGTGTGCCAATCCCAGCATATTACACGTCATCCCATCATCAACCCTATGAAATAGTAACCATCATATTGGGGGCCATGGTGAGGTTATTACAGAGTATGTTGCAAACTGTATTTCCCCAAATGATGGCTTTCACATCTTTATAACATGTGACTTGAGACCCAATACTAACCTGTAATCCTGTTAAACTGCAATTTGACAGTAGGTATCTAATTTCTAAAGGCTGTTGTAAGTTCTTTTAGAGACCAACTTAAAAAAAAATCTAATGGTTGCATGAAAGACACATTTCTAGAGTTTATCTCCAAAATAATTTTCTTTTCACCTTAGCAGCAGGCATTTTTGCTTGTGTCTAGAGTTACATCAGAAATCATTTGCATGTGAAAATGCCAAATCTCTCAAGACTATTCTTCTCAAGGAACCTAGTAATATTTGTTCAATGAATGATTTTTTGTTGTTAAAATTTCAGAATCCAAGAGGAGTTGGCTGGTGATTGTGAGTCTGGAATTTTAGTAAAAGGGAATGTAGTTGTTATTTTGAGTGAATCAATCCCATAAGCTTCTATTTGGCGTCTGCTTTATATAAGAGCCAAAGACACAGAGATGTATAAGAGAACAAAAGGACACCATGCACATCTCTATTCTGCTTTCTATTAAGGATGGGGATTCATTCCTGTTTACTTATTGCAAGTAAATTTTCTTCATTATTTCTACCGTTGGTGTATGGTGGTTAAGGTATGGTTAGATTTAAGTGCCTGGTTGATTCCCAAATACATAGAAAGTCATCATTGTAAGAATTGTTTTCAATAATACTATTAATATATCAGAGCTAAACAAATAACTTATAGCTTCCTGTCAGCCTACCTAGGAGTAAATCCATAGGAACTGTTGTGGGATGGGTCAAAGTGGACATACAAAATTGTTATCATTCTGCTTTGGAAAGCTAGGACTGGAACTCTGAGGGCTGAGCAGTCCCATTCCCCAGAGCTTCCCTTGCCTGATAGAGAAGGCTCTAGCAAGCCAGACTGAATGTTCAGAGTGTGGGAGTAAAGGAAGGATGTGTTTTGTTGCTACTCACCTTTGGTCCAAGCGAGGCTCAGGAAATCCAGTGGGCCACAGGACAGGGTGAGTTCCTAGACCCAGTTCCAATGTGAGTGTGTATAGAGACTTCCTCATACCCAACAAGCAATTCTTGGACCCTAGTTGGGTCTCCTGATGCTGTCTACCCAGTGATAGCATCAGATTCCACAGATAAAGTGCTCAGTCTTCTAAGACTACTCCTCCCCTCAAATGCCAGTAGCAAGCCCACTCTGTTACCTATGCTTCTGACCAACTGGCTATATGTCAGAGGTGCCTGCCATCCCCTTTTCAGGTTCACCTATTTCACTTGAGTGGTTTACAGAACCAGGAACAGGAAACCTATTTACTCACTAGATCACTGACTCATTGCAAAGAACATAAATCAGGAACATCCACTTGGAAGACATGTATAGGGTAGGGTATATGGGAAGGGGCACACAGTTTCCATGTCCTTCCTAAAAGTACCATTCTTCCCAAACCTCCACATGTTCACCTACCTGGAAGTCCTCTAAAGTCCTTTGGGTATTTATGGAAGCTTGATTACACAGGTATGATTAACCACTGGTGATTCAACCTCCAATCTCCCTCCTCTTACTGAAGCCTGTGGGTTTGGGAGGTAAGACTCTACCTCTTTAGTTACAAGATTGATCCCACTGTCAGGAATAAAGAAAGGATGCAGAGGGGGAAATGGGTAAGGCAGCATCTAACTTAAGAAGCACCATTTTGGAGATATAGGATATTCAATACCAGCTGGTGAGTGGCAGAGTTTAAACTGGGTCTCCTCATTCCCAGTCTGTTGTTCTTCTGGTCCATTATGCTGCTATTGAGTAGTCTTTAGATGGTAACCCTTTATTCTCTGCCTACCACCTCCATTTCTGATTTAAGCTTGAGTAATATTTCAGTAGCAATGTGGAGATATAGAACTGATGAATCATCATAAACACCATCCAGAGGCAGTCACTTATTGAAGTGCTGTAGCCAGGTAATTCACACAGGTTACATAAATGTTGGATGTTGCTTGACTACCTAGAAAAATAACTTACAATAAAGGTCTATTTATTCTTTAGTCGATAAAACTAATTACACAAATTGTAAATTTGCTTCTGAAATTTAAAAGCATTTACACTATTCTGGAGTAAGGGGAAAATAAGCAAATTAAAAACCCACTGATTGACCTTTTAAACCAAAAGTTCTGTAGTCAGTTACAGGTTTCAGTTTTCCTGGTATTAGCTTCAAACAGTTAAGATAGTGTTTAAAATTCTGAGGAAAAAAGTAGTATAGTGAAGACCTAACTTCAGAGATTTCAGACTACTAGGACAGTGCTCCCTAAGGTGTGCTGTGGGGAACTTTATTCATATGAAATGCTTCTGGGAGAAAAGGTCTCTGATGAGATAAATTTGGAGGGCTCTGCATGTTAGTCGCCTCTTGGAGATGTACAGCTCACAATGGTACCACTGACAATTCCCTAATTTACTGTAACTCCCTCTATTTAACCTCAGATTTCTGTTTTCATGTAACTCCTATTGACATCCTTAAGCAACTAGAGTTTTCCAGGGCATGGTTTTGGAATCTCCTCAGTAGGGTTATAATTACTTCTCAATTGTTTTGTGATTTTCCAGCAAACCTGAGATCTCACCTTCTCCTTTCAATTTAAAACCCCCTCACAGAGATACTGTGAACCAAAATTTTCACAGAAGACTTTCTAAAATGTTTGGAATGCTACTTCTATGTCAGGCTAATGTTCATTATGCTAGAAGTCTTAGCCATGTGCCCCGGAGAACGCTAGCCTTGTGTTGGCACACCTGGGAAAGCCCTGATGGGCACTCAGCAAGGGCCAAGGAAGCTGCTTCAGCTTCAATCTGATGGCCTATTTTTCTTCTAAAGACAGCGACTATCATAATTTCCTTTTCTGTGTCTATAGTCACTGACATCGAGACAAGCTGTCATGGAGTCACCCATGTGCACATCATCATTTCAAGGGTGGCTTAAATGTGGAGACCAGGTGGCTGCAGCCATGGGCTCAACTTGACTTGGTCCTCTTCAGCTCCCTTCTTCTTTGATTTAGAGACAAGGTAGTATGTATCCCAATAAGCCAGCCAGGGCAGAATATCCAAATAGCTGAAAAGTAAAGCAGCTTTAAAACTCCAGTAAACAACTTGGGGTTAAGCTCTTGTGACACAAGCTAAAGATCCATTATTCACCAAGATGGCCAGTGGACAAGGTGCCTGTGGCTGGCTTGTTCCGACCAAGGAAGCATTCGTTCATTCCCACAGTGATTACATGTCAGGCTCAGAAGCAAACTTGGAGCAGATATTCATCTTTGCAGATGAGGAAAAAAATCACAGATTTGTTTTTTTACTTTGGGGGTGTTTTCCTGAAGTGAGACAAGACTAATTTGGGCTTCAGGGACATTTGTCTTTGGGGTTTCTGGAGTTTGTCATAAATCTCCTCATTGAATTAAACTTTCATGGGTGGAGATGAACTTAATTTCTGTCACAAGGTTTAAGATCCCAATTCCAGCCAGGTTTCTGCCTTTCTGTCTTCTAATAAAGAACAGCAGTTAGAAATTGGAATAACCCAACAAGATCTTCTTGGTGAAAATGGATTGTTCACAGAATTCTGAAAAATCTTTCCCTTGTGAGCTATAAACTTAGACTTACAAATTCTTTCTCTCTTAAGCAGGAACGGGGGTTCAAAGAACTTGAGTGGATTGAAACATGAAACAATAAAGTTTTGTCCTCTTATTTTGCCGTCTATTTTGTTTCCTCTGTGTGTGTGTTTATAATAATACAGCAGGAATTCAGTAAATGGTCACTGACTTTACTAGTTTGATGTCTAGTGATCCTTCCATTTTCAAGGCTTGGGTTCTGAGGTTGGGTAAAGGAATGTGTCATTTGTCCAGTCCCTAAGGAGAAGTAGAGGTTTTGTTTGACCTAAACTTCTTGTACATAGACCTAAGAATTTGCTCCAGCTTCATGGATGTGTAAATGCTGCAGCTGCACCAAGAAGGACCTTCGGTTTGATTTAATGATCTGCTGTCACCTTCTTGATATTTTTAGTGCTTTTTGAGCAAGGGACCTGACATTTTCATTTTGCTCTGGGCTTCTCAAATTACATAGTCCTTCTCTTGAATAAGAGCAGTCAAAGGTTCTCTGCTCTCCTTGCTCTGAGTTCAGGACCACGCTTGGGGCTGGACCCTTGAGTGTCATCTCCACTCCCCCCTCCATGAAGCCACTTTTGGGGATACTCCTCTGGATTTTATGGCTCACTTGTCATCTCAGAGTAGCTTGTCTTGGTCTGGACTTTCAAGAAATGCCAGACTATATATAAGAGACCAGCAAACTGGACATTATTTTGAAGGGAACAGTGTTACCAAGAAAAACCCTTGCCATGCCCAAGCTTAATAAAAGTTATTTTTCATTTGTATTTCATTCTTATTGACAATAAAACAGTAAACAGGTGCAAATTCAGTTTACATTTAGAGTTTATATTAGAGTTAAAAAAAAAATCTTCCTGAACACCTGAATCCTTTGTTTTATGATGTCAGTTTCCTGTATATGGTTTCTATTTTTTTATGTTGAGCCATATGGAGGACATTTATGCAATATGCTTATTAAACTTTTATATTTGCACCACTTGCATAAATGACCTAAAAATTACAATGACGAAACTTATGTCTTTAGATATTTGTTTTCTTTCCCTTTTATTGCCTTAGGAAATTCTTCTGAAATGGTAATGTTTCTCATTTACCCAACTGAAAAATTGTTCACCTCATAGTAGCCCTAGCCCCTCCCTACTTTGATAGAAATGCTTTTGTTAAACTATATTTTGATGACTTGTCCTTCTAGGAGAATATGGAAGCATTCCTAGCTATTACCCTCTGTGTTACTGAGACCCTGTGTATTACAAGATGCTCTGTAGGAGACCCAATGCTGTTCGCTGGCACTGCTGCCAAGAGCTAGCTCATCTGGGGCGGGGCCTAGCAGATCATGCTCACATTGTGTCAGATGGCTCAGTAGATGTGGAATGAAATGGGGAAAAAAGATGGACTTACCAAAACTCCTTGTCTGTTACATGTGGTGGAAGGGAATATGTATTGAGAAGCCACTTGGGGAAGTGTGAAGAATTCCACGGTCCTGAAACCTATATAGTATTATACACTGTTAGCTCAAAAAATAAAAAGAAAAGAATTTCAAGGAGTACGTTCAAAATACAATGTTCTCGAATCACTTCTGACTGCCTTAGCTGAATTTAACTGGAAAGCTTTTCTATATGGGGTGGGGGATAGAATTTGAAGGTCAGAAACAAATTGCTTAGGATAGTGGATGAGAAGCTGGAGCCATCCAACAACTTTTTTTTTTTTTTACACCTCTTATTTATTTGGTTCCTCTGTAAATAAATGTGGCAGGGAAATTTTAAAGACTGTCAAGAGTCCAGGAGAGTGAAAAAGCAGCTTCCCATAGACCTTCATGCCTTAATCCAGTCCTTATGTAAGTTCTTTGTATTGTACAATATAACTACTCTTGAACTAGTGTTTTTATGTTTATGGTCTTTGCTTGTCAACAATCAGGTGGTTGGAGCAGAACTTAAAGGTCTCTGTCTGCCTTTTAATCCAGCTTTACTCCTGTACTATGCTTACTGTATAGCGACTTCTTTTTGCCTCATTTTCCTACTTCTTTTATCTTGCCAAATGGTACATACCTTCTCAGACTGCCTTAACTCCTAACTACTTTACTTAATATTTAGAGATCTTTTGAAAATTTTATTTATTTATCATACAAGAGCTAGGGTATAGGCCAGAGGTGCAGGGGGCAAGAGGAGTCACCAGAGACAGAGTGGGGAGCAGAACAGGTAGATCTATTGAAATACACTGCTGAGGGGAGCAGCACGCAAGGCAGGAGAGGTCTGCTGTGCCATGTGGGTCCCCTCCCTGGCCAGGAATCAAACTCGTGCTGCAGTAGCTGTGGATGCATCACAGTACAGTGCTTAACCCCTTGTGCCACCCAGGAAGCCACTATTTAAAGATTTACTTGGTAGTCCATATTATTGACCTTTGTGTGAAAATCAGACACCCATAATTATAATGCTATATAAATTAACAAAGCAGCCAAAGCCTATATTTTGGATGAAGATTCATGATACATATTAAGGGGGGAGGGAGAGGTGCTTAATTTGTCAACAGTAAAGGTCATACTGTTACATGAATATACACATAGGTAAACAACAAAGGATGTTAACTGTATGTAGAATCTAAAGGCAGAACAAAACAATAGTGGATCCTATTACTACTCACCAAGTAAATTATTATGTATGTTTCTATTACAAGTAATTATATTCATTATATATGTAGTTAGTATTAATCATTTATAACATGATTACTAATTAGCAAATTATTAGCTTAAACTCTTTACTATATTTCCAAGTGATTACCAGGCATCTCCATCAGGATAGCCCAAATACACTTCAAACTCAGTATCTTAAAACTGAACTTAACATCTCTGGAAATGCACACTCCAACTCACACTTGCTCCTATGTAGTCATTAGTATCATTATTAAATCTTTCCTTTTCTTGACCCATAATCCAATCCATCATCTATTTCTCTGTTTATATTTGAAGTTTCTGAGTCACAACTGACACTTAAGTCATTTCAGAATTTATTGTCTCTTACCATTACTTAAGGTCTGTATGGTGAGTATACTCCAGGGTGTACATAAATGATCTTTAGGGTAAATGAAGAAAATAGTAGTCTTTCTATTTACAGTTATGTCTCCTCCTTTTAACATTTTTGGCTTTCCTAATGCACATTACATTTGTAAATAGTTATATATAGGATTAAGTGCTCTAAAATTTCTAGTGGCATACAATCAAAATGGCTTGGAGATGACTCACCCAGACAGTTGCAGTGTCACCCTGCCTACCCTTACATTTTTCATCTATGAGTTAATACAAGTAAAGGATTTAGAATAAACCCAGCATGATCTAAATATTAAAGTTATTATTACTAAATATTAAAGTTATTACTTGGTAGCATCAAACTTAATTTTCCACTGAGCATTATTGATTAATAATGCTTATAACATGATTACTAATTAGCAAATTGTTAGCTTAGAGCTTCATTACATAAAATTTGAATTTTCACATGAAAGTCTCATTTCAGGCCTAGCTCCCTGCCACTTTGGCCTGCTTTTCCAAGTCTTTGTAGCTTACAGACTGACACTCTGGGCTCTGGCTAGAGCTTATCAAGAAAGATTGCTGTGATCTGGGACCGCAACAAGATACAGTCACTCCATTTCTTGCCTCCCCTTTCTTCACTTCCCAAAACGTGTTACTTCCCTAAATCACACATCTGATCATGCATCAGAAAACTTGTAGACTTTAAAGACCGGTTTTCTTATCTGTAAAATGGCATACCTGCCTCATAGGATTGTAAGATAATACATTTCTATAATGTTCTTCTTGCAAACCAATAGGTTTTATTTATTATTTTTTTATTGAGGTAATGTTGGTTTACAACACTTTGTATGATTCAGAAGTACAGGTTCACACCTCTTCAGATGTATGGTCCCTGACCAAACCCACCACCAACAGGCCTTAAATAAATGGTAGCACTTGAGACATACTGATACCTTTAGACAATCTCAGAAAGTCTTCCATTAGTGGGAAATTTAACACATCCTGGTGAGAGCACTTTTTTTTTCCCTGATTTTATTTATTTTTGCGTAGAACTGGGGTACAGACCAGAGGTGAGGGGGTGAGAGGATTCACCAGAGTCAGGGTGGGGAGCAGAACAGGTGGATGCAATGAAATACACTGCTACACTGCCAAGGGGAGCAGCAGGTGACACAGGAGAGGTCTGCTGCGCCATGTGGTCAGCTCCCTGGCCAGAGATTGAGCTCAGGTCATGGAGGTGGGCTGTTGTGGTGATAATCCTGAGACTTAACCGCTAGACTGCCAGGGAGGCCCTAGAAAGCAGTTCTTGAAAGAAATGACAACCAAGTTGAGTGCTGACATAAATATGAGTGTAGCAGGCAGAGTAGAGTGTGGACTGACTGGAATAGAAAGGACTGGGAGGGAGACACCAGGCTTTAGAGAGCTCAGACAGGGTCAGGGAATAGAATACTTGGGCTTTTTATGGTACTGAAAGGTTTCAACTACCACTGATTACAACAAACTTTATTTCCATAAGGTAGCACATGCAAAGACTACTCCATACAACACTCAGAAAACTAAAGCAGCACCTTTATTTTATACATACAAACAGTATAAAATGTTTATTACGTAAGAGCTGTGTTTTGTTTACAATATATTATGTTGCTTCAAGCCAATGCAAAAGTTCATACATTATATTCCCTATTTTATTGTGTTTACAATATATTATATCGTTTAAATGCCACTACCACAGTGTTACTTTACTTTTTTTTTTTAATAGTGAATTCTCTGGAGTCATAAGTTCAAAATACATTGTATTCAGTTTAAAAATAAGAGTGATAAAAAAATGTGACCAATGTCTAAACACATGACAATAAAATTTGAACGCTTGTAACTTCAGCACTAGGAAGTGCTTCATCCCAATCCCTGTGACTTAAGCATTTTTGTTGCATTTATCTTCTCTAATGTTTCCCCCCAGCCCCTCAACACCATGAATGCATTGTAATTTTGGAAATTATCTGCCAACTGCACTGCAAAGACAAAATTTTAACTCGATCAACTGACATAAAATCTGTCCCAAAGCACTGAAACAAGAAAATCTATCCCATCATGCTACAGACGTACTTAGAAAACTTAAAAGGAAGAGTAAATATCAGCTCAGTGACTTATAATGAAGCTAATAAAATTCAGGCCAGTATTCTTAACTGTGATGAACATTATTTGAACATTCAACACATGAAAGGTGAACAAAGGCTATGAACTTGGTGTAACTTAAAACGTTTCAGATGTCGGAGTTCACCAGATGTAATTGGATTCAGGTGGCTCCTGCTGCTCCTCGGCCTTTTTAAGTGAAGGCGTGTGCAGCCTGAGCCGGGCGCCTGCTGGCCTCAGGGCATGCATGAGGCTGGCTCCATATCCTGCAAAATTATTCACAGCTTAAAAGAAAAGAAACTACAAAAACAGGCTCTTCAGATTCATTATTAACTATTCAAATGAAATCCTTTTTTTCCTTTTCAACCTAGAGTGAAAGACAACAGTGACCACAAAAGGCTACCTGAATGAAGAGATGCTACAGATTCAAGATCTCTGTTAAAAGAAACCCACTTAACTCCATCAAATCTGACTTCCTTGAATTCGTGACTCACTCTCTAGCTTGGCTGTGCAGAAACTGTTGATGCAAAGTTTGGATGGATGTGATTGAATGAAAGAATAGTCTCCACCCAAGGGCTGGTAAGGATCTAGCATTAATATCTCAAAGGCTGGGGAGCTTCTGCAGAGGGTTTGTGCCTAGATCCTTTTCACTGCTTTACAAAAGCAGCCTTCATTATATTGATCCAGTTCAATAGAACAACCCCACTCTTCATCCTGATCACATGCTCTGGCACAGCTATAGCACTTACACATAATAGGAAGGATGCAGGTATTATACATGTGAGAGAAAGGGTTATGATTTGAACTGAATCCTTGTCAATGGGGGTTTGTGAGTTTTGTGACTACGTGTATCTACCCATGTCTAGCTCAGCTGTAAGTGGAGTATAACACTGTGTTACACAACTTGAGGCCTTCCTTTTTCCTACCCTGTGAACTTCTGGAGGTGCCTGGGGCACTGACTCACTCCTACTGATTTCCTAAAACCAATCCAAGAGGGCAATCACATTTTAAAAATCTGCCCCCATATCCCGGTGCATTGGCCTCAAGTTCAGCATTTCGTTTTCCAGTGCAAGCATGCCATTAAATAACTAGTGAGAACAGAATATTTTGTTCCTGAGTGTGTTTCTTTGAATTGTCAGTATGTAGGCTAGTAGCTCATGGAACAGTCAAAACATGAGCCAACAAAGAGCTGGAATAAATCCCTTCTCTGCTGCTCACCCGCCCAGCCACCCATGAAGTCCAAACCTCCCTGCTGGCGAGGGTGAATCTAGGCTGGGAAGTCTGTCTCCAGTATTCTCTTCTCTACTAAATGTCTGGGTGCTCAGGACCTCCCATTGTGTCACCCCTCTGGGAATCTGCTCTGTGCCACAGAACTTCCTGTCACTTCCCTCTCATCAAAATAAACCCCATTCTTTCAGCTTAATTCTCTTAGCTAATATACAAAATGGCTGGGTGGCCTCTCCTGAAAACACATTTACACTGTAATGAAGCCCCAGGGCATCTTCCTGCCAGGCTCTGTCTACATCAGAAGGAGGTACAGGGATGACAAAAGCTTTCAGCTGCCTGGTCAACAGGTAGGGGTGCTCCTTGGGGACTGGCTGACCTGTCAGGATTACCCATCTGTACTGCACAGGAGTCCCTCATTTGCTTTTTTTTTTTGGTAAGAGTGAGCAGGAGCAGTGCTCCTTCAGTTCTCCTTTGAGTGGTCACCGGGCTCCAGAAGATATTTGTAACTGAGTCGTGGGGTGCCCGGTCTGACCTCAAGTCATCCCTAGCCCCAAAGACTTCTGAAAAATTACTTTGATTTTGAGACAAACCTCAAATTGGTGAGCATCCAGATGAGGGTGGCATAAAGAGTTTGGTTTACAAACTCTTTTCCAAAATGACACTAGAATTGGCTAGTTTGCTATAGGTCTTTTAGTTCAAAGACAGTTTCTTCATAAGTGTATCCTCAGAGGGACACCATTTAACCATTCATGCCTGCGTAAATGAGCAATTTTCCAAAGGACCTACACTTCTTGTGAAGCTGTGCCCAGCTAAAGCCAATTCAATATACCACCCAGTCAATTCAGTGGATGCAACAGACTCAAATCAAATGGATTAATACGTCTACACAATGGGCTAGCGTAGTGTAGTCTAGCCCACATACCAACCTACCTTAAAATAAGCAAATAAACATGTACACCTACATGTAAATATATATACATCAGAATAACAAAATGTAAGCACCATAAAATAAACACAGAAATTCGATATTGAAATATAAACACATATCACACACTTATATACATAAAATAAACAATATAAAACAGAAAATGCTTTAAAACTCATGTTTTCCCTCAGCATCGGAGCAGATCATTCCACACTCAGCTGGTGATATGTGACACTCTTTGGAAATCACTGATCTAGAAAATCACCTGGTGTCTAAGTGATTTGTTCAGTTTGTGTCCATTATTTGGGAGACACAATGTGACAGATGCAATCTGGACTTTTATTATCGGAGGGTGTTGTTTGACCGAAGCCTTCCATTTCTCAAAGGAAAGTAGACAGTGAACACAGGCTTAGGCATCCCAGCTGCCAGATGTACAGAAATTGCACTGCTGGTTTGTTCACTTGCTGATTGACCCTCCCTCACTAGAACCTGGGCTCCGGGAAGCAGAACTTTTTCTATTTCTAGTGCCTGCTAGTATCTGGATTCATGCTTAGCATGATCTTAACTGATTCTAAATTTGCAGTCAGCAAATCTGAAAAAATGCAACTCCATTATAACATCTCTCATTCCTTTTCCTTCTCTTAAACTCACTTACGGCATACCATAACCAATACAGTTTAAAGATTTTCAAGACCAAAACCCTTCATGTCTTATGTGCTAATACACAAATTTTACATGATAAAATCAGAGCTAAGCAGATTCTACATTAACTACAATGATTCCACATAAATTAAAATCTTTATTTCACTTGTCATTTCTTTCAGAGGTAAGATACTACATTACCAGATAAACCAAATTTACTAATTTAACCAAGTAGATATTCATGGTGCTATTCTACAGATGTATAGTTTACCCTCTAAAGCTTAGACTCAAAGATGAAAGAATTTCGGGGGGTTGCGGGAGGTGGGGAAACAGAGGGAGAAGAGATAGAGAAAGAGAAATTGTTTTTAATGAAATGGCAAGCAGGGCTGAGTTATGGGTTGTCTATTAGCCTTTGGAACCAAGAAACAGATGTGAAAGAGGCTGGCTCCCCAGCGGGCTCCCACTCACTTTTATTGCAGTGTCTTCCATGCCAGCCTTCTTGACATTGGCATTTGTTGGGTTCATGGCAGGTTCCGTGCACTCCACAGCCAGGCTCACAGACAGCTAGAATCAAAGGCGATGAAAAGAATGCTTCCAGAGCTTTCATTTTTTTCAACAGAATTACACAGCTGCTTTTCTTGCTGTTCTTTAGAAAGTGTTAGTTTTGGCTTCACCCCCCAATTTTTTTTCCTAAGTATCTCTAGCTATAAGTCAGTTTGGGACATCTTGACAAAGTCTAAGAGTGATCTTAAACTAAGCTTGCTCCTTTAATTCACAAAGGGCTCAGCAGGACTTTAAAACTGCTGGGCAAGGGAAGTTTATTTTCCTAAAGAAAACTCCTTAGAGATTAAAAACGTTCAGTTGCTAGTATGAAAGAATACATTTTTTACATGCGTGGATTGCATACAATTGCTTTGAGTCCATAAATGAAACATATATGTCAGTGAAGAAAGATTCATTGTGGCGGCCAGGCAGCATGCAGTAGGCACAGAAGTTACTTGTAGGAGGCTAGTGTGAGCTTATTCTCCCTTAACCCCCATCATGTGCGTGGGTACTCACGCTTTGAACAGAGGTCTCCTTGGTAACCTTTGGAGCACTTACATTTGCTTTTACCAATGCATTTACCTCCATTGCGACAGGGTTGTGGACATTTGCCTGAAATAGAGAAGGCAAATAGGCAAGGACCTCAGTGCTTCATTCAGTGGTACATTTACCAAAAGGGTCTCAAGGCTTTGAGAGCACAAATGCTTTTCAAAGGCAGTTATTTCCATTAATTCTAATCCATCCACTCTGGTTTTAATGTTGTTGGAATCTCATGTAAGAACAGACAGGATAGTACTATTTGGTTTTGAATCTGTATCTCTTGCAACGTGTTGTATTTGTATCACTTTTCCATTAGCGAATCATATTTTAACTAATTCATAAACACAATAACTTAAGATATGAAAAAGCCAAGATCTGAATGAACCTCTAAATGCTCTTTTCTCTGAGTTAGGACTTCTGAATGTCACCTTTAGGGAAAGCAGGCCTACACCTATCCCTGAGGACATCTGCCTTAGCTTAGGATTCTTTCAAAAGCAGGACTTGCAGGCAGATAGTTTATTTGGGGAAGTGGTCTAGGAAACAAAAATGGAGAGGAGAGAGAGTATAGGACAGAGGGAAAACCAATGGAGTACGTTTGTGGGCTGGTCATCATTATGGGCAAACCGCGCTCTCCTGCTGCGTCCCGCTGGACTACACAATGGAGCTGTGGTTACGAAGGGTGAGGGGGGCACTTATTCTTAGGCTGCTATGTCCCACTAGTCAATGGTTGCCCCGTGGATGAGCCCCTCATAATCCATTCTGCAATGGTATGAGTGCAAGCTGTGTTTTTCAGGAGTCAGGGAGTGGACCTGGAAGTAAGTGAAGTGTGGGATAGTCCAGTGGAGGTGCCCTCAAGCCCTGCCTATACCAAAGAGGCTGCCGAGGCAGTGGCTGGAGTAAACGTTGGCTGAGACAGAGTTGAGGTGGGGCACAAAAGGTGTCTGATACCACACCTATGTATTTTTCTGAACTGTCTTAGCTTCTCTTGATACACATCATTCTTTCTTTTATATCTACACCAAATGAGTGTTCATGTTTTCATAGATCTTGGGATCACAGGATTTTAGAGCTGGAATAGGGTTTTACATGTAAATACTGTATCATTTTCTTCCTTCATGCTCCAGAAGCTATTTATTTTCCCTCCACAGACTAGAATTTGCTAGGCTGAACTTTTTGAAGCTGAAAAGATAGAGGATTGTTCACTCAAAACTGAAACCACATCCTGTGACTGGAATAATGGTCTAAAGAGAGCAAACAGCTTTTAGATGTTAGTAGTGGAAGAGTCTGGATTTTGTTGTTGTTACTCTTTTTTTTTTTCCACATTAGCAGAACCTTCATTATAAAGATCTTAGTACATAAGGAGAGAGAAGAAATGAAATCTCTACCCTGAAGTAACCCACCTTTCCTTCCCTAAACTCTTTTCTTAAATGGTCAAACGAAGCTTTGAGAGACGTGAACTACTGTGCATTTTCCCCACAAGCAATATACTTTTAAAATGTGAAGTGACTCCCATATGAAAATAATTTTGCTAAGAGCACTTTATCTTCTAGGGTTTTCTTCATATAAATTGACCAGTGCAGTGTTAGTCATTGTGAAGATAGTGCGGGCAAAACAACTGAAACGTTAGTGTCTCTCATAAACCTGGAACTGGAGTTTTAGTTTTACCTAAAGCAGGACTGTTGTAAAACAGGTCTTAAGAAAAACCTGAATAGGGGCCTCCTTGGTGGCGCAGTGGGTTAAGCAACGCACTATGAAGCAAACCGCAGCCACTGCAGCACAAGTTTGATCCCTGCTGCTGGCCAGGAAGGGGACCCACATGGTGCAGCAGACCTCTCCTGCTGTGCCCACTGCTCGCCTCAGCAGTGTGTTTCAGTCAGTCTGCCTGTTCTGCTCCCGGCTCTGTCTGGTGAATCCTCTCACCTCCCTGGACTCTGGCCTGTACCCCAGTTCTTGTATGCATAAATAAATAAATCTTTAAAAAAAAAAAAAAGAAAAACCTGAATAATAGACTATCATCTCTTCACTGACCACTGAAAATCTAAAAGGGTCCTTCCTGCTTATGTTTATATACAAAGAAGAGCACTTATTATTTTGTCAAGATTCAAACTCTAACCTAAGGGAAGAGAATGTAACTCTTGAATTTTCATTTGCATCAAAGAAACATCTGACTCCATAATATGCACAAAATTGGATCATATCACAGCACTCAGCAATGCATTGGAGTTTTTCAAGTAAGCAAGATATGGGACTATAATTACATAGCAGAAAGAGTATTGTTGTGAAATACTTGGTGAGCCCAAATTTCCCCATCTTCTATGGGAAGTGAACTTGATAACCAGGGAAAATGCAGAGAATGAATAGAGGAGAGAAACTTTTTACTGACTGAGGACTTTTGTTATTTTCTTGGTAAGAGGATTACTGCAGCTAGGAAGGAGGAGGTTCTCCCCTAACTTATCACACTACTGAAATGTGACTGCAGGCGGCTGCTGGAAGGCCATTCCTAGATCAAACCTCATGAAGTCAAAACCTCAGGAAGAGCCGATTGTCTTAAAATTCTTAATCCTGTGTCTTCATTAATGACTTCCTTTCCCTTAAAATATTTTGCAACCAAATTCTATCCACAGGGCAGTAGAAAACTAATCATTTGAGAGATTATTCATTTTTACCTAAGAGCTAAATACTGACTGAAGACAAACACGTTTGTTGGCATTTTTACTCTAACCATTCTAGTTGGAACAATGAGCTAGGTAGGGTATTGACAAAATAGAGACATTAAATTTCCTCCCCCTATCAGCTTGTAGGAACTTAAATTTGTAACTCTGCTACACACAAGAAAAATAATAGAAAGGTTTACAGTAAGTGCCAGTAACCATAATCTTTGAGTTTTAGGATTACATGTAAATTCAGTGGCTTTAGCCAATAGTCCAAAATCTTTACAGAGAATATTTTATTCAGAGAACTTTATTAAGTTATTTTTAAAACCCATTTATAATACAGTATTATTTGTGTGATGTTTTCAAGTGAAGGTTCATTAAAGATTCTTAGGAAATTGATAAGCCTCAAAACAAGGTAAATGTATACACCAAACATCTAGATTCCTCTAACCATGGTTTTCTTGTTAAGTTACAGCATATATCACAATTAAATCAGAAGGAAATTTAGAGGCCAAGAGAAATGAAAATGTAAACATCAGAATACATATTTCATCTAAAAATAATGTTGGTAAGGATATGGAAAAATTATAGAATTCTTCGGCATTGCTGGTGGGTACAGCAAATGGCATAGTTGCTTTGGGAAAGTTTGGCAGTTCCTCAAAAACTAAACATAAAGTTAACATATAGTCTAGCAATTCCACTCCTAGTACAGACCTAAGGGAACTGAAAATATGCTATGAAAACTTATACATGAATGTTCATAACAGCATATTTTTTAGTAGCCCCAAAGTGGAAACCACCCCCAAATGTCCATCAACTGAGGAATGAATAATCAAAATGTGGTTGGTATAGCCATATAATGGAATATCATCTAACAATTAAATGAATGTACTGATGTATGCCATGAGATGGGTGAATCCTGAAAACATTGTGTTAAGTGAAAAAGGTCAGACACAAAAGATCATGTATTATATGATTCTATTTGTATGAAAAGTCCCAATAGGCAAATAAAGAAAGAGAAAGTAGATTAGTGGTTTCCAGGCTCTTGGGGATGGAGGAGGGGGGTACATGAAGAGTGACTGCTAATGAATACTGAGTTTCTTCTGAGGATGATGACATATTCTAGAAAGACATAGAGGTGATGCTGGACAACCTTAAGAAGAAACGGAAATGTATACTTTGGTGAATTTTATGGTGTATGAATTATAGCTCAATTAAGAAATAAGAATACATAATCAAACCTTTTATCTTATTACTTTTAGACACATTTTTTAATTCATTTCCTCATTTTCCTGTTAATTTGGTTCCTGTACTAGAATTAAGAAATTTCCTTTAAAAGTTTGAGAATAACTTGTGTTAAGAACGATCAAGAGCTTTCAAAACCCATATTTTTGGTGCACTTTGGGGTGGGGGGGAATCCAAAAACAAGGATAAAAACACTGGCCTTCCCAATGGTAATGAGATAAATACAAGGGCAATGAAAGGGCATACTTAGATGAAGAGAAATGAGCCCATGAACAAAGATTCATAAACATGAATCAACTAAGTATGCAAAGTCTGAGAGTAAGCACAGGGTGAAAATTGAGGGGAGTTAGTTCAGAGATATCTTTATCAGGGCAGGGTAATTAATAAGAACAGAAACCACATCCTGACAATTAATTACATGTTCTATGGAAACTTCAGAGGTATTTCATTTGAACTCTATAAAAAATGGTTACTTCACCTACTACTCATTAAAGTACAAAAACCCACAAATAAATTAGAGGTCGAAAGTTAAAATAGGAAGTCCGTATTAAATTTGGAATCCACTTCAACTTCAGAAACTATGACTCTATTTACTACTTGGTGTCTTACAGATATGGTACAACTGGAAATGACAATGTCATATTCCAGAACTTGTGGAAAGGTAGGGATACAGCACCTTGAGTAGACTTCCTCACATTCCGTTTGCTCCTTCCCAAATGGAGCTTTGGTGTTATCTGCCTTCTGGATCATAAAACATCTAGGATCATGACTCATTTCTGGGTTTAGTCAAGAGACTCAGTGACTTGCTGAGGGACAAGTGGCTGGCAGATGGCAGAGCCTGGACAAATACTTTGCTATCCTGGTTCCCAAAACAATGATTATCTACCACCTTCCACCCTCAATTTTTTTATTTCATTTTTTGTATTGAAGCATGACAAATACAAAAACAGGCATAACATGCAGCAATTTACAGCTATATTATTATTTTTTACATCAATGCTCATTTGACCATTCACCAAACAAGATATAGGACATTTTCAGTACCTCATAAAGTACCTTTTGTCCCAGCCACTACCCTGGTTTCCACCAGCATCCACAAATTTTGCTTGTTCTTGAACTTCATAAAAATGGAATGGTGTCCTCTATGCTTTTTTGTGTCTAGCATCCTTTACCTAGCACCTGTGTGAATTGTTCATGTTGCTGTGTGTGCTAGTCGTTCTTTTTTTTTTTCCATTGTTATGCACCTTCTTTTTCTTGGGTCTCTGTTTTACTGTTGGAGGGGTTTCTAGGCTCAGTCTCATTTAGGAAATGTGGCAGTAAATGGTGAGCCAGAACCCCTCTAAGCCTGCAGGGAGATGAAAAAATCCCAACTGTCCCAAAGTTCTGGTCTACATTTCTAGGCTAAAACTGTGGGCTCTGAAGAATGAGAAGGGGGCAAAATTACTAATAAGAAACAACACAATACACTAAATACCCCAAATCCAGGCATATCTGAGTTGGAAGCATTTGCTCTGAGTCAGCTAAGCTGAGCTATGTCATTCTGCTCCACCTTTAATCAGAATGATGGTGGCAGAATCTATAACAAGAAATCACTGGTCTTACTCTTTAGACAAACTATTCATTTGCTATGGGCTTCTGGTTTCGCCTTGAAAAAATGAACGGGTGAGACGGATTTCCTAAGATCTCAAGAAAACAAGAAAGCAGATGGTCAGTCAGTACTCACTTATTTCACACTGTTCTCCCTCCAGTCCTGGAGGGCAAATACACTTTCCAGGGTAGAAACAGGTCCCTCCATTAAAGCAGGTGTTTGAGCAGTTTGCTGTTAGAATAAATAATAGGGTGTTGTATTAGTCAGGTTCAATCTAAAAAAAGAAACTTCACTTACTGTGTGGTAATATCTCTGTGGCATCTGCTACTTGCCTTCTATTTATTTAGTAAATAAACCACATTATAAAAATCATAACCAATTGCTTGACCACTTGAGATTCTCACAACATAATGGAATACCACATATATCACCAGTATCCACCCAAGGGGTTTATCTTAGTAATAAAAGGCATAATGTGTGAAAATGTTTTTTCATTTGTTGTAAATATGCTTTCAAAAAGAGATCTCTGAAAACCCAAGAAAATATTATTTTTAAGATAAAAGGAGAAAACTTACTTTGGAACAAATAAAGTCTTTGTTTCCAACAAAGAAAAAAGCAACTTTTTTTCAAAATAAGATGAACAGATATTCATCTTATGGAGTAGGGCTTTTTAAAAAATAGACTGAAGATATTTGGAGGAAGGAGTAAGTATTCAGAACAAGGCAGGCTGTGAACACTGAGAGCTCAGTCAGAGAAAGTCACGTCAGTATGAACCAAAGGCATGAAGAAATCGGGATATATTATTGTAGGAGTCCAATTAACTGGATTATCCAATTAATATTCATACTGTCCACAGTTCACCCTGAACCCTCTCTCTTGGTATCAAGTGCCGACTAGAATAGCACAACTCACTAGCACCTATCTAGAGGAAGGACTGAACCAGGTAGAGAACAAATATCTAAAAATAGACAAGTTGGCTCATTCTATGAAGGCGATTAAAATAAGAACATAGGTTCTTGGCAATTCTAGTTATATGACCTATTTGTTCTTGTCCCATATAAAACAGGCCAAAGTTGGCTATAGATGAACAAAAGCTAAAGTAAGCTTCCTTTAGCTTTAGGAAAATCAGAAAGGAAATCCAAAAGCAGTAAATGTATACTTTCTTTGTGTAAAAGAACGCCAACTAGCATATTCTGTGAATGCTAGGCTTCTTAAGTGATGAAGCATTTTTGTTTATAATTGTAAGTTCCTCCCAGCTTAAGGCAATGCTGTACCTTTGGCCAAATCAAGCCTCTTGATATAGAGGGAAGCAGCAGCATTTGGGTCTAGGATTTAGATTGTAGAACTTAGGACAAACAACTCTGGGATTCCTCTTTGCTACTTGCTGCTACCATTGCTAGGGCCAGACTGTTGTTTTGGGGAGTGTGTTGTGTGCCCCCATTTGTCTCTGCTTCTCTTGGAGATAAGTAGAGATGAGGAAATATTAAGATTTGTCCCCGTGGCCAATGGCCTCTAGGGACCATCCTTATGTACAGAACACAGTGAATGAGGAGTATAGTGGAAGTCACGGAGCATGGACACCTCTTAGTATTTGTATATTTTATCATCCTGACCGATTTTCTCTACATTTCTGTTGTGTAATAATTCTTAACTAGGGAAATGAACCAGAGACACTAAGTAACTGTCTCTAGGGCTGAGGGGATACTAGGCAAATGCTGAACTACTCAATTCATCAAGTTTTTGACAAATGGCCCAAGAGCCAATGAATGTTCATTATTTTAAAAAAATATTTATTTATTTATGCATACAAGTACTGGAGTACAGACCAGAGATGTGGGGGCCGGGGGTGGTGAGAGAATCCACCAGACAGAGAGGGGAACAGAATAGGCAGATCTACTGAAACACACTGCTGAAGGGAGCAGCGGGAGAGGCAGGAGAAGTCTGCAGCGCCATGTGGGTCTCCTCCCCAGCCAGTGGCTATGATTTGTTTCATAGTGCATTGCTTAACCCTCTGTGCCACCAGGGAGGGCCCTGGTGTTCATTCTTAAGGTGTCTTTAAATGTATAATACTAACGTCTGCCTTCATGCCAGTAATTAAGCCATTTTTCAGAAACTCTATTCTCCCTTCTGGATAATGAATGCATTTTTGTTGTTGTTGTTGAAGTGAAGTAGTGAACAACATTATTTTTTAATGTTCCCAGATTTCCAATGAGACCAACTGGAATTTTAACATAGTCCCCAAAAGAATTTTTGAAAATTATTAGCCTAGCAAGTAGGAAAATCTTCCATCAGAAAGTAAAATAATCTCAAATGTAAAGCATATTGGAATAAAGACAGAAACTTTTCCTTCAGCAGCAGCCAGGCAGCATGTGTGTGACACCAGAGTACTAGAAAGACCCTGTCATTGACATGCTACTATGCAAGCAGCACCCATAACAGCCGTGTCCACGTGAGCAGGCCCCACATGTGGCTCTTTAAACCTGCTCCTGTATGACTTCATCCAAATCTCTGAAGGCTTTGCTCTATTTCTTAATAGTTTTGAGATAATATGAATTTGGTCCTGCATCAAGAAATGCCCAATATTGAAATAGCAGAAATGTTGAATGCTAAGTTCAGACCACTAAAAGGAAGTTTTGCAATAAAAGAATCTTACTCACTGGCTGTTAACTATTAAGTGTTATTAATATATAATCTTTATGAATACAAATCTTTTAAAATTGTTTTTATCCTCATGCTATAGTTTAAAAAGATTACTTAATAATAAAAGATAGAGAAGCCCTCGCACATTATCTCAAAGAACCTAGGGCTAGGGATTTGGGGGTCAGTGACACAGAGTACAATTTAGAGATGGGGAAAATGTGACCTGCAGAAAGCTCCATCCAGTTCCTGCCCAGACTCAGAGAGTCACTGTGAAGGGAGTGGTCTGGAACAGGTGGCCCCTGTGCCACATGACACAGTGGAAATGGAGTGAGAGAAGGTGACTTGAGGTCTGGACATCTCTTTCTGCTCCAGAGAGTGAGATGGATAAAACATTATATACCCCAAACAGTTGCTGAGAATAAAATTAGATAGTTGTGTGAAAGTCCTCTGTCTATCATGAAATGACAATCATACATTATTATACTGACTCCAGCTAAAGGCTCTTTCTTCTAACTGCATTATCACTAAAAAGACATTTTTCAAAAATAACATGTTGATATGTTTAAAGTATATACCTATTTTGAAGACAAAATACTCATGACATTGGCATTTTTCACATGAGGATAATTTCACTCAATAGATACTTTGCAGGATACTATGCATTTTTCTTTCCGTAAAAGATGGGAACTGGGAAAAATAGACAGGTATCTGCTAATGAATATGAATCAATGTGTTTGGTCCAAACTTGAATCCACCTTCCGAAAGTAAAATGTGGCCACAATGCTGCTGTGATGCAGGGAGAAACCCTGTCTCTCAGGGATGTGATCTGTGAGCAGAACACAGACTCGGGGTTCAGTGAATTTCTCAGTCAGGTGGTTTGGAGCAGGTTGCTTCATTTCTGTCTTAGCAGCTCACCCACAAAACTGATTTAGGAAATGCCAGAAGTTCATGTGGCAGGGACAGCTACTTGTTGACAAATTCCATGCTCCCTCCCCTAAAGTCAGCAGCAGAAATTGTCCAGCCAGTAGTTACACTTCTGCTTGCATCCAGATAGAACCTTGAGGCTAATGCTGAGTCAGGATTGGTTTTTGGTTTTGTTTGCTTAAAGCAGTGCCTACTCTGATCTCTCTTTCTCTGCTTATTGGCTGGATCCAGAGAGCTAGCTCCAAAGCTCCAGAAGAGCCCAGATGGAAGGTTCCTGTGTCACTATGTGGAGGAACTGCCCAGTTTGCTGACCAGGAGGTCCTGCACTGGAGCATTCTGTGAGTGAAAACAAGCTTCTGTGTTAAACTACACTATAACTTGTGATTCAAGTTATTTCAGCAGTCACCTTTACCCTCAGTGTTACACTCTATTCACAGAGCTGCTATGAAGAGTAATGATATATAAGTAGACTTCTTTTATGTATGTATATTTAATTTTTTTAACGGTTTATGCCACTATTATTTTTTTTTAAATTTCCTATCAAAGAATCTCTATTACATTCCCAGGAAATACAAGTGTGTTACTTTTATTTGTTGTTCAAAGAAATGAAGAATGCTGCTCATGAGATTCTTATGCAAGGCCGTGGACACTGTCTTTAAACAGATATGAAAGTTCTCATATGGTTCCTAAGTACTTTTCAGCATCCATATATATGTTTTTAAATTAAATTTACAATTAGACTTCTTTTAAACAAATATCTCAAAAGTAAAATGATCCTTGTTCTTAAAAAGAAATTGTTACCTTTATCACAGTTGACTCCATAGAATCCAGGTGGGCAGATGCAAAAACCAGGAGTAACACAAAGCCCGCCATTCATGCATCGTGGGGTGCAAAGGGCTAATAGGGAGAGAGAACTCCATTAAAGCCAAATAGGGTTTTGGAACAGGACCATTTTGGAAATGTCAAAAATATGACAGGTCTACATTTTCAAGTATTGTGGTTGACTAAAATGTTCACTCTTCAGAGATACAAGTTTGCTTTATTAAGAATTACTTTTGTGGTATAAATCAGGCTATTTGTAAACCAATTTCATTGAAGAGAATTTTGAATTTATTTCACTTAAATGGCTGATTAAATTTAAGCCCAGAGTCATTATTTTGACTAAGATGTGGCCTTTTTTTTTTTTACTTTATTAATTTATGCATACAAGAGCTGGGGTACAGGCCTATGTCCAGGGAGGTGCGATTCACCAGAGACAGAGTGGGGAGCAGAACAGGCAGACTGACTGAAACACACCGCTGAGGGGAGCAGTGGGTGAAGCAGGAGAGGTCTGCTATGCCATGTGGGTCCCCTCCCTGGCTGGCGGCAGGGGTCGAACTCGTGCTGCAGTGGCTGCGGTTTGCTTTATAGTGCATTGCTCAACCCACTGCGCCACCAGGGAGGCCCTAAGATGTGGTCTTAAGGCTGTAAAATATCTTTTCCTGCCCTATTTCCTTGATCTTCTAATCCAAACAAGAATGTATTTTGCTTACTCTGGTCAAACAAGTTCTTAGTATTTATGCATCCCATGGTTGATACACATTTTCTTGTTTATTTTTTCATATGATTTCCTTAATAATCGTTTCACTGAAATGAATGAGAATATGTACTAAGCAAATTATTTTCATCCTTTTTTTGGCCTTTGCACCACTGCCTAACTCAGGTATAAACTTAATTGTGAATCAAATGACTTGATTATAGCAAATACTTTTAAATGAATCGTAACGCTAGCATTTGAAAGCCAGTTCGAGCAAAGGAAAGACACCTGATAACTTTGATAAGCTTGTGTAAAAGAATAATGTATTTAACAGTGATGGCGAGAAGTGGCCATACAGGGTGTAGACTCTGGTTCTTTGTGCCCACCACCCCGTATTGCATTTAACAGAAAACCACTTCCAGGAGAAAGCGTCCCAATAGCTCCTCTGTGGCTTTTTAAGATTTTTAGAATGTGCCTAGAATCCTTCACCAACCCTTAGAATGTGCCCAGAAAATAATTTCAGGAGGTGTGTTTAAGAGACACGTAGGGCACCTGTGTGATGTGACATGTTCAAGGGCAACTCTTCTTTACCTTTCTCACAGTGAGGTCCGTAGAATCCATCGGGACACTCACAGATGCGTCGTTCATTACAAAAGCCACCATTTCGGCACCCTCCTGGGCATTCAGCTTCACCAAAGAGAAACAAGGTTTATGCGGACACCTTTAAATTCACATTGGCTGAATTATGGTGAGCACAAAGGGGTTAGTGATTATGGTTTCAGCCAGTGTATCATTAGGCAAAGTTTATTATGATTTATTGAACACCAACACTTCTGCCTCATTCCGTCCATGCCACTTATACTTCACTAAGTCTTCAAAGTAAGATTCTGCCTTCTTAATCTTATTTCCAACAGTAGGGCGTTCATGGAAGAGGGCAAAGCAAATTTTAATCTGCCTTCATCCCCACTTTTCAATCCAAAATTGATACTTAAATCACTCTGAATTAGAGTGAATGATATTGCCCTTAATATTCATTTTCACGGAGTGGGATGACCTTTCAAGACCTCCCCAAAGTACTGAAAACCTCCAGTGACAACCTTCCTGCTGGAAAAGTTTGTGTACTTGTATGGGGATAAGAATAGAACCAGGTCTTTATACTTAAATAGGCATCTAGAGTTTGGCAAGTGAGGTGCCTTTGCCTGCCAGGAATCACTGGCATGATGATGGCACCTGGTTCTCCATGGAAGTGAGTAGCACCACGCTTTTGGCAGGGAGTATGCACAGTGTTGCTTTATGTGACAAGATATGACTGGAAACCTTGTTATCAGGAACTAGAGCCTGAAAGGGCTCTTCATGACCAGAGGCCAGATGCCCTGGCTACTTCCAAAGATTGTGCTGGAGGAAGGGAAGGAGAGATGTTTGAAGGGTATTGGAGTTCCTAAAGTTGTGTGTGGGCTCAAAGCTGAAAAAGTGTATCTTAGTGCTTTTACAGGACCCGTCTTTAACACAATATCTATCTATTGTCTGTATATCTCTGTATCTCTGTCTGTCTATCTCTTTTTTTGCCCAAATCACACCTGAAAGACTTACAGCCTTCTCTTGAATCACTGTCACCGATTACCTTGTTGACATGTTTTAAAGAAGATGGCATTTTGGGGCGTCTGCAGGATAGTGTTTCCTTCTGCATTCATTACAATCACATTCACTTCAAATGCTGCTACTCCATCTTGTTTCCCGAGACATGGGAAACCAACTTGAACAACTAAAGAAAGAGAAAATAGGTAGAAGTAGTTTATCTAGTTGAGACCAGTTTTACAGGCATCTTGGTAAGAGAGATACAGAACAAAGCAAAAATATTCAGATGTCATTATCTGACATTTCTGTATCTCCACTGGAGTATTATAATCTTCTGGGCATTCTGCACAGAACTTGTGTATCTTGGAAGAGAAAGAATTAATAGCCCTCATTAATTTGTACCCTACCTAATGTGGAATTCAGGATATTTGCTTATAGTTTGGGTCTGTACTATCTTGAAAAAAGGATCTCTGAAAATTAGAGGTGCGGGCAGTCAGCACGCATTAATAAATTGAGGGAAGATACTTTGTGGCAGCTTTGCTTGCTTCCATATAATCCCAAAGAGCTAAAATTCAGTATTTCAGATTCCACTAAATAAAGTCCTATAAGCACTACCCAACTCATTTATTTTACTGTGTGCTTGAAAGTGACAAAATATGTTCTTTGAAAATATTCTACAACTTAGAAGAAATGCCGGGCACTCGATTGAATTAATGAAGTTTATATTTTCTCAGGTTATTTGCTAATATTTAGAATTGGCTTATCTTGGGGATCTAGAAGAGAGTTTGTGATGAGATCATCTCATGATAGGCTTATATTTAATGGCTTAGGTCCCCAAAGAGGAGTTACATCTTCTTTTGTGACGCTAATGATCACTTGGGTGCACAGGTGTTGACAATGAAATCACTTGTGGAATAACCACAAGCCACTAGGTGAAAAATGGCTCAAGTCATTGGCTATGAGAATGATTATATAAATTTCCAAATTTCACTGGATTACCATAAAATATCCATTGGGGAAACCCAATGTAGCTAATCCTCTAAATTCTAATTCTCCTTTACTAACTAGAAGAAATATTGCTAGTAGGTATATATACACATTTTGGCTTCATTTTGTTTTTGTATGGTAGGTGATGGTTTTACCAAATTTGGGACAATCATAAACCTTTAGAGTTTTCATAAACCTTTTCCCTAAGATCATAAGAAGAAATAAACTTGAAATTGGTCTATATTTTCCATATAGGCACTTACACAAGCAGATAAAATCTTCTTAACAGACTGGCAACCAAAAACCCCTCTCAAGGCTCTGCTATTGTCATTATTTATTACCATGCCATTCCCAAAATAACATGGATTTCCAGTTCCCCTGAACTCTGAGAGCTTATTTTAAATAATTAAGTAATGAAAAGGAAATACAGATATTTTAACAGGAATAAAAGAGTGAAAAAGGCAAAATAATGCCTGAAGTTCCAAATTAAAATTGTCCCTGTTGAAAGCTTTAATTTAATGAAATCTTACATCAAAATACAAGTTTACAAAACAAAAATTCATTGATAGGGATTTCCATTTCAAAAGGAAACAGAGGCACTCACAATCCTTTTATTAGCTCTTCCAGTGCATTTATACTTTGTTCAATTATAACATTTTTTTTATCTTTCTTACGAGTCTTTTGCATGAATGGGTAGGTCAGTGATTTCCCTGAAGCCTAGAAATAATCGTACAACCTGAAGAATAAAAATAGAACTCTTAGGATGTTCCTATACACGTCATTGTCTAAACTATTGTTTTCTAGATATGTTTTCCCCTGGACCTTGTTCAGCCTTTACTTTTTAATCTACTTAACTCTTATTTTTTTTAAAGATTTATTTATTTATGCATACAAGCACTGGGGTACAGGCCAGAGGTGTGTGTGGGGGTGAGAGGCAGCAGGGATCGAACTCGTGCTGCAGTGGCTGCGGTTTGCTTTGTAGTGCGTTACTTAACCCACTGCGCCACCAGGGAGGCCCTACTTAACTCTTTTTAAAGGACAGAATCTTAGCATGAAAGAGAAGATATTTTTTTAAAAAACCTTTTCATTTTGTTTCTCAAGATTGTCAAATTTCAAGACATGTCTTAGACGCTAAGTTAAAAAGATCTTATTATATGTGTGGGAAATTCCACTACACTTACCTATTTTTCAATTTTAAGACATAAAATGAAAATTTTATTTCATCTTATGCAAGTTCTCTTGTCCTCCTTTCTGTTTATAAACTTTATCTCTAAGACTCTTTAAATCGTGAGGGCTTTAAACACCTTTTTAAACTTCTAAAAAATTTTGCTTTTTTAAAAGAAGCCTGACTTTATATAGTCTTGTCTTCAGTAATATATTTTTGTGAAAATATGTGCTTTACCCAAACTAGATTTCTTTCAGTTCCTAAACATGGTACACATCCACGGTAGCCTGATGCTGCACTTCCATGCAGTTGCTTGGAATGTTCTTTCTCTTCATTATTGTCCAGTATCTTCCCACTTATCCATCAAGCAAATAACACTTGCTCCCCATAGCCACCCTAACACTTTATGTCTAAATTCTTTCACTTATGTAATGCATAAGACCTCTATGTGATTGCACCAAAATGATTTTAGTTGATTTTGCTAACAGTGAGCTTTTCAAAGGCAAGGACCATATCTTAGTTGCTTCCATAATCTCAGCACTTAGCATATTGTCTGTCACAAACTACTTGACTGAAAGACACAAAGATATAATTATGGGAGACACACCGATATGTCTTTACACGCACGGGCATACACTTGCACATATCCATGTGTTCACACACACACAAACACAGAAACACAAATTCACCATACATTGTGGCAGATATAGAAAATAAAATATTGACAACGTGCACTTAGAAAAACACATGCACAGAAAAAAAAAGAAGAGCTATCATTCAAGTCAGGAAAGGCATACACTACTTTTAAGGAATAGTAGAAATGTGAAATTCATGTTGTATTTTTAATTCATATTGTGTTTTTGCAGCAAGAAGCATATACAGAGAGAGGCACTTTCACCAAAGACTAGATGACATTCAGCCAGATGTGAGTGCCAATGCAGTCTAAGTTGTATAATCTAAACCAAGGTGAACTAAAACACTCAGAAAAACTAAAGCAGACTGAGTATAACTCACATGACACTCAAGTACACACTGGTGTGCACTTGATTGCACATAACTAACTCACATAGAAGTAAACAGCAAGCTACTCTGATTGATACCTCTCTCACACTGAGCACATGGTGCTCATACAGCGTGGGACTCTGATCATGCCAGTCACTGTCCTCACAAAGAGGAAAGAGACAAGAAAAGCCGGCAGGGTTCACCCACAACACCTCAAACACACGATTATATAAACTGCTATATGATTACAAATCATCAAACACAAGTAAGCATCAGTCCCCGAAGCTGTGCTGACAGCCGTTCATTCTCTATGCAAATCGAGCATCTGCTCAGGGTTCCACATTCTGCTAAGGACGGGGGTCACTGAGAAAAAGATGGTCCTTCCAGCATTGGTGCCTATTTAAAACATTTCTAGACATTGGGTTCCTGAGTCTTGGCTGAGAAACACCGCTGCTCTGTTGATTTCATGGTATGACAGAGACAGAGTGTTCAAAGAGGCAAAGCCTTGGCTTTATGGAAACTGTTTTTTGTTATACAACTCAGTAATTTTACTGAACCACCCTGCAGTTTGTATTTCCTGTTTTTGTTCTCTTCAGATGCCAGAAGGCAGGCACTTCATAACTGTTAAAGATCAAGAGTTTTCTTTTTTCTTGTAACGTTTAGGCGTATAGGAGTCTGGGATAAAAGAAAGCTTAGCAGCTTGGGGGTATAAAATAGCCCAATAGAATAATGAACGCTACCTGGATGCTTAGGAGCAAAGACACACTGATTTGGTTACTTTTTAATAATTCAAAGTACCTTCACTGCTCCTACTGTGGGGACTGAGCTAATGAGGCTAATGAATAACTGCCCTGGGACGGGCTAAAATACCCATAAACTTCTTGCACCTGCATTTCTGCAAACAACCCTACATCTGCTTCCAAAATCCTGTATGTGTGTGTATGAGAGTGTGTGTGGGGGAGAAGGTTTGTACATGCAAAGTGTGTGTGTGTGTATTCAAGTAACTTCAGGAAAATTGTTCTTAATCTCACCTTGAAATAATCATCAATCACTTTCCCCTTAAATTGTATTATTTATAGACTTCACATTAAAAAATGTTTTATCTAAACATCCATTAAAATAGCCTCACATATATTCAAAATCTTTTTGTTTCAATGTTCTAACAACTAGGACTTCAGCAAGTTTATTTTATATGATACAAAATTTAAAAAAAAAGTGGAAAGATTTGGGATACAGTCACTAAATTAAAAATCCAAAAATGTGTAAGATTTATTGGAAGTTAAACAACTATAACTGTGTGATTCGTTAATGTATTTTTATCAGAGCTTTAATAATCAGAAAATGAATGAAAATAAAAATGGAATTAGGCAAACATTTGCTTTATTCCTGACTGCTTCTGAAAAGAGAAACAAAAAATATGATCAAGAAAAATTTTGTAGGAAATCAACTTTGTATCTTTGATTAAAAAGGATCACTGTGTGACATAGCTGAGACTGAGGAATAGCCATATTCCAAGAACTTGGTGGCCTGAGTGTCTTTCATATCTCAATGAAATAGTGAAATCCCGTCAGTAGCATCTGAGTGGATTTGTGCTATCCGTGTTTCTGAAATGGGAATATCCACATCCTTGGAACTATATATCTCATGTGAATGAATCTCCAGAACCAAGACATCCTCATTCTTTCTATATACCCATGCCTATCTAGATTAGATGAAAACTCTCTGTGTGGACCCTCTGTGCTAGTCATATCTGCAGCACTGGGGTAACCCCAGTGAGACGAAAACTTACATTTATCCTGTCCTAGGCCCACACTGGTACTTATGCTAGGAACTGGGAAAAACTCTGTGCTAATTTAGGGCCCAACTCTTACAGTGCCACAGTGTTGCTGGAGCAGATAACCTCAAAATAGACTTTGTAAATGTGCCTGATTTTCTGATTATTTCATAGATTTAGAGCAATTCTTAATGAGGTTTTTGGTACATCTGACAAGATTAATCTAACATTTCTATAGAAGAACAAGATTAGCTTTTAAGAAAAGAGACAAGGTTATGCTATCAACTATTATAAAATATACAAGTAAAACATTACAATATCAGAACAAATAATGAGCTCTAACCCTATCTTATAAAAGAATTTAACGTGTAATACAGAGGTATATCTTGAATCAATGCGGCCTCTCACACTGGAAAACTTGTTGACTCAGGAAAATAATTCAGATTAGACCCCTGTCTCATACTATTGGTAAAGTAAATTTTTGTAAAATACTAGAAGCATGTATATAAATGATCACTTAACTGCCCTCTGGAATAGGAGTTAATTTCTAATCATAAAAATAATGGGGGGAACATCACAAAGGACAAGATACTTTTGATGACATAGGATTTTAAAGCCTCTGTATCGCCTCCCCTTCAATAAAATATATACAGTAAACTGAAAAAGTACCAATAAGCTCAATAAAGCAAGCTTCGCCAATCAGTGAAAATGCTATTATTACAAATTAAGAATGAGCATAGTACATGGACATTTTATATTGTCTGATATAAGAAAATATGAATGTAACAAGAATTTAAGAAAATAAGAACTTTTAAAAAGTCAAATTAAAAAGATACTGAGAAACCACTTTCCACTTTTGAAATCAGCAAAATAGTTCACCTGATTCATAACCTACGTTGATGTGTTCCAGTAAGTCAAGCTCTTCCTAGCATTTTAACCAGGGTACCAATGGGCACCTTTGTGGAAAGGATGTGGAAAAGTTCCCAATTTATTCTAAGAGTCTTTTCAAATGTCCATTGCTTATATCCTCATAGTTTATATCCTTTGACACAATAATTCTGTTTCTAAGAATCTATGTTAATAAAATAATGAGATGAGCTCCATGATTTTGGTGCACACAGCAACTGACAAATTGTTTCTGTGCGGCTGCTCTGTGCCGGGCTGCTGTGTGAGGAGTGGTCCAGGACGGCCTGCTGCTTTAGAGAGGATGCTTATGGGGATCATTCACACACGTAAACCCTGTAAGCAATGTAAGTGAGACACTTGATTTTGTGAGTAAAAAAACGACAGTATGTTCATAAATGGACCATTATAAAGGCAATAAAAACAACTTTGGGGAAAATTTGTGATGACATGGGAAAATGCTTATGTTAAAATGTGAGAAGCAAAAAAGTTAGAATACAAACTATATATATAATATTGCCACAATTATGTGAAATGTGCATTTGTAGAAACATTTGAACATGTTATATAAGTGATCTCTGTATTTTCCAGGTCATAAATTCTGGTGTCTACTCTCAACTCACCACTATTACTAATATATGATTGTGAGAAAGTCAGTTTAATCTCATACATAATATATATTTTATATAATATATATCATAATATCATAATATTTTAATTTGTTAAAAGGAGCTATAATTTTGGCCCTTGACTCATTCAAATAAGTCAAATTAGATAAAGCATGAAGAGGTACTTTGCAAGCCGAAAAGCTGTAAATATCCTATACTATCATCTTGTTAGCAAAAAGGATGATTCAATCTGAAAGCCTAAACTCTTTTCTTCCTCTTTTCCATGTCTCTTCTTGCCTTCAAATTCCCATTTAATACAATACAAAGTTTTGACATCCCATTTGTCCTTAATTACTTACTTGGCTTCTTTGCCACATATATTTCATTATATGAATCCATACTTACTGGCAAGATTTATATCTCCTGGCAACTTTCTTTTTTTAATTTGTTATCGTTCATCAACTGAGACTATCTCAAGTAAGCAGCAAATGATCAAACTGTCATTTCTTCACTCCCAAGCCCACCTTTTGCCTAAAGGATAAAAGGACAACAACTGAGCTGCCCTAAAATCAGCACATCTTCAGGAAAACATTCCATACTCCTTCTGATGGGTGACATATGGACCTTAAGAAGGACCCCAACTCCATTACGTTTTAAGAGTAAACTTCTCTCTGAGTGAAGACCACCCACCTGATGCCTTGTGAGGCACTGTTCCCAGCAGAGGCACGTTAACAGTTGGATCCGCCATGATGCCTTTATCCAGGGAGTGCAAGGACAGGAATTCATAGAAGTATTCTGCCTGCAACAAAAGGCATTGACAAATGAGTACCATGGAAACCAAAGAGAGCATGAAGGCACTTCTCAAGTCATTACCCTTCTGATGGGAGAGTGACATGTTTCACTACAGGGATTCTGAGTGAACACCTAAAATGCTGTGCAGGCGTCACTCCCCTTTCTGGTTTTCAGAACTCTAGAATTAGAGCATCTATTTGAAGAACTGCAATCCTTTAAAAACATTAATAATATTTAAAGCATTTACAAAGTAGCCTTTTACAATATCATTTATTTGCTATCTCATAAAAGGATTGAGAAAAAATGCTCTTCACAAAAAAAGTGATGTAAAAATCACCAGCTGTGCTCAGAACATCCATCTCAGCTTCGTGGGTAATTCTTTCTTTTCAAACCTCAACAGAGTCCTTTGATCAGAATTTGGAAGCTGTAAGTAAGGGATAATGAAAGCAGCAACCAATTGGGAAAAGAAGATATTAAAGTAAAAAAATTCACTGATATTTGCTGTGAGCATTTATTTTTAAGCCTTATATTCTTTGAAAGGTTTATATTTAAGGTCAACTTAATCATGGTGAGAAAAGCCTGAAAATGCAAAACCCATCACTACAATATGACATAAAACCAGAAAACTTTTACATTGTAAACATTTCCATTTTTCTACTAAGGCTAGTTGAGAAAATGTTTCCTGCTACTTCAACACCATGAAATCTTCAAAGAGGTGATGAATAATCTTACTGTAGAATTTTGATGCTTAACTGGTTGTCAGCTGAGTTATGAAAATGGTTTTCAGTGGAAGTGATGTTTTTTGTTTGTTTTTTGCTTAGGAATCACGAAGAATCAATAGCACAGATGCTAACACTAGAGTTAGAAAAGAAGAGTCATTCTGCAGTTTTACTTGTTGACATGTCCAGAATTTGGATGGATTAATTTTAAAAATTAATTACATAAACATAAATAAGAAAGAGGTTTAAAAATATTTAGTATAAAATGTGTTTTCCAGCATAGAAGATATCAAGACATAGTAGACAACCATACAACCCAAGCCACAGGATCAAATGCATTAGGTGTTAAGGACTCCATATGAGGAGGGTAATGTCAAGTGATCATTTCAGCTGCCTCAGGGCATCATCTATACTTGCAGTGAGTTAAAAAACCAAACAAACCTCTCAAAAGAAAATCCTTTCTGGTTTCATTAGGTCAAAAGGAACACCTTGATTGACCAAAATCTACTGTAGCCCCTTTGGGTTGTGTTGGTGGTTTCAGGTGATTACTGTGACAGATTCCCTCAGTTGTAACGGAGTTGCATGAAGTAAATTTATGAAATTCACTTGTTCAAGGGTCCTAAGGATAAGGGTTGCAGACATTTAGTTCTAGCCCTGCCTAAGGGAACACAGAGGTTTGCAAGAAGTTTGTTGAAAGGAATGTCATCAGGAAAGGTAATTCTATTTGAATTGAAACCAATATTGTGATTTCTGTCCCTATAAGAAGACCAATGATTATTAAAAGTGAACTACATCTTAGCATTTAGTAAACCCAGGTATTTTAAATGACTTCTACCAGCTGCAGTTCTTTGAGCTTTAATAGATAATGTTTATCATTTAAGATTCTGTTGTAAACTTTAGTTGGAATTATGAAAGGATTTATTTAGTACTGAATGTCTGTACAGTGAATAACTTGGATTAGTTATAGTACCAAGAATAATTAGCAATTAAAATTAACAGCCATAAGACAAAATATATCTATGTATTGATTACCACATGCCAGGACTTAGTCAAAACATTTGTATTAACAATATATAAGATGATAGACAGATAGAAAAGAACTGAGTAAAAAGAGTACAGATATTTTTAAATATTTTAAAACATTTCGTGGCTATTTTGCTTTTGATACCACATAATAAATTGTTGTTCTATAATTATATCTTTGAAATTGATCACATTATAAATTAAATCTGTTAAATGAATGCTATAGCTTAAATTATTTTATAAAAACTAATAATTTCAGCAAGTTTTGAAAATCAGTTTTGTATCAATAAGACTAGATACCATTGAAACTGTGATTTAGTAGGATTGATAGTAACTACTTTTTTCTTTTTCTCTTTTCCAAATTTTCTGTATGTGGTTCTGTGCATTTTATATTGAAATGCACAGAATTAGTACTTTTGTTTTAAAAATTAATCATGTACCCTCTTTCAGTTCTGTATGACTGATGATAATCACTGGCTCTATTTGTATTATTCTCTGCTCATAGATTAAGTTTTCTTATTGGACTTCTATTAGTGAACTCCTCTAACAGTTTGATTTAATTTCTCTCATGTCTCCTTGAAAGCAGACTTTAAGAAAATAACCATCAGATCAGTATTAAACTAGCTTCTGAGTGTCTCTTTCAGAACTTTTTGATAATGTTCAAAGAATGTGGAACTGAAAGAATTTCACTGAGTCCAGACATCCGATGCCTTTGAGCCTTTTGGACTCCTGTTGTTGCTTTAAGTATGGTCAGGGGAAGAAGGCTGGGAAGCTCAGAATCCATTATCTTCAGTAACAGAGAATTTATCATTAGCGCTGACATAATTAGTCAACATGATACAACTATGTTTATTTTTTTAAGACTTATTTTTATTTATTTATGCATACAAGAACTAGTGTGTAGGCCAGAGGTACAAAGGGTAAGAGGATTCACCAGAGACAGAGTGGGGAGCAGAACAAGCAGACCTACTGAAATTCACAGCTGAGAGGGGCAGTTGACAAGACAGGAGAGGTTTGCTGCACCATGTGGGTCAGCTCCCAGACTGGTGTTGGAACTCATGTCACACTGTAGTGGTTTGATGGCGCTGAGACTTTAACCCCTGTATCACCAGGGAGGCCCAATACAAGCGAGGGTTAATAGATGTCTCTGAACAGCTGATGATCTGATCTTGTCAATAACACATTTCCCACTAGAGGAGTTAGGGTCTCTCTCTGCTTTCTTCAAGAATTAGTAAACATCACAGTTTTCTTACTGTAATTTGATGGCTACAGCACAGGGCAGGAATGGGTTAAAACAGTTTCTTACTTGAATCTTACTAGGAAAAGGTAGTTAGTTACCTTTTTCTTGTTAAATGATATTGTACATAACTTCTTTCATACTGGGTATACTTTTTAAAAAGAGGTTTGTTCGTGTACTGTTTTCAATGCTTTCTTAAAAATTCCAACTTGAAACCCACTTTAGACTTGACCAAACTTTCGTCTGTCTGAGCTTAACACTGACTTCTTTCAAAGTTTCACCTTGTCATTAAAGGTATCTACTGACATCATCAATAGCATATAAATATTTCTACAAATCAACTGTCACCACAAAAAGGTAGACATGAAATATTTTCATCCTCTAACTTAAAACCTTAAATATTTCCCTCAGTGTCATAGAAAATGACTGACGAAATAAGCAATAGATTTATTATATTTTAACTTCTAGACAGAACTTTATCTTTTAACTTTATAATATAATACATATTCTTAGTCCCTAATCTCTCCACTGGAAAAACTTAATTTGGGGGCAAGTAAAACCTCAATTCTATTGCCAAGGAGAACAGAGAGAGCTAGCTTTAAAGTTTGGGAACAGTTTCACAAATTGTAGACTTATTACTTAGATAAAAGGAACTCCGAGCATGAACTGTAATTGCTAGAGTGGCGTATTGGAGAGCATGAAACCTCTATTAGGAAAAAGTACATTTTGTTTCATTAAATGACACTAGTGGAAACCCAGGTAGCAGTAAGTAGAGTACTTACTTGGGAAACACATGAAAAGATTGCCTTGTATTCCAATAAAGAATGGGTCTATTCAGGAGAATAATTCACTTCCAAATTAAGTTCCTAAAAATTCCTGCTGGCCTGGTTAGCCATGCAGTAAATTTTCTTTTCAAGGCAAAGTAGAAAAGACACCCAAATATTATCAAGAGAGGAGTGCTAGAGGCCATTTATCCTGCTTCCAAGCAACTTGGCTGAATATGAGGGTTATTCCTTCCAGAAAAGGTGAAGACATTACTTAAACAGGAAAACAGGACAACTTGTAAGGGCTTCTCTCTGGCACTCTTTTTTGGGTAGACATGGAAGCAGAAAGGAAGCAGAGAATTGCATTAACTTTTGGGAGAAATGGAGAGAATCCAGTATTTCTTTCCACCTTTGAAGTTCGGGGTTTATGGTGTATACTTAATCTAATAAGCGCAATAATTGCAGGAACCTCTGAGTTAAAAATCAAAGGTTCTTCATAAAACCATGGCTCTCAAACCTCTTTTAACTTCCCGTATCTTGACGTTGACCTCAAAGTTCATGGGTAAACACAAAACAAACAAAAAAAGGTACCATATTTGTCCTTAAGAAAATTTCAGGTGGTTTATAGATGCAAACCACACAGATTGAAAATTCATAAATAATTTTGGTTGAGTGTTTACTCCAGTTGCTGTTCATTTAATTCTTACAACAACCTTATGAGCATACAAAAGTTTTCAGATTAGCAGGACACTGAGAATTAGTAAAGGGACATAAAACAGCTTTTCTAGTGTGTGAAGGGCAAGAAGAAATGTACTAAAATAAGCAAGAAAGGAAAATAGCTCAATGTTAAGGTCCCAAACAAAACGAATAAGCATGCCCAATGCTTAAAATAATCTGACGCCTGAATGTCTAGACCAAAAATTGCCAGATCTCACATTCTTCCTCAGCATTCTTCTTGTCACCTCTCTGCAAAATTTCATCCTTCAAACTCAAAACTCATTATCCTTGGATTCTGTGACACTCTGCTGATCTCATGTGTCTTGATTTTCCTGCATTTCCTCATTAACTCTCTTCCTTTCAGCTCATGTGCTTAGAAAGTCATTCAAAATCAGGCTTCAGCTCGTTTCTCTTTATTCAGCTCTTCTCTTTATTCTGTCATAGAACTCATGCACACTCAAAGATTGGACTATTTCCTTTTGGGCGCTCAGAGCTATTCCCACTGCCACATGGCCATGCTTGTGCACACAGGTCTAATGCCTTATCTTCCCATTCCAGCTTTCCCTGATTTCTTTGTATCTGTCAGCAGTGTTATCATTTATTTCAATAACAAAGGTACTGACCTCAGAGTCATCTCTGTTTGCTGCCTCTCCACCTCTTCTCCCCAAGGCTAGACCCCAGATCTTATCCTCTATATAATATTGTTTGATTCTCTCCCCTTCTCTCCTTCCCATTGCTTTATTCAGCGTAATTCAGCTTTTATCTCCTCGAGTTGATATTATTATAACATTTTTCGAAATACCTCTTTGCCTGCCTTTTCTTAACATCTGTATTCGTATAAATCAATATAGCTAATTAAAACATCGCTTCTTGCCTTGTCACAATCTTTTCTTGTGTCCCCTTATTTCTATGTAGAGCCTTTAGACTAGTAAGTGTCCTCCACAGCCCAGATTTCCTTAATTCCTTACTTTGCCAACAACAATTCTCTTCTGGAGCTGAACAGGCTGCTTTGAACTCTCCTAACTGCGTCTCAGTTCAGTGTTTCCACCTATACTACCTGCAACAGGACTTAAACCATACACCTCTTAAACATATACCACTGCGTATTACTACACTTTTCAGATATGAAGCTCATGTATTCTCATAAACATTTTGAATTCTTTGTGGTTACGATGGGTCTATATTTTTTTCTGACACGCTACTGGACATTGACTCTGCATTGTGCACAAGCAAAGTATTTAATAAATATGCTGGATGAATGAATGATCTACTAAGAAGCATTGTGAGCCCTGCATTCCAGAACTCATGTTGGGGAGACAGAGTGCTGGCCTCTGAGTCTAACGGACAGCGGCTTCTCTGTTTTGGTGATCGCTAAGTTACTTTGATAGGTCAAAAGTTTCTCTTTTTGTCTACTATGCGGACAGACACCACAGCACATAGAGAGAATAAAGAACATTTTTGAAAAAAAGCAATCAAAAAAAGAACACTGACATTTGATATCCATCCAGTCTGTGAGTAGTTTGTAACTGTCTTATGCTTATTCCGGACAAAACCTTGGCAAGAAGACTCCCAGAAAGAATGTAAACAGATAGTATATAAACAAGGCTCAGTTCTGAAACATCACTTTGTACAGTGCTCTTCTGGTTCACATTTCTCACTTGGGTCTCCTTTTATGCATTACATATAATTATAATTATATGTAATGTGTAATTAGATATATTGAATTTAATTAGATATATTGATTTATATGACAGCAGATGTTATTAAAAGGCAGGCAAAGAGGTTTCAAAAAATGTTACACATATAAATTATATATAATATATAATTTTAAAAAATTGTATTTTATAAGATTGTAGAAATGCACATAAATTTTGACTCCTGTAAATTATGCTACATAACTGAAATACAAACTAGTCCTTTTTCTTGCCTTTTTTTAAAAACTGCCTTACGAAGAACTTCTTTCAGAAACATGAAAGAAAAGCACCTTCTCAGGCAGAGTAGTATTTAATTATTTCACTGGTCTTGGCTTAAATTGAAATTGAACGAACACTGCTTAAAGAGAGAATCTCAGTCAGCCTCGTTCTTCTGTTCTAGTAATAGTTTTTATACAACCTAGTCTAGACCACAGTCAGGGCTGAGTTGAAGGAGTAAGTTATTGGAATATAATGATAATATTAAATTTTAAAGTCCAAGTAAACACATCGGGACGACGTGGGTTTTGTAAACTATAACTGGCAGGAGATCACACAGTTTAGTTTCCCATGAATCTGAAATATCTAAGACATTTTCCATTTTTTCCTCTGAGGGTTTGGAATCATCATCGTTCATGCAAACCAGACACAGACCTGGCTATCTGACAAATGACTGGCTAGTCACTCTCTTTTAAGATTCCTAAAGATAGGAAAGCTATGCAACAGAGCACCATATTGCTCTTGTGATTTAGATAACCAAAAGCTAGTTTTCTTGTTTTTTTAAGGAAGGGTAACAAGGAAGTAGAAAAGAAAAGCCTTGGGAATGCAGAAGATTGTCTTCAGTTCTTCTAAAGATTGAAAAAAATGAATATAAAGACAAAGAGGGCTCTAAATGTAAAGAAATTAATATAAAGACAAAGAGGGCTCTAAACAGACACTGCAATTTTGCAAATTGCCAACTTTTTTTTAATGGAAAGGGCAGCACTGAGGCTTCTGAAATCTTCATTCCTCTATTCCCCAAGGCTTCTAGGACAAGTACCTCCGCCTCACAGTAAACTTGCCCTGATTCAATCATTTGCAAAGTTATGGGTCAATAAAACCTAAAAATTGGGCACAGGGAGGAAGGACTGTACTGGGTAGTATTGGATAGGGGACTAAAGAAACTCATTACAAGTGGTGCAGCTGGCAAGCTGGGGGCCAGGAATGGTCAAATAGAAGGTGTGAAATAAAAAACGTTGTGGAGGATCTTGGGGGCACCGTTATGTGTTTCTCGTAGATACCAAAAAAAGTTATTATTTGAGACTATGGAAGGGCTAATAGAGCAGTGATATGTTTCAAGGGAGATGGGCAAGGGACATTTCAGTTCTGAAAAGGGAGTAAGAATACTTTTTCCATTTCTTCTCATTGCAACATTTACATGTGAGTATTTCTTTCCTTAAAGCTTCAGAAGTAGTGACTGGGTATTCGTTTATATGGTGTACAAAGAGAATTGTGCTAAGAGCTACTTCTTTAATAGTAAAAATTTTCAATGACTGATTATCCTTACACCTTAGTAGCTCACTAGCTCTCTCGCCTTCGTGTGTTTCCCATGTCAGTATACTTCTGTGTGTCACACTTTTTAGGACAGGATAACAAGTGCAAAATATACAAGTAAAATTCTGTAAACACATATATGTAGCTCAAAAGAGGCAAAATTAATGTCCCATTTCTTTATGAATTCTTTGATGTTTACATACCCCTAGTTCTTTCTAGGGGTATATATTTATTTTGTTCTATTGATAAAAACTGTTTGAAAAAGGTTAAGTCATTTAAAAGTGTCAGGAGATAGCTCAGTGATGGCTTTCAAAATATTTAACATTAGGTCATATTTTTCTTAGTTTTAGCTTCAGGTAATTTTCTGAAATTCTTTAATACATTTCTATTGAATCCACATGCACAGTACTAACATACTTTTTTGATAAAAACTAGGAAAAAACCCAAACTTTTCCTTTTAACTTTGTTTAGAAAAAATACATTAAACTACTTTGGTAAAGGTTATGAGATATATCTGAATTTGACTTCTTTGTTCACAGAATTGTAATTTCATCTATCAGAATATTATATGAAACGATATCCTCTAAATACTTCCTTGATGGCCTGGGGGGTTAAGTCTCAGTGTTATCACTGGTGTGGCCTGAGTTCGATCCCTGGCCAGGGAGGGGACCCACACGGTGCAGCAGACCTCTCTTGTCTTGCCTACTGCTCCGCTCAGCAGTCTCCTTTAGTAAATTCGCCATTTAGTAAATGTTCTGCTTCCATTCTGTCTCTGGTGAATCCTCTCACAACTCCCCAAGCTCACACCTCCAGCCAACACCCCAAGTTTTCTACATAAATATAAAAAAGTATTAAAAAAAGATATCCTCCAACAATCAGTTATTCTATACCTATCTAAGAGCCAAACAGAAAAAAAGAGTCAGTAACCTCACCGTTACAGATTTTCAAATTGCAAAGTTTAAGGGATTAGTTTTACTAACAAAAGATTCAAGTAACAGTCATCACTATAAACTTTTTAATACTTCATAAAAAGCCTTTGCCAAGAACACAAGGTACATCAACTTTTTAATCTTCTATAGTCTCCAGATATTTGCCATTTTAACATTTTTACTCATACACACATCATGCATCCTTTTTAAGAAAAAGAGAAACTGAGGCAGAATTGAAGCAATTTTCTGGAGAACACTGATGATAAAGAGCCATAATCTGAGGACTGGTTACATCTAGTGGCCAACGTCCCCCTAATACTTTTGTTCAATTTGTTTAAACATCCCTAGTCTCTCCTTTCCATGAACACTACTTTCATATTTCCCCCTAATCTTCTGTCCATTCCTGCTTTCTCACTCAGCTGATGAAAATATCCTACTGACAAAGGAAATAAGAGATTGCTAGATACAAATTATCTCAACTTTTCCTCCATCTGCTTACAAATAGTTCATATCCACCTTCATTCCTGCTTCCTTTCCATCTTGTGACATTGGCTTCATCAACTATGTTGTCTTCTCTTATGTACACTAAAAGGCTAACAACTCACCCCTATCTCTGGATGGCTATCTTTCTCCCTTCCTACTATTATAATACTGCCAGAGAAGTCTATTCATGGCCAGTTTTCTTTTCTATTAGATTTTTGTTCCCATGACAGTGAAAATGCTTTCATAAAATACTGCTGATGACCTCCACATTATTAAATCCAATGAGCATTTTTTCATCTCAGTCTCTCCCATAATCCCTGAAATTTTTTTTATTGACTTAACCATTGTTTAAAGAACTATGTAAGTTTTACTAGTACAGTTCCATACCTCGATAAACATATACTCCACAACACACCCACCACCAAACTTCTGGTACTATTCACTACTATCAAATTGACCCCCTCTCCCCATTTTTTACAGTCCTCCTCCTCTGCCCCCTCATAACCCCTATTTTGTTGTCAGAGTCTAAGAGTTATTTTCATTGCAGTTTCTGAGTCTTTTTGCTTTGCTTCTTTATATTCCACATATAGAAAAACCATTCAGTAATCATTTTAATCATTCTGAATTATTTTGCTTTATCATTGGGGAACTGTACTATCACAAGCAAAAGAATGAAACTAGATCACCACCTGAAACCACTCACAAAAAAAAATTCAAAATAAATTAAAAACTTGGATAAAACATATGCAAGAAAACATAGGTGATAGCCTCCATGACATCAGCAGCTTCAGGGATGGTCTTTGGGACTCAAGTCCAATGGTAAGGGAACTAAGGCAAAAAGAAAGAAAAAATTTTTTTAAAAGATTTATTTATTTATGCATACAAGCACTGGGGTACAGGCCAGAGGTGTGGGGGGTGAGAGGATTCACCACAGAGAGCAGGGAGCAGAACAGGCAGATCAACGGAAGTACACTGCTGAGGGGAACAGCGGGCACAGCAGGAGAGGTCTGCTATGCCATGTGGGTCCCCTCCCTGGCCGGCAGCAGGGATCAAACTCGGGCTGCAGTGGCTTTGGTCTGCTTCATAGTGTGTTGCTTAACCCACTGCGCCACCAGGGAGGCCCGAAAGAAATTTTTTTATTACAACCAACTTTTCTCTTCTTGACCTCTCTATATAGCAACAGTCTCTTTGAGTTTTCCTGCTTCTTCTCTAATTAATCTTTCTATAATTACCTTCACATGTTTCTTTTTGCTCTATGTACCTTAAAAAGAAATCTGAATGTGGGCCCTGTGCCCTTAGGAACTCCATAGCTTTTATGTGCATATGATTGTGTTTCTGGGAAAAGTAGATCATATTCTAAAAGGAGTTCATGACTCAAATATAGTTAAGAATCTGCCTTAATGTTGATGTTTCCAGGAAACAAATTGCTGTTCTGCCCTCTTCGTTTCTGCTCTTCTTGGGGAATCCTCTACATTTCCATGACTTCAATTTCAGACAACTACGTTTTAATGACCTCCAAATTTTTGCCCCAGTTTTCACTCTTCTTTTGAGCTCTAGATTTGGATTAACAATTATCTGCCATTTTAAATGTTTAAAGATTTATGTTTTTATGCATACAAGAACTAGGGTACAGGTCAGAGGTGCGCGGTGGTGGTGAGAGGATTCACCAGAGACAGAGTGGGGAATGGAACAGGCAGATCAACTGAAACACGTTGCTGAGGGGAGCAGCAGGCAAGGCAGGAGAGGTCTGCTGTGTCCTGAGGATCACCTCCCTGGCCAGGGATTGAACTCATGCTTCAGTGGCTGCAGATGCTTTATAGTGTGGTGCTTAACCCCTTGTGCCACCCGGGATGCCACCATTTTAACATGTTTGAAACAAAATTATTATTTTCCCATTGAACCTGCTTGAATATTTTTTAAGATAACACTCTATACCTGATTACATAAAAACTTGGCAGTGTTTCCAGACTCCTAGCTTAAGTCTCCATATCCACCTCCACAAACTAATCTATTCCCTTCTTCTTCCCATTGTCACTACCAAAATCTGGATATTTTCTCACCCATACTCCTGCAATTGCACCATATTCTGCCTTTTTATTAAGCCATGCCCTCCATATTTATCCCCTCCAATCTACACTGTGATCCAGTTTGCTAAATGCCTATTGGACCACATTGTAATTCCTATTTAAACCCTTAGTGTTCTCGTCATGAGGAAGAGTTTAGCTACAGCTTTATATCTGACTCTGCCCCCCAGCCTCTTCTCTCAACTTTTCCCTCACAAGTGCTTGATTCCACCACAGCAAGCTTCCTGTGCACTGTTCTACTCCTACTCTGCACCTGGAATGTCCATTCCTGGCACTTACCCACCAAGTCAACCTTGATTTACTTCTCCAGGCTCTGGTAAAATGTCACTTCTTTGGTAAAACTTTTCCTATTCCAGATGTTTCTTTCCCACACTGTTTTCCATATCTTTTCTGTTGTACTTACAGTAACAGTCAATTTACTTGTCTTCCCCATTTAACTCTCCTCTATGAAAGAAACTTTGTCTATACTTATTTGAAGCCCCAGTGACTAACATATTTTTTGTGGCTCCAAACTGTTTATAAAAAAATGAATACAAGCTTTGAGTCATGTTAGTCATATCCCTAAAAAATAGATAAATCATATTTTGCCATGTCCATTCCAGGTCATGAAATTTCTGACTTTAACTGAAACTGAAGTGTAAGTACACTTGCAAAGCCTTGATTGAGAGAGGTAAACATTGGGATTCCATTACAAGTCAGCAGGAAATGGAAGATAATGAGTCCAAGTTCAAAAAGACTAAACTGGTTCTGAACTGGCTTTCCCCATGGAAATAGCTAATAGTCCAAATAACAATATCCACAAGGCTGGGGTGAAATTGGGTGAAATGTGGGCTACATTCACACCAACTTGGCTTGCATTTGAATTCCACTGCTTAGTAGTTGATCTTGGGCATATTCTTGCCACTTATTCATTCAACACAAATGTCTTGAGTGTGGCAGGCATTAGCTGCTGTGTATGCCTCAGATGCCAAGGATGAGTGAAACAGATCTAGTGTTCTTCTGGAGCTTGCAGGGTAAAAGGGAGTTGGTCATTAATCAAGTAATTAAAAAGTTAAGACTGTGATAAACTGCTTCAGAGGAGAACTGTGGAGAGTTTTGAGAACTTGTAATTTGACTTAGCTTGAGGGTCAAGAAAGACTTACCTGGAAAAGAATGGCAGCATTGAGATCTACTTAGTGAGCAGAGGTTAAACAGGTGAAAGCAGGGAACAGCATTTTCAACTGAAGAAAGAGCAGATGCATCAACTCTTGCAGGACTTGGACAAGTTTGAGGCACTGAGGGAGGCCAGGATCTACTTTAAAATCTATCAGGCTGCAGCAAAAGGAGGGGAGGAGTTTTAACTATAAACAAAGGCCAGAATTTTAGCTACTACATGGAAGTGCATATTTTATCTGTAGGTGACTAGAGGAATTCCAGGATCTGCCTGAGGATTCATCCAAAGGCCCAAAGAAAAAGAAGCCTCTGTGGTAGGCTTGCAGGAATTTTTATGAGAAGTCTCTGCTCTGTGTGATTATACAACATGGCATTTTGCACTTATCTAGTCTAATAGTTTTAAGCCCTTAGATCCTTATATAGGGATTTTAAGAGTCAAACAGTAGATCCTTATATAAGTATTTTATCCCTTTCCATTTGTAATATTAGCCAATTTCACAATCTTTCTATTTTGCCCACTTAAAAAAGGCAAGAATATCAGGAAAAATAGAAACCCTCATTATTACTTTTGAAATGTTATGTGTTGCTTGTTAGCTTTCGCATTTCTAGGAATTATTTCCTGTAAATTCTTCAGGACTTGCAATTCCCATTCTAGATGTAAACCTAGTTAATGATAATCGCTCTCTTCTGAAAGCACAGTGAATGACAGTGCTTTACAGTTAAAATAAACAGTTATGAAGCAGATGTGAGCCGATACCATAGTTAGTTAAGCTGATTCACTTTTTTAAAAAAGGCACATTAAAGCTGAATCTACTGTCATCTTTTAGTGATGACTGTTGATCTGATGTGATGAGAGAAAGTTCACGCACGTGGATGGGTAGATTCGGCTCCCGGATGGTCTGGAACATCGTTAACTCATACAGACTGATTCTGGCCCTGGTTCAAACTTCTAAGCCTTTGTTCTTGGGGCTCAGAGGATAGCTTTGAAGTTCGGGATAAAGCTCTTCTAACACACCATTACCAAAGAATAACCTTTTGATTATGATCTCATGAAAGTATAATCAATAACTTACATAAGTTAAAACCATGGCAAACAGTGACGGTCCTGTAATTGGACCTTTATGAATTCCATATGTTGCAATCTCTGTATTAGCTAGCAGTCTTGCATAATACATATATCTCTTCCCCAAAACACAGCCGCTGAACTTTCTTAAAAGGCTATGAAACTTTTCACAGCTACTGTCAGCCTTGAACTCTCCAGGCCCCTAATCTTGGGTGTGGGTACCTACAGGCAGAATTTTTTGAAAGCTTAAAAGGGTAAATAAATAGTTCCCCTTAATTCAATAGATACTCATTTGTGTAAAGCAACTTTATCAAAGCCAGTAACTTTTTATTTAATTGCATGACTTTTGTGCTTTAAAAAATATATCAGGGAAGAAGACTTCTCAATAAATCATTGTTAAAAACATAAGTGGAAAATATACTTATTTCAGAAAGGTAAGCTCTCATGTGACATTCTCAAATGATTGGGACTTGGCAATGAAGCCATTATGTCATCATGTACATTTTTAAAAAATTATATTTGTTACTTTATACTTATATAAATTAATAATTATAAAATAAGTTTGTAAATTAATAATTATAAATTTATTATACAATAATAAATATGAATGTTTGTGTTTATATAATTATTATATAATATATTATTTATAATAAAATTATATTTTAAAAATTATATTTTCTCTTTCATTAAGCTAAATGAACATTTTTTTACTAAATTTTATCTTTAGTAGGGGTTTAGTTTATCTTAATTAGCTCCCCTTAGGAGCATAGGCATTAAGCATTCAAGAAAAGATTTGGGAAGTATCAAACCCAGGGCTAACAGACAAACAGAATGTTCTGATCTATGGGAACAAAGAAGAAGCTGAATGAAGGAACACTTGATGACAGAATAAAAGATATCCCAAAAAAGATTAGTCCCATCTTTTTGGACTGAACATCAGGTCTTTAGAGAAAGAAGAGCATAAAGCCAGAAGTAATAAATAAAAAGGAGACATATCAAAGGACTTATTTTCGCATCTTGGTCCCCTCCTTCACCAAGGACTCTCCCTACCCCCACCCATCACCTCACTCAGTTTTGTTACCTGCTATCCTGCATTGCTTTTCCTTTTGGAATATATTTGAAAATTGCCAAAGTTAATTTCCAGTAAATTTATATATCTCTAGATTCCTGAAGTTCAAAAGTGCACTGCTAAAGTAAACTTTGGACTGTACTGCCACTATCAGAACTTCTCCACTTATAAATGTTACCAGCTTGCAAATTAAATTTAAATTATTGACTCACATTCATTATATTTATCTACATCAAAATATGCTATTTGGTGCTGTATCTCTTCTATTTGATTATTAGTCCTAAAAGCAGAGACTATAACTATCTACCAATCTAATTTTAATGTCCAACTATATTCTGTAGAAGTAATTTAAAATGTCTTGCACACAAATGGGGTGATCAAAGAGAACCTAACACCAACGTAGGACAGATCAGTTTCAACATCTTCAGTTTTACTGTTTTTAAGAGCTGGTTTTGGCCTCTAGTTGTGACCCAGCATAGCAGGCTACGTAAGGAAAAGAAAGATGAATAGGGAAGTTGGCTGTACACAGATCAGTAAAGCCAATGTGATCTGAATCATGATTTGTGTGAGTGTGTGGAAAATAATGGCACCAAGAGATGGGTGTTCTGTGCTCACTTTATTTTTGACTTTGCAAAAAAACCACATAGGTGGTTCATGGAAACTGTATACTGGTCAGCATCAATCTGTTTTCATTGCTCATTTAATACCAGGGAGAATAATCCAGACAGCAACAGAGAGGCAAAAGAAACAAATAATTGTTGACTAAATTGATGCCTTCCTCAAAAGAGAAGACAGAAAGCAAAAGAGAGAGACTACTTTTTCAAAATCACTATTTTGTTCTTCCCATGAACAGAAAGTCCAGCCTTGACCATCCATTCTCTGAGATGGCTAAACCATTCACACCAAGGCACACACCTGTCAACCCGTGTACATACTGGGTGGTGCCTCATTCAGATTGGTCTTGGAAACCAATCTATTAGATATTCTTATATTAGTCACTTTTATAAACAAAAATATAAAGGTGCTCACAAAAGCTTAAGACTCTTAAATCAAGTAGGTTTTCATACTGTGGAAGATAGAGTATGCAAGTGTTCTTAAGCAATTTAAGCAGTTTACCACAAGCTGAATGGATTAGTAATTTTATGCTACATGTAAAGCATGAACTTTGTGAAATTTATGTGTAGAATTATCCTTCCAAGCCAATCATTAGGTATAATATTAATATCTGTTTACATGATATGAATAAGGATACATAGAAGCATGTCAAAAATATATTGCAACCATTTAAAAAGTCTTATGAGGGAGGGTTTTTGAAAATTAACTATTCAGATTGATTACTTTTCCAATTTCATTGTTGCTGATAGGTTATTTTCTTATATGACATTCATGTTGCTCAATATTACTCTTTCCAGTCCCTCTAAAAATCTTTTTTGTTCTAAAAATTAAATCTTCCCCTAACATTCATTTATAAATTATTTCCCTCCCAGAGGATAAATATTAGCACAGCACTCTTGTGTCAACCCGTTTTAGAATTACCTTGCCATTCTCCTGTATTTCTGTCATTAGTATTTCCCGTCAATTTTATTTGGTTGTGTCATATCACTTTGCATGATGTTATTAGAGAATATTAAAGTAATTGACAGTCTAGTATCATAGGAAAAAATCATGTTTTTTAATTGGGAGATGAAAGGAAGGGGGTGAGGTTGTAATTCTAGGATTGGTGGATTCTAGGGAAAAGAATCTTCTTCAAGATTCTTGAAGGAAGAATCTTTAAGAAAGAGCCAATGTCCTAAAACAAATTAAGACAAGGACATGAGGGTCAGTACTGTGCGTGCTAACAATAATGCCTTTCTTCCTCCTTGCGCAGAAGATAAAATACAAAACCAATCCATGAAGCCAGATTTTTAGAAACAGGTCAGCATGGGGGCAGGCTAGCTTTTCAAAGTCATATCAAAACAGTGCTATTTTAAAAGATACATATCTTCTGACCATCAAATACTTTCCAGCTCTCACTGAAGAATCTGTATCTGTAGTTCCTTTTGATGCTGTTAGACTATCTACCATAAGGGATCTCAGAGTGGTATGTAAACAGTTAGTCTTCACAAACCCCGCTTAAGGTAAAATGGCAGAAGAGGATACTTTAGAAATGGAAAAATGCTAACAGATCATGTCGGGAAACTGAGGTACAAGAAGGTTTAAGTTGTATTTCCAAGGACTGCCGGGTCAGGACTGGCCCTGCATGATTTCTGTGATAACACACTGCTTCCCTGCCCACCATTTCCATTATGCTAATGTTGAAATTAAAGAGTGAAAAAGCCGACACTGATGTTAGCCTAAGATTTAGGGGCTACCATCGTTAAATAACCTGTCATGTCCCGGGCATTGGAGTGGGGGTATCACGTATCATGTACATGGCTAGTGTATCATGGCTAGAGCCGAGCACTCGCTGCCTGAGGTCAGCCAATCCAGTGATTGCCTCAAAATTGATGGTGAAATGTGTGCTTATGGGATTGAATAACACAAAAACAGATCAAAGGACTTCCCCATACTCTATCCTGGGAAAAATGTGTAGGTGATTTTTGCCTACACATTTTATGTTGAGTTGTGATGTGCTGTTGTGCCTTCTCACAACCTAGGTTCAAGCTGAAGCAAAGTGGGAAGCGCAGCTCTGGCTGTCAGGAGACATTGTCTTTAGCCATCTCTGTGGCTGTCTCCAGGGTTCTCACAATGTGAGTCAACATTTTGGGTCTTCAGTTTTCTCATCTGCAAAGTAAGGTGGTTAAAGGATTTTTTAAGATACCTTTCCTTTGAAGAGTTTATAATTCTAAGTGGAGGCAGCCCTTGACAGATCCTCCAAAGGTTTAACACAGAGTTCCAAGCATTCTAGAATATAATTCATTTGGTATAGATAGTGAAGCCAGGAACTGGGATCGGTATGTTTTCCTAAATGTTAATGTTTCATTATATTAGTTCTGTGCCTTTAGTGATCTAAGACCTAATGAGTAATCTTCTCAGAAACATACAAACTTAGAAATTCAGAGCATGGATAGCCTTGTATGCACACCTTTGCCTTTTATTAATTTTTGATGTTTTCAAAATGCATAGTATATTTTGATGACCCATTCATGAGATTACTTAGCAATCCAAGGGAATGGTTGAGAGTGCTTTTCCTCCACCAGACCTGCCCATTCCCCTTTCTGTTTGCCACGTGTTCACCACAGGAAATTCCTCTCAAAGAAGCACGTGAGGGCTCCTGTCTTTGAAGTGGCTACAGAAGATGCTCTACAGGAGAGAAGCCAACAGTTTCTAAACAGTAATTTGTGTCTACCTACCAGGCTTTCCACTCCCCCACCCCCCCACCCCGCCCCCAAACCATTTTATTCCACAGAGAGCAAATTCAGCAGAAGTTAACAGATACTTCAAAGGCTAAAGTGTAGAGTACTCAGATACCAAACTGCTTCTTCAAGTGAAACCAGCTCTTCCGCTGCCTGAGTACTTTCTCTTAAAGATTCTCCCAAGTCAACTCTTTCCCTTCTTCCACTTGTAAGTACTGCTCTGGCAACTCTAATTATTAGCAAGTTAATTTGTCTTCCTTTTTACAGAACACCCAAAAAGTATATTTATTTCCTCAGAGTTCCCTTATTTTGTTAAAGGATCACTCTTCCTCTTAGAAAGTGCCATAGTCTAGTCACTGATGACAATAACTTGTTAAGCTTTGAGGCTGATCTCCTTGCTAATCCCACTCCACTGTGTTGCTATGAAAATCGAGGAAATTACATAACAGAGTATTCGGCGCATACATTATTTAATATGTACCTATATAAATTTAAAGAGCATATATACAAAATAATAAATGTTTTAATCACTGTTATCAAAATACTTCTGGAAAAATATATCTATGTGTATTGATGAAGTATGCAGAGAAACTCATAATTGTTTGTTCATATTTACTGAAAACTAATAGAAAATGTGTTTCCTTGCTATGCTTAACAGGAATTACCTACAGTTTTCTTAGTAAACCACATAGTACTTTGGAATTTATAAACTAGAAGTAAAATTTATGATTAATACCTATCTGAAGAGGTCATTCTTCTGTATAGTCCTTTTTCACCTTAATGAACCTCAGCCTCTCTCTCTGAGAGCCACTCACTGATCCCCCACTGCCCCCTACAGTATGAAATTCCCACTAAGATAAACTTGTCAGAACTTAAAAATGCTGGCACAAATCAACAGTATCATTTGAAAAGCTTCATTTGGAGGTTTTTAAAAAGCCACAAAATTATACTACAAAGGCTATCCTTGCATAATGCCATTGGAGGTATGGAGTAGTCATTACAAATCACTCAGCCAGAATGTATGTGCCCAGAGCCTGTAAAATGATCAGGCCCATTGACTCAGAAATTCCACTTGTGGAACTCAGTCCTAAGTAATCCTAATATGGAAAAAGTTTTATGCATCAAGTTGTTCTTCACAGTGTTATGCAAAACAGTGAAAAATTATATTAAGACATAATTTAAATAAAGTGTTTAAGAAAACCATAAAATATTGGGTAGCTGTTTAAGCATCCTGTTTAGAGAATATGTAACACAGAAAACTGCCCTGCTGTCCTTAAGCAAACAACAACAAGCAACACAAAGTAGTCTTTCAGTGGAAAAACACTAGATGGAAAAAACAGAAAAACATTTTCTTAGGTGAGTTAACTATACATGACTTCCCCTCTTCCATTCGTCTCCTTTTCAGTATTTTCCAAAAATCTTTAGAGGGTGTACTAGTTTATGATGGAAAAAAGTAATGAACTGAAAATAAAATTCTATAAGGATTCATAAAAAAGAAAAAGGAATACTTATACCCAGGAAATTAAGTACTGCAAACTCTAATGAAGTCCAGTTTATGTTCCTGAATGAGTAATGGGTTTCGCAAGTTATAATTACTACAAAGACAGCTCACAATGTGAAAACCTCAGTTTGTAACACGGAGACAAAAATCTCAGGGCTGATTTTTCAGTTCCCTGTAAAGAGACAAGCCAGGAATAAATGTTATGAATAGCTAGAAAGGAACTACTCTTTGGAGGTCTGAAAGTAGTTAGATATTACTAACTATCGCTGTCCTGTCTAGCTGCCTCAGAATTTGACTTCTCTAAGTTAGCTTATTAGTAAACTGAATGGATTGAAACCAAGTGAATAGGAAAAAAAGCTGCCTAAAATAGATTTTAGTAGATTTTATTAGCATTATTCAGGCAAATGGGGTTTTGAAAAGTTAATTCTGCTCAAAATTTGATTTAGTTTTATACAATGAACTTTATCGTCCAAGCTGTTTTTCTTTCTATGGTTCGAATTCAAATACAAAACTAAAAACAATGTGGAAATGATAATGACCAATAATAAATCACAGACTTTTCAGAAGTAAAAGAAACCCTCTATTTTACAGATGAGAAAGAAAATGAAATACTTGTCAGAGATCCCAGATAGATGGTGTGGGAGCTGGGCCAGAAGCCAGGTCTCCTGAGGCTGGCGCAGTGTGACATTGGGAGAGGGGGACGCCATCACTTCGAGTGGAATTTGGGCATCCTGCCAACATTCTCCCTGGCCTGGGATCTGGCAACTACCTTCCTCTGGCCTCATGACTCCCACTTAGCACTAACAGCTCATTAATACAAAAGGAAGAAAAGACTCTACTTTTTCAGTGTCTATTATATGTCAAGTACTTAGTACACATTATGCAACTGCATTTTGCTGCCATTGTGAAAAGTAAATTAATTATTTCCTTTAAGCACTTGAAGAAACTGAGGTCCTAAGAGTTTAAGTTCATCGTGATTTGACCTGTACTGTCTTTTGCTGCTTTTTGGTAGTAACTTCTTCCATTGTTAGGCAGCTAAGATAGAACTTCTTCCACTGTTAGGCAGCTAGGATAAAACACGGGGTATATTAATCAGAGTTCCCCAGAGAAAGAGAACCAATAGGATGGATGGATGGATGGATAGATGGATGGATGGATGGATGGATGGATGGATGGATGGATGGATGGATCGATGGATGGATGGATGGATGGATCGATGGATGGATGGATGGATGGGTGGATGGGTGGATGGATGGATATAGATAGACAAATTTATTACAAGGAACCGGTTTGTGTGATTATGGAGGCTGACCATTCCCAAGATCTGGCAAACCAGAGATTTAGGAGAACCAATGGTGATGTTGCAGTCAGGGTCTAAATGTCTAGGAATGAAGTTCCTAGGTATAAGTTCCATTGTGAATGTCAGCAGGTTTAAGACAAAGGAAGAGCCAATATTTCAATTGAAGTATTTATTACTTCTGGGAGGGTCAGCCATTGAGTTCTAGTCAGGCCTTCTCAGATGGGGGTGGGCAATCTGCTTAATTAGTCTGCAAATTCAAATGTTAATCTCATCCAAAACAGCCTCACAGATACATCCAAAATAATGTTTGACCAAATGTCTGGGCACCTTACGTATAGCCCAGCTGAACTGACACATAAAATGAAACATCACATATCATGTTCACCAGTATATTCAGGGCCTATACAGAGGAGGCAAGAAAGGCACCCAGGGGAAAATTTAAAGATATTCTCACTCTTAGGTATGCAGAGTTTCTCCAAAAACTGATGTCAAAAAAAATCAGAAATACTCAGCATGGAAATATGATAATTATTTATAATTATATTCTATTACATTAATTAATTATATTTATTAATTATTATATTTATATTCTATTTACTTCTAATTGTTTATTTTGGAATGACTAGAAATCCACTTATGTTTTTCATTGAGAATATTTCCTATTGAGTGAGCTCTTATTTCCATAAGAGCACAAATAATCAAATTTTTGTGCATTATAGAACATCAGTTATTAAAGATCAGATTTGAATTACTTCACTTTTAGCTAAAGGCAAAACCTGCAAATTATAGAACCTATTCCTCCAATTTAGTTACCATGATTTTTCATGGTTATTGGGAGGACTAAATTAATCTAACATATAACATGTAAAAACATGTTTTAAACTATTAAGTGAAATAAAGAAAGGTATCATGATTTTTAGTTGATTGATTGAATAACTTCTTCCCTCATTTCAAGAAGCTGTACCAATTTACATTCCCTCCCTCAGCTTATGAGTATATGTTTCCTCAAACTCTGGACAACATGAGACATGGAAGGATAACTTTCCAAACAGAAGTCTGCAGATATCCAAGAAATCAGATAAATTTAATAATTACTTTGAAAACCAAAGACATTCAGCCAGTCTGGAGCCAAGTGGATTTTGTTTCAGTGCCATTATAGCTTCCCAACTAGATGTTGACTTAGGTGATTTGATATTTGCCTTATAAAGTGAGAGTCTCCAAATGAAACTGCTTCTTGAAAATTTGATTTTGATGTTATACATACTTAGGCATCCCACTGCCATGGTTCAAACCCAGGCTCTGTTGGTAACTCGTGTAATCTTGGGCAAATTACTTAATTGTTACATTCCTCAGTATTCATTAATGTTCAGTGGAGTCGGAAATAATAGTACCTATGGCTCACAGAAGTGGTACAAGTATTAATGAAAAAATTTATATCAATTACATAGATCTTCTGGCACATAGAATTGATAAATGTCCAGTAAATGTCATCTTTATTACTAGATTAAATCACATGACATTCAACCATTTGACTACTAAGAATGACAATTTCAGTGAGTCAAACTAACATTTCCTAAAGCCATACAACACTGACCTCTTCTAATAGTGTAAACACTTACTGTTCAGGGTCCTTACTGTAACACATGCTCCAAACTGTGCTGTGCGGTATCCTATGTATGCAAGCAAGAAAATATCTAAGTAATAAAGATGCAGATTCAAGAAAATCTTCATTTCAAAGAGTTCGAGTTGCAATTTCACCATGATTCTGGAGTCAGATCACTTGAATTTAAATCCCAGCTCCATGACCCCTGTCATGTGACCTTAGGCAAGTTTTCTAATCTTTTTTGTGACCCAACTGCCACCTTTATAAAATAGGCATATTGATAGTTCTTATATACAGGATTATGGGAGAATTAAACTAGACAGTGATGAAAAGTGACTAGCACAATGACTGGCCCATAGAATAAAGTTAATAAGTGTTAGCTGTTTTCCCTTTTTTTCTTTGGCTGTTCCTTCCTTCCTCTCCCTTCTTTAATTTGTTAAAACATGACTTAATAATTCTAGAAGTAAGAGTGTTAATCTTCAAGTCCAGCAAAAAGTCACAGTAAAAGTCACAGTAAAAGAGTCAAGTACCAGTGATTCTACACGTGACTTTTTTATACTTTCAATAAGTATTTAGCAATGAAAGTTGAAGAAATGAAAAACCGTTTATATGAAATGGCTGAAGAGGTTGGGTGTTTGATATAGAGAAAAGACAATTTGAAGGGGATGTGAGCTGTCCTCAAATGCCTGTGGGCTGATTTTTACCCTCAGAAAGAGGGTAAAACGTATTCCCTCTGGCTCCAGAGGTGAGGGAGAGGTCTAAGGCCAAGAATTATACATATGACCAGGCATTCCAAAAGAGCCTCAAAGAGGATTTGGGTTTCGTCTGTGTTTTTGGTGGTCTGTGGCACCCTTGGCATGGAGGACACTCAGGGGACCTGTTAAGAGGGAGTTTGTTTATGCAGTGGCCCGGGAGCCAAGGGGCAGGCGATAATGCTCAACATTTCTACCAAAGTTTCTAAGTCCTGGCTCTCAGGCTCTGGTTTTTGTGAGGACATGGACTTCACATTGGTGTCTTCAGATCAGGGTCTTAAACCATGTTGCTCTCAATACTAACTGACGAAGCTCAAAGCCAGAGTGAGAAAAGCGATACTCTCCCCATTTCTGCAGGGAATACCACACTGTTCTAAGGGAATACCAGTGAATAATATTGCCTTGCTTGGCCTCTGAGTCTTTGTTTATAGTTCAGGGAGCATGGAGAGGCTGGACCTCTGTTTGTAAAGCAGCCTTCTCCTCAGGACCCCACTGTAGCAGCAGAGGTCAAGACATATCCCCCATATCGCACATATAGTGCCCTTCTAAGAACTCAGAGAAATAGCTGGGCATTGCTAGGGGAGAAATGGGAATACATTAAACCAGAGAGTCCGCATCACAACAGAGGGACAAGTCAGCAAATTTTAGTATATAAATGCAGGGCAGGGCTGTCCAAATGGTGAGCCCATAACTGATAGAGCCTTGGGATATTTAGTCACACCAGGAAGGCAGATTTAGTCCATCATGAAGAAGAACATAAATACTAAACAGTCAAAAATACTAAATAAAACCTGCCTTGATATATTCCTTGACACCAAAAGTGTTCAATTAGAGTCTAAGAGACCACAATTCATATATTTTTCAGAGAAAGGTTGGGCATAAGGTAGATGAACACTGGGAGCTCTTCCAATTCTGCTATTCTGTGACTTCTAAAAATACAGCCAGAGAGGGCAAAGACAAATTGGATGAACATGGAGAGATAATACAAAGCTAAACTGCCTGAAATCAAGCAGCTGTTTAAAAGGAATATGCAACTGGTGAATAATAAAACCACTCACACTTTTAGCTATTTAGGATGAATTCTCAAGCATGTAATGAACTAATGTTTTCAACAGCTTTGAATTTAAGAAAGTTATTTTCTAACTTGCTGGATATATTAATGATCTAGTGAAATGAGTTACTTAAAGGATCACAGGCCCCCACAAATGGAACTTTGTTAGACAGAGAGCAACCCCGCAGCCTTACAAAATGTTAATGTGGAAAATGCCACAAAGAAGTAACTTTTACATTGCCATCTGCTGGCTACTGCTATAAGTGACTGCAATATAAATATAACACATCCTAATCAAGTTCCCATTGGAAATCAGAATATTGATTGAACATACAAATGATAAGAATCAAATTCCTTCACTAAGTATTCAAAGGCCAAATACCAGAGTAATTCTACAAATCTCTTGGGGATCGATCTGGTTAGTGCTTTACATAGGAAATGTTTTATTTGGGCTTCACTTCAGATGTGAATCCTCCGAGTGGTAGGTACATCTATTGCTAATACTAAGTAGTCCTTGGAACTAACAAGCATCCTAACAACAACTTTTCACACATAACTTTTTCAGACGCCATTCAATTCCCAAAACCTGTTTCCTAAGTGTAGTTCTAGACATTTCATTTGAAACAGCTGATTTGCTCATCTAGTATCATAGTGACATCAGTCATAAAAAATTTATGTCCAAAAAAATGTATCAAGTTGAAAACAGATACATTAGGCCACATTATCTCAAGTACATAAAAGTCATGAAATTAAGCATAGAAAAAGTTGTTTAAAGTGTGCTCATATCAGGCTTACGGACCTCAAACCACACCCTAAAGAATACCAGGAACCCTATGCAGGTAACTGATTCCTCTGCCAACACAACTCCCCTCACTATTATTTCCAAATGGACTCCACTGTCTTCACACCCCAAACTTTTTTTGCTCTTGCTACTCTAAATTCTCAGTTAAGACATAACTGGAATCATCCTCTATTCCCTCATCTTCATTAACACCCACATTTAATAAGTCCTGGCAATTATTGCAGAGATAGTTCTGGAACCTGTTTCTTTCTTTCTCTCACCACTACTTGCCTCAGTTCAGGCCCTTGTCATCTCTTGTGATGCCTTAAATAGCCTCCTAACTGGCTCTTAGTCCTTAATCCTGTGTACCTCCCTATGAGTCATTCAGTATACTTACAATGTCCATTCCACCCCCATCTGCCTTAGCAAAGCTCTGCCTACTGAATATCTTGTATGACCTGATTTAGTTGTCACCTCCCCTGTGATGTCCTTTCTAGCACATAGTGTTTGAAAACATACCAGATCAATGGCAAAATATGCTGACTTTATGTTCTCATAGCACATATCTAGGGCATTTGATGTGGTCTGCAGCTAGTTCATCCCAAGTCTCTGTACGAATTAGGTAGATGTGTCCCTTCTGGGCAGAGGCAACTCTGTGTCAGGCTATATATATGCTATGTGAGCTGGAAATCAGCCCCACCAGCCACTTTGATCAGGTTCCTTTACACTATGAAAAACTAATCAATTGTATGTGTTGACCCCACTGACTTATCACATTATTATGACTTATTGATGTCAGACTTCTCTTTCAGCAAGTGAATTCCTAAAGTGCATATCAATTAAAATTTGTCTTCTCAAAACCTAGGAGGCATCAATAGTATTCTTTGATTATTTTTTGGAAATGAGTTGATATTCCAGAAATTAACAGAGGAAGACCTCTGACAGATATGTGCATAAGTGTTTTCAGTTGTGTAGTCTTGGACAAGTAACTTGACTTCCTCATGGCCTAGTTTCCTCATATATAAATTGTGGTTAGTTGGGGCCTCCCTGGTGGCACAGTGGATTGAGCAACGCACTATGAAGCAGACCAAAGCCACTGCAGCACGAGATCAATCTCTGCTGCCTGCCAGGGAGGGGACCCACATGGCATAGCAGACCTCTCCTGCCTCGCCCTGCTGCTCCCCTCAGCAGTGTGTTTCAATCGGTCGGTCTGTCTGTTCTGCTCGCCACTCTGTTTCTGGTGAATCCTCTCACCTCCCTGGACTTTGGCCTGTACCCCAGCTCTTGTATACATAAATAAATAAATCTTAAAATAAATAAATAAATTGTGGCTAGCAATAGTACCTACCTTAAGGTTGCTATGAGCCTGTGATGAGACAATATCTATAAAGCTCTTAGAAGACTACTCAGCCCAGAGTATGAATTATATAAGTACTGAATGCTATTGTTAACATAGGATAAAGGAGTATTCTAAGATGAATCTTTTTAAAATTTGACAACAAATAAGACAGTTTTGTAGGAACAATCCTTATGCAAGGATTCTGATCCATCTTAAGTGCCTAAATTTGACCCCATTCTTCCACTTATTACCTGTGTTTCCTTTATTCACCCTGGTTGTTTTTGCTATCAAGTGCGTATAATAATGAGATCTATTTTACACATTCATTAATTCCACAAGTAGTTATCCACTGTTGAGTATCTTTTAGAAGCTGTTCCACGATCTGGAGTTATATGATATATATATATATCATATATACTTTATCCTTGCTTTCATGAGCACACATTGAATGGGAAAGTCAAACAGTCAAAATTCAAAATTATCAATTATTAATCATTATTCTAAATGCTATGAAAAAATATGTAGAAAAGGATACTCAGTGATTTAAGGGAGAAATGTTTTAAAGAGGAGTCAGAGAAAGTTTCTTTAGGGAGGTGGCATTATATCACAGACAAGGGGGAAGCAGAGAGCAAAATCTGGCAATAGAGCAATATAAGAAAAGGAAACTCCTTGTTCAAAGGCCCTGAAGCAGGAAGGATGAGCTTGGGGGTTAGGGGACAGGAAGGCTAACTAACTACTTGGCTACTGTCAAGTTAGTGAAGCAGAAGGTGAAGGAAATGAAGCACCCCACATTCCTGGCACCAATACTTTCAGATTTTTAGCTCTGGAATAGTTCCCCAATCTATTTCTCCCTCCTTTTTGTTTGTAAGTTTTCTCATTACCCTTTTTCTGCCCCTGATTATAGTCAAGCTCCCTTCAAAACTATCTTCCATAGTGCTAACAGGAGGATCTAAATATGTAACTGACCCACTATTCTTTTCTCTGCAGATTTTCATTGACTTAATATTGTCTATAGAGTAAGTCCCATTTGCCTCAGCACAGTAGACAAAATCCCTTAGAACTTAGCCCTGCCTACCTCTCTACTACTAACCTTGTTCATATATTCCAGCCACACCAAAATACTAGTTCCCCAGATAATGTATTTCTGATCTCTAAGTCTTGCTTCAAGCTATTTCCTTTCTCTAAAAACCATTCCCTCTTTCCACATTTCTATTTGACTAATTCAATAATCAGACTCAGCTCTCTGTAGTTACTTCTCCTGTGTTCTCATTGTAACCTAGGAATATCATAGTACAATACAACTTACCAAGAATTATTAGGATGATCTGTTTATATATCTCTGCCTCTCCAGTTAGTCACTGATTTTCTCAAAGGCAGGGAATTAGTTCTTAATCATATTTTGCCCTCAGGGCATGATCTGAGTTCTAAGAGTAGCTAAGCAAGAATGCATTTATCTCCTGTATGTTGCCAGCTAAGAACTCCCTCCCTAATCCGTCCTTCTGTCCCAGGCGCAGGACATACACCTGTGAGGTTTTGTTCAAGTGTGAATGAGTTTCAACAGCTACCTGCCATTTATCAAGATTCTTTAATCACATTCATTCATTAAATGCAAAATGAAGACAAAATGGACAGCTCAGGAAAGACATCCATTTGTCTGAGAAAAAAAAGGGGTGGGGGGGGGGGAAGAACAGAAATTGCCTGTTCTGACTTTATAGTTTTAGCTAATAAGTTATAAAAGAAAATCAAATACTTTAAGAAGCAGGTTTATTTTAAATAAATCTACCTCCACCATTCATCCATCTGTTATTTAAACAGAAGTATCACCTGTCAAGTATAATCACTATATCTTTAGTGTCATTTTCTTGATACTTAAAAGACAGTATGGAATTTGAGGCTGGTGTTAATTATTTTTCAAATTTAATAGATTATGTTTTAATAGATTGTTTCATTAAATTTCCTTTTGCATTAAGGACAGAGTTCTAGACTACACTAGAAGATTATAAGATATTTTAAATCTTAAGCATTCACAAAATTTTTTTAATATTTCAATGCCCTATTCACCCCCCCCCCAATAACCTGAGGAAAAATCAAAAGTATAATAAGAAAGAAGAAATAAATCAATGCTGTGGAAAAACTACTACCCACCTAACACATAAACTGAGGATTTACTTATTACATCCCTGAGACAAACCTACAAAATGTTGAGTCCATTTTCTTCAGAAAAAAAAGAAACCTCTGTGAGTTATTTCTAACTTCTCTACCTCCTCCAAAAACTTTCTCCATTATTTGAGATTGGCATTCCCTTTACTGGACTTGTATTACCTCTCAGATGAGATATAGGCCCCTCACAACCTCCCAGAAGCTATCTTCCCCTTTAAGACCTCCATGCATGGAGGTTTGAGCTCCCCAAGTGGAGGTATTTTCCTTTTGCTAGTCTGATGAGCACTCATCTTTCAGGAATTAACTCAGACTCCACCTGCTCAGTGAGATTGACTCCCTCCTCCAGGTAGGGGAAAAGTTGTCTTCTTTGTGCCTCAGGCAATCTTGTACCTTCCTGCTTCATTTGGATGAGTGTGATGAATATTTGTTTTCTAGACTGTGAGCTCCCTGAGGTCAGGGACCATGTTTATTCCTCTTTGTGTGCTCTGTGACTCATTCAGTGTCTGTGTTTGTTGATTGACAGTACTTGACTCAGAGGGAAAGACTACTATGTAGAAAAGACCAACTCCCTGTTCACTAAGGGTTCAGGTGAATGGAACCAAGTTTCTCCCAACTCAGCAAATACAGCAGGTTGACTGACACTCCAGCAAAAGCAGCCTCCCTTCTGACAGTGGCCCTCCACAATCAGCTACAGAATGAAGGGCATTTTTACCAAACTCTTAATCCCCAAAGTTTCCCTCTCACAACACCCATTCTCTTCATCAGGGACATTTTAAGTTAAATGAGTTTAATCCAAAACAAAATGCTTTATTGAATATCATTCCTTTCTGCTTCACCACAACAATTTAAAAGATTTTTATTTGTCCAAGTAATTTAAAGTCAGGAATAAACAAAGAGGATAGGCCAGCGGTGAGGATTTGTTTACACGCCTTTACACCACCATGTAAGGAAGACATAGTGGAGTTTACATTGGTGCCATGTATATGACTATAGAACCAGATGTTACAAGGTACCTTGTAACTCATCTCCTCTAAGCAATAAAGCCTTTTTTTCTGGCGAAAGTTTGAGAAACTTAACTGCTGTTTTCTATCAGCAGATACAACAGATGGCTGGCACATGCCTGCTTTGCTAAATGAAATGGGCTCTCTGTAGAATTACTCTTTGATCCCTAGTGGCATGTCCACAACACCACAATGCAAAATACCACAGCATAGCAGACTCTAAACATTAAAGGTTTAAAGCCATGCTTTTGATATCAGTACCTTCTTTAAATATCATGGCCATAGTATGTAAACATATTCACATTCCCACTTTGAAACCACGGAACAGGGGTCAGAAAAGGAGGCATTTCCTTCATTTGGTGACATATAACCACGGCAAAGGTATGGCAGCGAACCCCAGGAGTTCAAAGGTATGTGACCACTTGAGTTGTGACTACCTACACAATCATAACTCCATTAGGAAAAAATGTGGACAGTTCACATTGAGGGATTTAAATAATAATAATGTGTTACCATAACTTCAGAATTAGAAGGAGGTATTTAAGGGTATTTGGTGTTCCTTTGAAGAGGGGGAGGAAGTACATGAATTAAAATCCAGTCTCAATTGTTTTTCTTTGATTTTTGTCAAAGGAAGAAAGTAAGAAAAAAGCATTTGAATAGAGTTCTCATTAACTCAGTCACTCCAGTGGGAAATTTGAGACTGAAAACTGTAGCCAGTGTAAGGGTACTAGTGTTATAACAAATCAAATGCTACATTAAAACAGGAGCTAATTAGTGCTTTAGTGTCACTTCAATGAGAGAAATGGATTATTCACATAATATTACAGAAACATGTCAGTGGAATGATTGTTTTTTAATTTGCAAAAATCTGAATCAGAGAAATGTCATCTTCCTGATTTTTCTCTTTTTTTCTCTAGTAGGTGCTTTTCTCATTTTAAAGCTGAATTTGAGTGCTACTGACTACACCCATCCACAAAGCCCACTATTTAAAGTCCCAAATCTTTCCTTATGCCTGATATTGTATTATTATCATTTCTGGCAGTTTTCAATAATCAGCGCTTTTTTTTAATTGATAAGGAACTAGTAAGGGTATGAACTCATTTATAATTAACCTTACACACTGGAAAATCTTTCACTTAATGCAGTGTATTGCCAGCTTATCTATATGCACTGCTCTGGATGGTCACACATAAAACAAAGGAGCACACGTTTGCAGTTTAACCAAATACCAATATCATCACTTTTTCCAAAATGTACCATCCACACCTCCAAAACAGCAGACAAATCCTCCTCTACCTTTCCCATACCCATAATAATGCTTCTAAGTTTTGTTTGTAAACTTGAAATTGAGAAAAATAAAGTGATTCCACTGACTTCTAGTGGTTAAAATAACTACGACCACTATGTATGACAAAGAGCTTGCTCCTGAAATTTAGACCTGTTAATACAGAAGGTTAGAGCTTATTTAGTAATCCAGGTGCTGGGTTTGAAGTTAATAGTGGCTGGTTATCTTTACCCAGGGAATTTCTATTCCATACACACCAATTTCACCCTAAGCCTTGACAATCATTCCTGAAATCTTGGCATTTGATCATAAGCAGGTTGGAAAACTAGTACATGTGGTTCTGCACAAATCCATAACCACTGCTTTAAAAAGAAAAGTTTAAAAAATGTCAATATGAAAAGAGATGCCCTATTCACTAATTACTAGATCCATTGTACTTTAGCATTTTTATGTAGGTGATATAATATATTGTGGTTACTAGGATCAGGGAGTTTATTAAGATCTTTATGAATAAAGATCTATTTATGAGATCTGTATAAATAAAAATTTTCAACCTTTCACTAAATTGGTTCACACAGAAGTCAACAATGGTGTCATATTAGATTTGTCTAACAAAATTCCTCATTAAGGTTTTATTTGAAAGCCATTAGATTTAGAAAGGGCTATTTTCCAAATAAAATGTTTAATTAGTGCCTAGTTTAGGAAACCAAAATGGTAGCTCATGGTCCCTACCTGTCTCAAATTTAGGGAAAAATTAGTATAAGGAAAGCTTCATTGAAAAATATCAACTATTAAAGTTATATATAATAATATAGTATTTTCCTTAATTACTAAAAATCCTTAAAGTCTAAGCCTCTTTAGCAGAAGTTTTTCTCTCATCCAAAAACCTTAAGAAAGGGCATGTTAGATAAGAAATATTTTAAATGGGAGATAAAATGGAGACAGGGTTTCCCATATAAAATGGGGATTTCAGTGAAAGACAGAGGTCAACTAATCTAATTTCTGGAAGGGAAACCTTTAAAAGTAGATTGTGGGGGATATCAAAAGAAACTGATGAGAATCAGAGATAAGTATTAGTGAATTCTTTGGGCTCCATAGTTATAAACAGCCATAAAAACATTCTTACTGTAAAAAATTTTTAAAATTACATAACATATATCCATTGTGGAAAAACTGAAGTGTAACATATGCAGGTGAAACTAATGTTACAGTTTAAAGAACCAGTTTTTTCTCCTACTTCTACTCACATGGTTTGTTAATGGAATCAAACAGAATATACTGTTAATAACTATTGACTTCTGATGATATCAAAAAGATGTCTGGAATAGTCTTATTAATGTTTCATTGTATTTTCCTACAACTACTGCTGGACCTACCATTTTTTAAAATTTTACTTTTATAAATAGCATATCCATGATTATTTTCATGGGATGAATCTCTGGAAGAGAAATTTCCCAGTCAGAGAGTCTGTATTGAACCTTTTGCCACCAGAGTCAAATTGTCCATAGAGGGTAAATGGGCAGAGCCACCTCTGTGGATGCCCATTTCTCTACATACTAAAACTAAAAAAGAAAAAAAAAAACTTTCAACCAACTTGATGTGAGGCAATGAGTCTTAGTAGAGCATGAACTATGGAGACGACTGCAGCCACTGCAGCACGAGTTTGATCCCTGCCTCTGGCCAGGGAGAGGACCCACATGGCCCAGCAGACCTCTCCTGTGTGGCCCACTGCTCCTCTCAGCAATGTGGTTCAGTCGATCTGCTTATTCTGTTCCCCACTCTGTCCCTGGTGAATCCTCTCACCTCCCCCACCCCCCGCCCCTCTGGACTGAACCCCAGTTCTTGTATGCATAAATAAAAAAATCTTTAACAAAAAAAAAAGTAGAGCATGAAATGTTCTAAATGGTCCCCAAAACACCTTGGGTTACTGGACATAATATTTTGGAAGTAGATAACATCTAGCCCTACTAGGTCTCCACTCCTAATGTTATTTGAACTTCCTCCATATGTTGCAAAAACATATAAATATTGTTTAAAATTTCATTTATCAGTTATGTATTTTGCTTGTGTTGAAATCCCTAAATGTTTGATATGTTTGGATGAAATAACTAGATAATGGAATGAACTTTTCATTTTCCATGTAGATGTTTTGATGTGGCTTGGCTTTAGCCATAGATGTCTTTCAAAATACTTAATTGGCATTGAAGTAATTATTTTTCCCATCTTCAAAATTTCCATGCATTTAAAAATGATGGTGCTGGAATCAAATAACTTTATTGAGTAACATTAATCAAATTTAAATGCTATTTTAAAACATCTTGCTGTTTGGCAATGTATGGATCCCACCATCCCCACCCCCTTCTTGGCCACCCTTCCTTCTAAGAAAAATAGATTTTTTTTCATGGTTACCTTTGGTAAGCTTCATGAGTAGACTGAGCTTTGAAAGTGAGATAACTGAGGTTCTAACATCATCCTGAATAATGAAACAATCTACACAGGCAGCTGACACATAACAGGAGATTCTAGAAGCTTCATTTCCATGTGAGTTGCACCATCTCTTCTAATTTCCTACCAGAAAACCCAGAGATTGTTTCATAGATTGTTTCACTTCGTACTCAACCATATGTCAATGTTTGTGAACAGGCACTAGACTATAAAGCAACAGGGGAAATAAGATGGAATGTAAGCCTTTGCTGCAAATGTTATTCATCAGAAGTCAAACTCACAAGTTTATATGAGAAATGAAGATAAATAATAGATAGATAAATAGGATAAATGCACAAATAAAAAATACAAACGATTGGCATTTTTTGTCTACAGTTACCAAACCTTTTCACTAGGGAGTGCAAGTCAAAACATCTTCTAATGGTTCTTATAAGTCCATAAAAGTATATGTATTTTCAAAAATACAGCATTAAGACTGGTCACATCTCACAAATGGTCAAACACTGTTAAACAGACTCAGGTGAAAAGAAAAGGAGATAAAAGGGCATCCATTGATTTATTACTGATTTCACAATATTTCAGAATTAGTTGTCCATTAAATATGTTAGAAGAGAGAATTGGAGAGAAAGGGGAATAATCTCCCTATTGAGTAATAGGAGCGTCTAGTGAGTGAACTTATCTGCGAAGGAGGGGGATGGTATTATGTGGATGACCTTCCTACTATGAACTTTAGTGGATCCAAAATAACTACTTTTTTTATGACACTAGAAATGCTGAAAGTTTTAGATTTGATCTATTTTAGAAAAAAAGAGTGAACAGACCTGAGGGGAAAAAAAGACATCTAAAATGGTCATGCCCCTACTGGAACAGGTAATTAGAATGAGCCAAAGTGGTTTCTCAATTCAAAGTAGTTACTTTTTATAAAGTGTTTCTGGATCACATTGTTGATAGAAATAGACATTTAAGGCATCTTAGAATAAAAAAAAGGACCTGAAATGTGATTTCAATTATAAATACAATGATTTTCATAGCAGACACATTTTACCAACTAATAAGCAAGAGAATTTATTACTTACCATTTGTCCTTTAGAGTAAATCCACCAATTACACAAAATAAATTGAACTCACTTAACATCTTATTCTCCCTTTCTTTCCAAAATCAGAGACCCTCTATGTAATAACAAAATTACATAAAAAGTTAACATGAAAGATGCTAATGTGCTAAGTAAAAGGAGTGCTTCTCCATAGAAAAAGTATTGCAGCTTTCTTTATCTGATGACAGTATTTAAGATGGTAACAAAGAAAAATCAATGTGCTGCAATAGTTTACAGACATTCTTACAAGACACTGTGTCTATAAACTATCAGAAATATGACATTCACATCAATACAGTGAAAACATTAAACATACCAACTGTCAAGTGCACAATGTCAAAAACACTACAGACCTCAAAATGTGTTGTAAAGTGTGTCACAAATGATTAGTATATAATATTAAGTGTTTTAAATATTATATTAAATATTAATGTCAATGATCAAAAAAGAAAGAGATGATGTTGGTATTTGGAGTCTTTACATTTTCAGCAGCCTGAAGACACTGAGTCTTATCAGAATAGTGAGATTAGGCACATTGCTTCCCCTTTTCTTTTGGGGATCTTTAATTCACAGGACAACTTTAAATAAATGAGAGTTAATTATTTATTGGCTTTAGAGATCAGATGAGAAATTACAACTAAAATTGTAACATATACCAGACTACACACTAAACAGCTGCCTGTCACACTCTATCTGTCATCAGGGAGTGGAAATATTGAGGGGTAGTGTTCTTTAACCTTTCTGGTTACCCACACTTACCTGCCCTGCAGCTTGCCAGGTAAAATTCATAGAGTGGATATTGACAGGAATGGCTGGCATTCTCTGTTGTGCTTTCCTGAAATCATGTGTGAAGGGGGCCATTTTACCCTCTGAAACAATCAGGATATCTTCTTCAAATCCTGGTTAAAAAAATAAAACTATCAAACTAGGTGAACTTAAGAGAAGTCGCATTAGAAGTTGCATGAAAAAAGAACACCAAAGAATTAAGTTAATTTTTGTTCACAAAGCACCTGCCTTGGTACAGACAGTGCTACTGGGATTAATTTTCCTCTCTATTCGGTAACAGTAATGCTAACAGACACGCTTTCAGGGGAAAGGAGTGCACAGGGAGTTAACTGATGCAAACAAACGCTGGGTCCACCTAAAACAAACGTAGGGTTGTAAAACTGGTAAGCACATGATCAGAACACTAGCTCAGCTCTGCTTTCGTGATTTTATATGCTTTCAGATGAAAAACAGATAATTAACGAACGGGGCAATCTTCCTTGGATATTAAGTTTTAAAAACATGCTAAATGATGCACCCTCCTTTAATAGAAGAGCTGGAAAGAGTGGAGATGCAGGCAGGGGAAGGTGTTGGGAGCGGGAGCCTTACCTATGAGCACTCTCGCTTGGTGAGCATCGATCCACAGGTACAGGCTCTCCTCCCGCGGCTGCCCGACCTCCGCGCGCAGCACCAGCAGGCACTGGAGGATGCTCCAGAGCGCGAGCGCAGCGGCAGGGAAGGAACTCCTTCGGGCCATGCTGCTCCGGACCTTTTCGGGGTGATGCTCGCTGCTGAAACTCCAGCGGCACCTAACCAACCTGCAGGCAGGCGGCTCTCAGCTGTCTCAGTTGGAGCTGTTCTGGCTTAGACCGCTGGGCGTGCAGCCTCCCGACACGGGTGCAAGAGTGAGCCAGGGAGAGCAGGAGGAGGAGAGAAGGAGGAAGGCAGGCGTGAGCCGGGCAAGAGGAGGGGCGCCGAAGGGAGAGGGGACGGAAGAGACGCAAGGTTGGCAAAGCTAGAGATGCCAGCATGCGCTGCGAGACCAACAGTCAGAGGGTTAAATATAGCCAGAGGAAAAGCGGGAAGGGCTGGCGCTAGGGAGGTGCGAGCGAGGAGTGACGAAGACCAGCTGGCCACCACTGGGGGGCGCCAGGGGCGGGGCCGCCCTGGACCCCCGGAGGCCGCGTTCACGCCATGGTGCGAGCACGCGCCCAGCGGGCGCGCGGTGGGGGCTGCTGCGAAGAACGATGGTGCAAAGGACCCCCGGGGTGTCACTGGTCTCTGTTTTCAGCTAGCAAGGCATGGGTGCAGGGTAAAGGGGTGAACTGACGCGGCAAGTTCTCACTGAGCGCTAACGATGGTCATGAGGATAACTCATCTGTACGCTACGCTAAACTAAGGCGCTTACCACTCTCTTTTCCCCTATCCGCCGCTGCGATTCCTCGCGCTAGCTTCTCCGATCTTCGTGTTCCCATCCGTTTAAAACCTGATTTCGGCTGTCCGGTGGTGCCCGCATTGCAGGAGCTTGGGACGCCGGGTTTTCATTCTGCACTTGTCAGGCACCATGCTGGGTGTTTTAACAGTCGGGAGGCTCGTCTCCCCGCTAGCCCTTCAGAGCCTGGAAGAGCTCCCTGGGCTCTGGACGACAAGCATGCTTGATTTCCTGGGGTTGGGCTCCCCAAAGTGTAAAAATCTTTGTGTTCGTTGGTGTTTGAGGAAACGTGGTGCGCTCTGGAGCTGAACTCGCTGGCGCTTGAAGTCTGGGCTGTGGCCTTGCCTAGGGGAAGCGCAGTTGGCTGTGAGTGGGATACAGCCGCACGCACCCGCCCGACCTGCAGAAAGCATTTAACTTGCCTTCTGCTTAATCCCTTGGATGAGCGAAGAAAACGGAAGCAAAAGTTTTGGTTTTTTTTTTAAAGAAACTTAGATTCCAGACTCAGAAAAGGGTTGTTTACTTCTCTTTGTTCTTTAGCACCCAGATGCTGTGACAAATGCCTCAAGGATCAAGTGTCTGCGGCTGGGTGTGGTGTCTCAGTGAGTCCTTTGTAGAATAGTGGACACCTCAAGAGGAAAAAACAAGCAGAAACAACAGAAGGGCCGCTGAACATGTGCATGCATTAAGTTAAATAAATGTTAGGTCGTGAGAAGTTACTAAACAGAACAGAATGTGCGTTTCCAATTATGAAATATTTTCAGCTGTACAACTGTTCATCTTTAAAAGGAATTAGACTAGAAGTCTGTCTAATTATGACTGGTTTGAATTTGCAGTGTCTTAATTTTAAAAGTACTTTTGTCTTAAGTGCTTACTTAATCCTCACAACTCTTTTAAGTTGGTACTACTATTATTCCTATTTTACTGATGGAAATGGGGCTCAAAAAAGGTCCAACAACTTGCTTGTGATTACCCAGCTGCTGAGTGTGGAAGATTCAAGGCTGAAATCCCAAGCACTCTGATTTCAAAGCCTATTTTCTTAGCCACTATGCCCTATAGTGATAAGTAAATCATAATTAAATGTGTTTACATCCCAGGTTTCATAGCCATTCTTCTTTAAAAGTATTTACTGCTTTTCAGACTTTTCAGTAGTTTTTGTTTCAGTGAGCATTCATTTATGTATAATGTATTCATATACATCAGGCAACCTTAAGAGTACTTTAACATACCAATTGTCTCCCAGTTAAAGATGATAATTTCACATCACAACAGACCTCTTTTTTTTTTAACTCTAGAGAGCATGGTTTTAATTGAAGATGTTTCCCCTTCAGTATTGCTCAAAACCCTATGGCTCTTGGTGCAAGGACGCCCTCTACAGGTTGTTATAATTAAATACTAATTGAGAATAAGCCTTATTAAAATGTACTTTTGGATAGAGAAAAATAGGGACTAAATTCTTTTGTAACTCAGCGTACTTTGAGTGAGCTTCATCTGCGGCTGTTGAATTTGTTGTGTTGAGGGTAATGGTAACATAGCATGTTCTAAGGACTTTTTTTTTATCCCCAGAATAATTGGTTTCTGTTCACTTTTCCCCATTAGTGGTCACTAACAAACATTAAAGTTTACAACAAGAATACTATTTCAAAACTCTTATATTTGAGCTCTTTTGATTTTTAACAGAAAGGGATATGTTAGAGGATATGCCGGTCAGCTATTTTTACTAACAGGGAGCATCTTCTGAGGGAAAGACCCCTCTGAGAGCTAAATCAGGCTTGATTCTTCTTTCTTCTTAGAGTAAAGTGGCTTTTTATTTAGAATAAAATCACTTTATATTTTGTTTAAAATTTCTCTATTAGAACAAAAATGCAATAGTGTTTCACACAATTAAAACTTGGATGTAAAGTTATAGAAGGCATTACAAGCCAGTTTTGTTCCATTTGAAAATTCTAAAATTTATTTTCTATTCCACCATCCTTCCTTCCCTGGTGTAATTCATTCTCATCAATTACATTTGCAAGTCACTTCACTTACTTGTTCATTAACTCATTTAACAAAGATGTATTAAACACCTATTTTGTGCAGCACATAGTCCTAAAAACTACTGAGAAGACAGAGCTACTGAAAAACATGAAACTACACAAAAGACAAAACATGAGCCTGTAACAGGGTGCTCCCCAGGAAAAGGGAAGGTTATAGTTTCCCTGACCCAATCAAGAGAGGTTGGAGCTGAGGAGGGAGGAGGACAAGCTAGAGAAGAGACTGGGAAAGAAAGAAGGATGGAGAGCCAGAAGGAGACCTAGAGGAGCCACATGGGGCAGAAAGACATGTGAAGTAACTGCGCTTGCTTCTTGGTCCTGGTTGAAACAGATGTGGGTGAGAGACCCGTGGGGAGGTTAACAATGGCAGCTTTTATCTTGAGATTGATTTTGCTCTTTTTCTTCTAGACTTGTCTGGCTGCTCTGACCCTTTTCTATAGGTCCCCACCAAAAGGTGCTTTAGACTTGTGCAGGCTTTCAGGCCTCAGAGGCCCTGCATTGGGCCCACCCTCTGTGGCTGGGCATTTACCCATGAGGGGATGGGTAACTTCAAGTGATGGATTTGGAAATTCTATTCTTTCTAATTTTGACCCTTTTCTGTATTGCACAGTGATTGCATTAAAGTTCCTTTCCATGGAAGGAACTAGAGTATGTTTTGTCTTGATGTGACAAATGGCAGAACCAATTTAGAGCAGGCAGGTTTGGAGGTCTTGGGGTTCTCCTCTCCCTGACCTGTAAGACGCGCACCCCTTACAGACCCCTGGAGCTATTAAATGAATAAGACCACAGCCATGTAGCCACAATATGAGTCAGGACATGGTGATTGTTGACAAGAGAGAAAGACTGGAAATTCAGAGAGCTCTCCTGTCTATGACTCTTAAGATTTTAGTTTATATGGTCATTCAAAAGACATTTACTAAGTGCCTAATGTCTGCACTGCACAGGTACAGGGAATAGTAAAACAACCCCTGCCTTGAAGACTTCTCAGTCAAGCAGAAAGAATAAAGAGAATGAATTTTGTGATATACTTTGAGACTTAGAGGAAAGTTTCCTAATAAAGAATGAATCTGGGAAGACTTCTTAGGGTACACAGTATCTGAACTGTCTTGAAGATTAAGAGGAAACTGAACATACAAGGCAAGGAGCCCATTCAGAGAGCAGAAATAGTAAGAACAAAGAGAAAATGTAATAATATGATACCCATAGAAAGGAGAGGTTCCAGGCTCCCTGCCCTCAGGGAAGGATGGAAACAAGCAGAGAGGAGAGCAAGAGAAGACTGTAAACAAGAAAGAAGCTCTAGGAGACCTGGAGTGGGCACATGGAACAGAGAGACATGTGTAGAAGCTGTGCTTGCTTCTTGGACTTGGACTTGTACCAGGGACTTCGGGCACATGGAAGGAGATACTTGATACAGACGTAGGCGAGAGAACCCTAGGGAGGTTAACAAGGGCAGCATTTATCTTGACTTGGATTTTGATTTTGCTCTTTTCCTTCCGGACTTACCTGACCCCCTGCCCCATTCCTATGGTTCCCCACCAGAAGGTGCCTTAGACTTATGGCAAGTTTTTGGCCTCAGCGGTCCTGCTTTGGGCCAAGCCTCTTTGGTTGGACATTTGCCCACGAAGGGATGGGTAACTTTGGGTGTTTTATGTGAAAACTGTTTTATCTGTTCTTTCCCTTCTCATCTCTTTGTCACACACAAATTTTGCTCCTTTCCATTAAAGGTCTCACACACTAGAGTAGGTGTGAGTATGCAAAACTTAAAAGACCTGCTCAGCCACCATCTTGGTTATATGCAGTTCTGCATTCAAATAAGAGGTCAATTAGTTATAAGGCTCCTTTCAAATTTAACAAGAGCAGGATGCTTGATCTGTCCTGGAACAAAGGGTATGCATCACAAGGTATCACCAGAACACCTGGAGGCCATTGATTGCTGCATAACCCTGCCTTCCCAGAGACTGTTGGAAGCCCTTTGTGCAAAAGTTTGGAACCATGAATAGGGGATCTGGGGTATGGTTTCCATCTCAATACGGAGTCATCAAGTAGATGCCAGCAGACTCACCTTCCCCCAAAACTCTAGATACATATGCACATTTGTTCAGTTGATCCTTTCTTTGTTCTCCTATTCCTGGGTAATTGATGCTGTATTATTATTCTGTCACTAAAAGGCTAGGAGTTTGCTCTTTCAGCAGCGTCCTCTGTTGGTCAGTGCAGTGCAGTATTGTCTGGATGTGGCAATGGCAAAACCCATTTAGAGCAGGCAGGTTTGGGGGTTCTGAGGTACCCCTCACCCTAACCCTATAACATAGAACATAACACCCCCATTTCTGAAGTGTGGACTGTGAGTAGTGATGTCCTTTTAGAGTTCACTATAAAAGGGAGAAATAAGAGTGACTTTACAGAGGTGACCTCTAATAAACATTACCTCATCTAGGTCATCAAGGTCAGTATGTGTAATGATACTGTAACATGGTGGTCCCCAAGAAAGGGGGAAGTCCCAGAATTCCGTTCTACCCTAAGTGGGTGGGGCTGAGCAGGGATAAGATGTTGGAGAGAGGAGAGAATAGAGGACAGAAGGAAGGGAGGAAGAAGGGAGCAGGATGGAGAGCAGCAAGGAGACCTGAATGAGGCACGTGGAGCAGAGGGACATGTGAAGAAACTGTGCTTGCTTTTTGGTCTTGGACTGGTTGGAACAGATGTGGGTGAGAGACCTGTGGAGAGGTTAATAATGGCAGCTTTCATCTTGGTTTTGATTTTGCTCTTTTCCTCCTGGATTTGTCTCTTTCTGACCCTTTTCTATGGGTCTCCACTGAAAGGTCCTTTAGACTTGTGCCAGGCTTTTGGGCCTTGCTTTGGGCCAATCCTATTTGGTTGGACTTTTACCCTCAAGGAGATGGGTAACTTTGGATGCTTAACTTAGTAACTACATTCTTTGTCCTTTCTGTTTCCTACCCTAATTGTATTAAAGTTCCTTTCCATTAAAGGTCTTATATGTTTGTCTTGATGCGGCAGATAGCAGAACCCATTTAGAGAGAGCAGGTTTGGGGGTTCTGGGGTGCCCCTCTCCCTGCCCTGTAACAATACATCATGTTGACAGCCCATAACTACTGTTAGTCATGAAAAAATATCAGAAAAACTGAAGTGAGAAACGCTCTAGAAAATACCTGTCCAATAATCCTCAGAACTGTCATCAAAAACAGTGAGAACTGAGAAACTGTCGGAGCTAAGACAGGTGTAAGGACGCATGACAACTAAATGTAATGTGATGTCCTGGGTGGGACCTGGGAGTAGAAAAAGGATAGATTAAAAGCTAAGGAAAGCTTGGTGAACAGTTAATACTCATGTATCAACTTTGACTTACTAATTGTGACAAATATGCCATACTAATTAAAATGTTAGTAATAGGGAAAACAGCTGTGGGACCTTTGGGAACTCTATATTATCTCTGAAAATTTTCTGTAAATCTGAAGCTGTTCTAAAAACTAAAGTTCATTTTAGAAGGAAAAGATAAAGACCTGGATACATTCAAAAGCATTCAGCTGCTGGCTTTTGAAAATTGGAAGTTTTCTCAGAAAAAAAATTGTATTTTTAACTTCTTAGGGCTTTTTGGTTTTCCATGACTTTTTCAAGAAAATTTAGATAGAGACTATATTCCCTCCTAATAAGATCTGTGTAGAGCGTGAATAGTGGCTGCCCTTTAAAGAGGGCTCATCTACTTGACTTGGCCACTCAAGGTCACAAAGGAGCAGGGAGGGGGAAGGCACCTGAGGGGGTCGAAGTGGGCTCTTATCCTGGACGTGCAGTTGTAGGGGACCACTCTCGAGGAGGATCTTGGCGGGCCCACCTACTCACTGCCCAGGACCAGCTGCCTTTCTAGAAGCTGCATGCTGCCCTGCGTGGTGGCTACAGATATTTGAACAGAGATGGGACCTACCGGCTGTTCCCTGAGCTGTGTTCTAAAGAGGGGAGCAGGTATCCCCCTATCACAAGGACAGGGAACCACAAGATAGTATGAGAGAAGAGTGCATTGCCAAGCATTATTTTTAATGTGGTCCTATTTCTGAAAAACAAGCACACGTGTGAGTGAACGGGTAGTGTCTAAATGTTTACACACCAAAATATGTCCAGTGCTTGTCTAATGGGGAATGGGACTGGGACTGTTACAAGGCAGGGAGAGGAGCACCCAGAACTCTCAAGCCTGCCCTCTCTGAATGGGTTTTGCCATCCGCCGCATTAAGACAAACATACAAAACCTTTAATGGAAAGGAACTTTAATACAACTAGGGTACAATAAAGAAAGAATAAAGAATATAGTTACTAAGTTAAGCATCCAAAGTTACCCATTTCCTTGAGGGTAAAAGTCCAGGATTGGCCCAAAGCAAGGCCCAAAAGCCTGGCACAAGTCTAAAGGACCTTTCAGTGGAGACCCATAAAAAAGGGTCAAAAGAGTCAGACAAATCTGGGAGGAAAAGAGCAAAATCAAAATCAAGATGAAAGCTTCCATTGCTAACCTCCCCACGGTCTCTCACCCACATCTGTTCCAACCAGTCCAAAACCAAAAAGCAAGCACAGTTTCTTCACATGTCCCTCTGCTCCACGTGCCTCATTCAGGTCTCCTTGCTGTTCTCCATCTTCCTTTCTTCCTCCTCTCTTCTCTGCAGAAATCTTTTTTTTTTTTCCTCAGCTCCACCCACTTAGGGCGGAACCATGATTTTGGAACTTCCCCTTTTCCTGGAACCACCCTGTTACAGGACTAGGAAATGACTTTCACTCTATGCACAATTATCTCCTGATTTTTTAAGGAGCAAACACTCATAATTATAAATCATTTTTAAGAGAAAAAGGTCGTTTCTTTTCTGCTCCAGTCAGTTTCTCTCAAAGTAAGCAGCTGTCACACCCCAGCCCAGCACCTCTTACTATGCTTCTAGCATACTTTATCGCTTAAGAACTGCATGTCACAGTCCTGACAGCTCATTACTGAAGCGCAGCACAGCTCGGGTATTCCTCATCAGCCCATGCACACTCTTGCTCTTCTTTCCTCACATGGCATTTCCAAGCAACCTAGCATATCTTGTCTTTCACAAACCACATCGATTATTCTCTGTTCATCCATGCTGCTTCATCCCTATGCCATTTAACAGCTATTTTTTCATGATAGGGGGAAAAGGGCAAACAATTTTATTGCCCAATATTAGAAAAATGGAAAAGTAAATAAGAATTCGAATACCATCACAGAATGAAATAATACTGAATTATTGAAGCTGATGTTGTGATATATGTATTCAATGATGAAATTGTCACCACCATCAAGAAAATCGACATTATCTATCATTCCCCAAAATATAACAAATTATTATTTGAAATAAGGGCAGTTTATTATCATAGTCCGGTGCTTAACCCCTGTGCCACCAGGGAGGCCCCTATTAAACTTCTTTTTGATTTTTTTCTCTTATCAATCTGCTCAATGCTTATTTGATTTTTTGCCAGTCTAGAAGAACCCAGAGAGGTTTAGGATGATTTTGATACCATCACTTAAATGCCATCTTCAGTTGCAGACACAAGGGAGTGCTGGGGAACAGCTAACGCTGCAACGAAGTATCTGTCTCTCTCTGCCCCACCAGATTACCTCTCCCATTTCCTTTATTTTCCCTCTATGCCTAATAAACCCTGCTTTTTTTACATTCCAAAGGAAAAAAAAACTTTGCTAAAAAGATAGCATCAGAATTGTTGACTACAAGGTGGTAGTGAAAGCAAAGATGGCCTCAGACAAATCTCAAGATGCTTTTGTCCCAAGGACGGGCCCACCAATCCTTGCTCCACTACCCCCTTGTTCTTGTGAGTAGATAAATATTCTGCACTCTGCCAAAGAGCAGGACCGTGGTTCTTTTGGACGCTAGTGGGCTGCCCTCCTCAGTTTGTCAACAAATTAAATTACTCCTTCTCAAATTCTGTTTCTTTTATTAGCCAAAGGAACTGTGACCTGGCAGTCCAGTGATGGACTTAAGTTGATGCTTTCTACACTGATAACAATTTTTGTCCTAGTAGAGAGAGAAGATACCCTTGTAAACAGAGATTTCCCTTATAAATGTAAATATCTCTTACAGGAAAGTAAACTTTGCTTTTCAGAGTTTTCCCTACATCCAATGTTTCTTAAAAATAACCCACTCTGGGCCTCCCTGGTGGCACAGTGGGTTAAGCAACACACTATGAAGCAAACTGTAGCCATTGCAGCATGAGTTCGATCCCTGCCCCTGGCCAGGGAGGGGACCCACATGGTGCAGCAGACCTCTCCTGCCTTGCCCACTGCTCCCCTCAGCAGTGTGTTTCAGTCAGTCTGCCTGTTCTGTTCCTGGCTCTGTCTCTGGTGAATCCTCTCACCTCCCTGGACTCTGGCCTGTACCCCAGCTCTTGTATGCATAAATAAAATCTTTAAAAAAAAATAATAACCCACTCAAATAATCTTTAGACTAAAGAGCACATGTTAGGGTGGTATATTCTGCTCCCCTACATTACATAATATGGAGATAAGACATTAACTACATACAGATGTTGGAGCAATCACGCACAGATGAGTGTCCTCCCCCTCCCATGTTCAGCACCACTCAAGCTTTAGGGGACAACAACTGCGTGGTGTCTTGGTCTGAACTCCGACCTAGCATCTTAGTGAAGGTTCTGCTGGGAAAGGGACACAGATCAGTGGCCATTTTGTGGTAGGCTGCTCTCTTTTTATTTGGAGCTGCTGTGGAAGGTAGCTGCTCCATTGGGCAGTGGGCCTTCACCCCCTCTTTTGGCCAGGGAGCCCCTGACTTCTGCAGCAGCATACTACCATACTGCTGGTTCCTGTAGCTGCAACTCTACTTTGCCCCATACGCTGCTAACTAGACCTCACTCCCCCACTACCTGATGGTTAAAATATGTTGTTTCTTTTCTCCTTTGTGGCACCAGGGCCCCATTTGTTTGCACTTGTGGTGGTGGCTGGCTGGACCCAGAACTGGTGAGAGAGGTTCTGACCCGGTGACAGTTTTTAGACCCTCTGTCCAATAACACAATAATATCACCATTTACATTTTTAGAAGATAATGTGTACTGTAATGTCACTTCTGTTGACAGAAAATGCAAGTCTCTTGCATTTGATAAGGTGTTTAAAATAAGACAGTGTTGGGCCTCCCTGGTGGCGCAGTGGGTTAAGCAACGCACTATGAAGCAAACCGCAGCCACTGCAGCACAAGTTCGATCCCTGCCGCCGGCCAGGGAGGG
>JAGFMF010011752.1:4994125-5009065 GCA_019455555.1 Galemys pyrenaicus
TGATCTGCCTGTTCTGCTCCCTGCTCTCTGTGGTGAATCCTCTCACCACCCCCCCACACCTCTGGCCTGTACCCCAGTGCTTGTACGCATAAATAAATACATCTTTAAAAAAAATTAAAAAAAAAAATAAAATAAGACAGTGTTTTGGCTAGGGTGTTAAAGGATTTTTGCCACTTATAGTGTTTATTCCTCAGGCTTTTGAAAATGCTTTGGGAAATTTTAATAAGTAGTAATATTTAGTTCACTGATTGTAAGTGATTAAATGGTTAGGGGAGGAACATTACCTAATAAATACCTTAATTTGGATAATATACAAGTAGTAGGTATCAAAATGATGAATTATAAGCTCTTTAAATTTTCTTGCCAAGGAGGTATTCTACCTATTAAGCTACATGAGTAAGTAAACAGAATATAACATTTAGATAGTCATTAATTGATACTTGTGCTAAGAATCTGTAACTCCAATCCAGTATGCTGGTTTTCAAAAGAAGAACTGTAAATGTCACTTTAATAAATTTGCTACACAGTAATTGACATTGAAAGTGTGATTTCAAATGATTAAAAAAGTGTACCTTTAATGACTATAAACTGAATCATGGACTTGAAGCTAAGATGTAGTTACTTATGCTCACATGTATACATTATCTTTTTAAAAAGATTTTATTTGTTTATGCATATGGGGTACAGGCCAGATGTGGGGCGGGGAGGAGCGGGGCAGCTGTGAGAGGATTAACCAGAAAAAGCAGATTGACTGAAATACACTGCTGAAGGAAGCAGCGAGTGAGGCAGGAGAGGTCTGCTGCGCCATGTGGGTCACCTCCCTGGCTGGGGATCAAACTTGTGCTGCAGTAGCTTCAGATGCTTCCAGGACTGGTGTTTAACCCCTATGCCACCAGGGACGCCCCCTCACATGTATACATTCTAACATATGTGTCACACAAACAACCTTCAAATGGTGCTCCTATTTCAGTCCCTCAAAATTGGGTTTGCAATGATCCCATACACAACAAATTCAAAAATTTTAGGTCCTATGATGTGGGCAAGGTGAGAATCAAGGTGGAAATATAGATAAAATTAGATTGACTGCAAAAGACTGAAACTTCTTCTACTAGTTATGATGGAGAAAATGACAATGAAACCTTGTCCTCTCATTGCAAACAACTAGAAAATTGAACAAAATATAAGAAACATCTGTTTTAAGACATCGGACAACAGATTGAACCCTAAAAAAAGGAAGACATTTAAGCCCAGTGATCCTCTAGAGTTTTTCCAAAGGCATTTTCCTGATTATGGAGCAGAGTGAGAATCCAAGTAGAGCAAGGTAGTGTCTGAGATGTTAGTGGATGGGTTGAGAGGCACTCCGGGACCCCCAAACCTGCCTGCTCTAAATGGGTCCTTCTATCCACCACATCAAGATAAAACATATTCTAGTGTGTAAGACTTTCAATGAAAAATAACTTTAATACAATTAGTGTACAATAGAGAAGGAATATAGTTAAAATTGTTTCCAATTAAATACACAGTTACCCTTCCCGTCATGGGTTAATGAAGGGTAAATGCCCAATCAAACAGGGTTCACCCAAATTGGGGATGCTGAGGACCAAAAGCTTGCCACATATCAAAGTACCTTCTGGTGGAGACCCATCGAAAAGAGCAAGAGAGGGCCAGGCAACTGTGGAAGGAAAAGAACAACATCAAAATCCAAGGTAAGATAAGGGCTGCCATTGTCAGCTTTACTACAGGTGTCTTGCCCATGGCTCTATCTCTTTCAAGTGTCTCTTTCCATACCCCCACCCACCCAGCCCCTGATACAAGTTCAAGGCCAAGAAGCAAGTACAGCTTCTTCACAGGTCCCTCTGCTCCATTTGCTTCCTCCAGTCTTCTTCCTTCTCTATGTCTTTCCATTTTTTCTTCCTTATTCTCTCTCCCTCTCTGCTTCTCCCCAGTCATTTCTAGTTTTACCTCCCTGCCAAGCCCTTAAGGTGGGGTAGGGAACTTGGAACCTCCCATTTCCCTAGTGATTACCCTGTTACAGAGAGCTAGGAGGCCGCGATGGCTGGTATTTGTGGAGTCAATTTTAAAATAGAACTCAAGAAGTATTCAGAGAACACCAGTTGAATTTGCTTCTGAAAACTAAGTTGAAAATTCATAAGGGGAACTTCACAAGGCTGTGTACTTCTAGTACTACTAATTGAAAAATTCCAGAATTTATACAGAGTTATGAGACATTCGAGTTCAAACCAGCCAAAGCAAAGCAAACGCACCAATCACCACCTGAGGCCCTTGGTAGAAATCTCAGGAGAATTCTTTCATGGTGGAATTAAACTAACTCTAGATTAAAGACTACCCTAGATCCACCCCAGCAAATTTAAGACTCAAATGTATCAAGCAAATCTGCAAGTAAGTTAATTCCCTTCAAAACAAGATTCAATATTCTTTAAAGAAAAAAAATTAATTCAGACAATTAAAACCTAAAATTTGTAATGTCCAATATACAATAAATTACCAGGAAGGTGGAGAAGGAAGAAAAGGTAACACAAAGTAGAAGGCAAATGTGTCAGTAATAAACGACTGAGAAATGATGGAATTCACAGATAGATAAGGACTTTAAACACCTACCTTAAATATGCTCAAGGATGTAAAGGAAAACATGAATTTATTAAAGGGAAAGATGGCACATAGATAGAAATAGGGTACAGTTGGAACTTCTTTTTTTTTTTTTAAGATTTATTTATGCATATAAGAACTGGGGTACAGGCCAGAGGTGTGGGGGGTGAGAGGATTCACCACAGAGAGAGCAGTGAGCAGAACAGGCAGATCAACAGAAGCACACTGCTGAGGGGAGCAGCGGGCACAGCAGGAGAGGTCTGCCACTCCATGTGGGTCCCCTCCCTGGCCAGGGGCAGGGATTGAACTCGTGCTGCAATGGCTGCGGTCTGCTTCACAGTGCGTTGCTCAACCCACTGCGCCACCAGGGAGGCCCAGTTGGAACTTCTATACTAAGAAGTGCCATATTAGAAATAAATTCACTGAGTGGGCTTAAGAGCTATTTAGATATTTCAGAAGAAAAGATGAACTTGAAGAAAGCAAATCTGAGGAAATATACTAAAAAGTAAAATAAGAGGTATGACTAATAGAATTAAAGGGAATAGGAAAAGAGGGAGAAATGAGTGAACATAGGGGAGCTATTCAAATTGTTACAAAAACAGTAAAATTGTAGGCTTAAAGCTAACTTTATCTTCACTTACATTTACTGTAAGTGTCTAAGACTATATGTAAGTAGCAGAAATCAGGTTAGACTTAAAAAAGGAAGACTTGGAGCCTCCCTGGTGTGGCAGCAGGTTGAGCACAGCACTGTGAGGCAACTGCTATACAGCAGCACGAGTTTGACCCCTGGCCAGGGAGGGGACCCACATGGCGCAGCAAACCTCTCTTGCCTCACCCGCTGCTCACCTCAGCAGTGTGTTTCAGTCCATCTGCCTGTTCTGCTCCCCACTCTGTCTCTGGTGAATCCTCTCACCTCCTGTGACTTTGGCCTGTATGCTCTTGTATGTATAAATAAATTTTTTTTAAAAGGAAGACTCAACAATACCATCTACCAAAAAAATATATTAAACATAAAAACTTGAATAGGTTAAAAATAAAGATTGAAAAATTCATACCAAGCAAACACTATCCATAAGAAAGCTGGACATACATGTTAGTATTAGAAAAAAATGGACTGCAGGTCAAGGAATAGTAGCAGAGATAATTGTGGAAGCTGGATGTTGGATATTTGGTAGTTCATTACACTATTTTTCTTTGTATATGCTGGCATTTTTCATAATAAAAATGTTAAAAATTGAAAGGGGAGAAATATGTGTTAAAACAAAGTGCTGTGGTGGTGGTGTTTTTTTTTTTAACTGAATAGATTATACCCATAACTTAATTCAGTCAGTTATTTTTTTATAGATACAAGCACTGGAGTACAGGCCAGAGGTGTGTGGGGGTGGTGAGAGGATCCACCAGAAACAGATTGGGGAACAGAACAAGCAGATTAACTGAAACACACTGCTGAGGGGAGCAGCGGGCAAGGCAGGAGAGGTCTGCTGCACCATGTGGGTCACCTCCCTGGCCAGGAATTGAACTCGTGCTGCAGTGGCTGTGGTTTGCTTCATAGTGCAGTGCTTAACACATTGTGCCACCAGGGAGGCCTCTCAGTCAGTCATTTAGAAACAAAAATAACCTTTGCTGTTGGTTTGCATTACCAGTCTCATAGAAACCTACTTACTCCTTTTTCTGTTACTCTAATTTCTCTAATAATGATTATAATACAATTTTTAAAAATGACACCTAGCAGTAGTAGAGAAGGTTAATAATTCTAGAGAATGTTTGATTTTATATGCTGGAAGGTTATAAGGGGATTTCAGTTTTATAACGTTTTCCTAGAGTTATTACATATTTGAAGCACTGTATTAAAATTCACATTTTACAGCTATTCTTTCAAATACTCTGAACCAAAAATAATGCCTTCCATTAACGGAATATTTTTCTTTTTAGCATTTTTATTATTATTTATTTATGCATATAAAAACTGGGGTGTAGGTCAGAGGTGTGGGACGTGAGAGAAATCACTAGAGACCAAGTGGGGAACAGAACAGGCAGATCTACTGAAATACACTGCTGAGGGGAACAGTGAGTGAGACAGGAGAGGTCTGCTGCACCATGTGTGAAAACTCCCTGGCTGGGGATTGAACTCATGCCACAGTGGCTGGTGTAGCTTGATAGAGCAGGGAGGCCCTTTTTTTTTTTTTTTTCATTTTTTCAAGAGAGGAAGCAATTTGAAAGCTGCCAGGTTAAAAATGCTATATAATTTATATGACAATAAAATATTCTGCATAGAATTGTTATAAATGGACTTTAACTCCTTGTAGGAGTTTTAAACAGTTCATCACACATGGGCATTATTTCCAATCTTAGGTAAGGTTCTGTAGTTAAGTATTAAGCTGTTATTTTCATATTAAGAAAGCAGAAACAAATTATGTCTAGTGTATATTCTTCCCTAATTGATTATCATTCAAGTAATTTTTCATCAGATTCTGAAGGACAATATTAAACAGAATTTTACCGAATATTCTCTTACACACAGCATTTTTATTATGATTTTGATATCATTTTTACGAAGCCTTACAAAGCACTTACATGTGATAATACACCAACATTTATTAACTGTCATATGCCAGATACTTTCATGAACACTAACTCAGTTTTATTTGTTTTCATTTATATGCTGTTTCAAAAAATATTTAAAAGTGCTTTTAAAGATACATGGACTATAACTGGATGACATATGTTCTCAAGCCAGGAATCCTCTCAGCCTCTAAATCAGAACATATAATTCCCTCCTCTGCCAAAACTCTCCGAAAGCCTCCCTTCCTGCTCAGGAAGTTCTGCAGTTGCTTAATTGCTCGTATTAGTGGTTCTCAATTCTGTCTGCATATGAGATCACATGGGGCTTTTTACTAATGGCCCATGTGAGGTCCTGTCCCAGCCGTTACTTCAGGGCTGACTGCTGTGAGCTGGCCCTCTAGGTCATTCTCATATACAGTCATGGTTCAGATTCCTACCTATACAGCAGTATAGGTAGGAATATAGTATAGGTAGGAATGGTCCAATAACATTTTTAGTTTAGTTCATTGTAGATTCATTATGATGTTGGTAAGAAAAAAGAACCCTGAACTTCATTGAACCAAATGACATTATTCCATGACTTTGTGACCTCATTTTGTTTAAAGTCACAATTTCCAAGAACTTATCAACAAAGTGAACTTGCTGTACCACCAGACTTCCCACTATCTTTCTGACAGCTTCTCTCACTTTCCCCCAGCTCATTTCTCTCTAACCATGTTGGCTTTTCACGTAATTTCCAACATATCAGTCTCTCCCAGTTCAAGAACCCTGAGCCTACTACTCCGTTTTGCTAAAAGGGTTTTCTCCCTACTAGCCACAAGTCTCGCTCTCTCACCCCCTCAGGTCTATGTTCAAATTTGTCTTTGTAAGAAAGTGTTCCCTGTCCCCCAGTTTTAAAACATACTTGCTCCCCACCTGCTCAGATACTCCTCTCTTCTTTTTCTGCTTTATTTTGATCTGTAGCATTTATCAACATCTCATGTTTATTTTTTAAAAAATTTTATTATATTTAATTGCATTTGACATCGTTTGTTTTCCCCAGTGGGTTCCCACCACCATTTCACCCGTGCACCGTCACCTGAGTCCCTTGTGCTCTTTACATCTCGTCACCGTCTTTGCCCTCCCCTCCATCCATCCACTCCCATGGTCTCTTGGGTTTATCTTTAATCTTTTGATCTTGTTGAGTTGTTATTTGATTGTTTGGTTGCTTTTGGTTATGATTGCCCATTTCCTTTAGTTTTTTATGCATCTACAATTCACTCTTAGCTCCCATTTCAGTGCTCTCCAAAACAGTTCTGTGAACAGGAATTTTGTCTATTCTGTTTGCTGCTATATCCCCAGGATCTAACACACTTTATGCTTATTTGTTGAATTGTTTTTAGGGCAATAAATAAATAAATGCAATCCTATGTAGAAAACCTGTATTGGGAAGCCTATATGTGAGATATTTCACAGCTGATCTTTTTTTTTTTTTTAAAGATTTATTTATTTATACACACAAGCACTGGGGTACAGGTCGGAGGTGTGGGGGGCGAGAGGATCCACCACAGACAGAGCGGGGAGCAGAACAGGCAGACAGACCGAAACACACTGCTGAGGGGAGCAGCGGGCACAGCAGGAGAGGTCTGCTGCACCATGTGGGGTCCCCCCCACCCCCCCCAAGCAGGGATCGAACTCGTGCCGCCTAACCCACTGCGCCACCAGGGAGGCCCTCACAGCTGATCTTTACCATAATATTAGAAAATAGATATTTGTCATTTTTTTCTTAGCTGTCAGAAGGAATCTTTTCTCAAATATCAGGGGAAAAAAATGAATGTGTGATAGGCTCGTGTGATATGCTCTTAATTACCCCCTCACTCACTTACATGTAAGTACACATTAGATGTAAGTGAAATCTTGGGGAAAGACAGAGGGTTCACTTCAAAGAAATGCAAACATTGACTTAAATATTAGGCATTCCCTTTCCTAACAGGTTTTTCTTTTTCTTCCCTAAATTTCCCCTTAGTGAGCTTAAACAAAGGGTAATATCAACCTGGAAGGAGAGCCTGGAAAATATCTCTTGAAAGAGTTAAATACTGTACATGGGTGGCTTCTACTTTGGAAAATGCAGGGCAGCAGGCTAGGATGACAGGAGATGTGGTAGGCAGAATAATGGTTCCCCAAGATGTCCATATCCTAATCCCCAAAACCTAGAGATATTTCACACGGCAAAAGAGACTTTGAAAATTCAGTGAAGTTAAAGATCTTGAGATGATGAGATTATCTTGAATTAACCAGCAGCTCCAATGTAATCACAGGGTCCTGATAATTGATAGAGGAAGGCAGGAGAGTCCTAGTTAGAGGAGACCCGACAATAGAGGAGAGATTAGAGTGATGTGCTTTGAAGATAGAGAAAAGGACTATGGGCCAAGAAACGTAAGCTTCCAAGAAAGATGCAAGGAAGCAGTGTTATGCCTACACCTAGATTTTAACCAACTGAAACCTATTTTGGAATTCTGATACCTAGAAGGTGAGATAATAGATTTATATTGTTTCAATATAGATTCAAACTAGATTAATATTGTTTCAAGTCATTAATAATGAGACCATTTGTTACATCAATAAGAAATGGGTAACTAGAATCAAGTTATCATCATGCAAAGAAATAGTTTTAAAAGAGGAAAAGGTGAAAACATACATCACAAAGAATAATATTAATAAATTTGACTTTGTACAATTTCCATGTATAACATACAACAAAAGACAAATGACAAGGTGATAAAAATATACCTGTGACAAATACAACTGAAAAAAAATCTTAATATTGAAAAGTACCTCTTCCAAATTAGAAAAACAAAATAGCATCCTAATGAAAAAGTGGGCAAGGATGTACATGGACAACACCCAGAAAAATGCAGATGGCAATCAACATAGGTTTTGAAAAAAATCTCATTTGAAATGAAAAGCAAGTTATACAAGACTGAAATACCATTTAAACGTAAAACTTAGACTTAAAAATCAGGGCCTCCCGGGTGGCACAAGGAGTTGAGTATAGCACTGTGGGGCTTCCGCTGCCATTGCAGCATGAGTTCGATCCCCAGCCGGGGAGGGGACCCACATGGTTCAGTAGACTTCTCCTGCCTCGCCTCGCTGCTCCTCTCAGCAGTGTGTTTCAGTCAATCTGCCTGTTCTGCTCCCCACTCTATGGTGAATCCTCAACCCCCTCACCCCTGCGCCTCTGGCCTGTACCCCAGCTCTTGTATGTATAAATAAACAAAATCTTTTTTTTAAAAAAATCAAATCAAAGTTAGAAAGAATTCTACCAGGGCCTCCCTGGTGGCGCAGTGGGTTAAGCAACGCACCATGAAGCAAACCGCAGCCACTGCAGCACGGAGTTCGATCCCTGCTGCCGGCCAGGGAGGGGACCCACATGGCACAGCAGACCTCTCCTGCCTTGCCCGCTGCTCCCCTCAGCAGTGTACTTCCGTTGATCTGCCTGTTCTGCTCCCTGCTCTCTGTGGTGAATCCTCTCACCTCCCCTCCACACCTCTGGCCTGTACCCCAGTGCTTGTATGCATAAATAAATAAATCTTTTAAAAAAAAAAAAGAAAGAAAGAATTCTACCAGACTGCCGTCTTAGCCTCCGCTGGTAAAAGAGCTTATTAATAAGCTCATTATGAAAAGCAGTTCGCTGATATGTGCTGAAAGGTACAACTATGATTACCCTTATGATTAGGGAGTGGGGAGTTCATGCTTTTGCCCCTCAGTGTTACTGCTCCATCTCCCTCTCCTACTCCATGTCATCTACGGATTAGAGCTCATGGTTTCCTGGCTCTCTAGCTTCTAATTACGCTTGGCCAATGAAGACATTGAAAGGAAATGAGAGAGGGGAAAGATGGGAGATTTGGGGACATTTTTCCTCACCGCCTACTTCCTCCCTACAGTCACGTTTTTATGAGTGGCTTGGTGCCCCTAAACCAGTGGTTCTCAAGGTTAGTACATGGGGTCTTTTGGACCCGTCTTTCTCTCTCTCTATCTCTCTTTCTCTCAGATTTATTTATTTATACAAGATCTGGTGTAGACTAGAAGTGTGGCGTGCACGCGCGCGAGACAGAAAGAGAGAGAGAGAGAGAGAGAGAGAGAGAGGATTTACCAGAGACAGAGTAAGGAGCAGAACAGGTAGATCTACTGAAATGCACTGCTGAGGGGAGCAGTGAGTGAGACAGGAGAGGTCTGTGAACTCATGTTGCAGTGGCTGGTGATCACTTGGTAGCTCTGTGTCTTCTTTTTTTTTTTAAGATTTATTTATTTATGCACACAAGAGCTGGGGTACAGGCCAGAGGTGTGGGCGGTGAGAGGATCCACCAGAGACAGAGTGGGGAGCAGAACAGGAAGACTGACTGAAAAACACACTGCTGAGGGGAGCAGTGGGCAAGGCAGGAGACGTCTGCTATGCCATGTGGGTCCCCTCCCTGGCCCCTTCCCTGGCCAGGGGCAGGGATCAAACTCATGCTTCAGTGGCTTTGTTTTTCTTCATAGTGCGTTGCTTAACCCACTGCATCACCAGAAAGGCCCAGCTCTGTGTCTTTTAACCCCTGCACCACAAGAAAGGCCCTGGGCCTCTGTTTCTGATTCAGTAGGATGGGGTAGGCCCTGATGATTTGCATTTCTAATAGGTTTCCAGGTGTTGCTTATGCAATGAGCACAGTTTGAGAAGCACAGTTTTAAGACCTCAGTTCCTGGGCTAAGATTTTATCTGTGTTCCAGAATCATCATCCCACCCTTCCTCCCTCATATCTAGGCAAGGCAAGGGTTTATTTACAGTGTCTGGTTTATTTACAGCTTCACCATTCTCTGCTGATTCCCTTAACTCTTCCCACACTTCATGTAATCAGCTCCTTTCTTAAATCTCTTGAATGAACAAACTTTGACTGTGCCATCAGTTTCCTGCTAAAATCCTACCTGACACAGAGATTTATCCCAGGGAAATAATCACAGATGCAGACGCAGACTTAGATGCAGGAATGCTCTTTTCAGCATAATTTACAATAGCAAAGACATTAGGGATAAGGAACATGTCCAACAATAGGAGAAATAAATAAGATTGTGCAGTTACAAATAAGTGCAAAATGATGTTAACTAACCTAAGGAATGCTCATGAAGCCATGTTTAAGTGAGAAAAGAAATAGAACTATACTTAGAGAATGTTCCAAATTTTGTCATTAGGTATGGACATTCATAACATTCAAATTGAGGTCAACTGGAAAGATCGAGTTCTTTAAACTGAATGCATAGTTAATGTGGAAGACTTGACTTACCAGTATAGTTGTATTTTTCTGATTGAATATTATAAACTACAGGTCTAGTTCCAATTTAAGTTTTCTCCCCTTTATTTGCAGATAGTTTCAGCACACAATATCACGTTCAATATTACATAAATATATTTATATTAAAATATAATATTAATAAATATGAATTTAATTTTTATTATAGTTAATAAAATACGCTTAAATATGAAGGATCAGCATCATTCTAGCAATAGTATTAATTCTTCACATCGCAACCGCTTTCTAGTCAAGCCCTTGAATTCGGACAAGCTTAATCCACAAATATTTACTGAGTGCTTACTCTCAAGGAAATTACTGTCTAGGGGTAAGACGCAAATAAAAATGCAATGTGGAATAGCAGAAAGAACACAAGTTGGAATTAAAGCACCAGAGTTTGAGTCTGAGCTTTGTCGCAACACAATTAAGCAGCCCAAGAATCTTTCGCAGGGTTTGTAGTAGAACATAAATTAGAAAGCTCAATTTTGTAATCAGGGAATCATGAAAAGCTTTTTCATCAGTGTCTGAATGTTCCGTGGCATGCATTGCAAGTATGTATTTACCAAGTCAGAGTTAGCCTTAGTCTATCTTAATTCTTCTCTGCTTCAGAACAGACATACACATTGTTCTCATTGCATGCACATAATTACAAAAGCGTTGGCATATTGGTTACATTGAGAATGAAAATTCAAAGCCCAGAGCTGATGGTTAAAACAGAGGTAGGCATAATTGGAGGGGAAAATGGTTATCTTTTCCTTGACTTTTAGTTATGTGTATTTCCACTGAAGACTGAGAGGTCTTCTTAGGACTCTAGTGGAAAAAAAGCAATGTAGAATATATAATGAATTTTTAAATTATGCAGTAGAAAAAAAAGATAACCCAATACTGGAGTAATGTCATCAATGGGTAATGTCTAAGGGACTCAAATAAAACTTAAATATAGGATAAAAATGAGACGAATGGAGGCCTATGAGGAACTACGATGCAACAAGATCTCCAATTCTGACTTTTCTCTCTGTGATTACAGCATCATCTTGATTCTCTCATCTACTATTCTTTACTCTCACTGAACCCACTGTGTGTCCCAATAATAAATTCCATTTTTTACTTTTCCCTGTTCTTTCGGAGTATTTATCTTCTGCAAATTCATTTACCTTGCTGCCCAGGATGGCTTGGTGGCTGACCTTGTCAGCATTGCTCTTGTCTGAACATTGTACTGAGCGCTCTCCTCAGGTATATAAACTTGTGCCATAGCCTGTTTGCCAGACTTCAGGTTAGGAGATCTCTGATGTCTGTTTTCTTTGCTCATATTCTGAAGCTGCCAGACCTGGCTATAGAATCACACAAGGAATCTCCTTTTTGCTTAAAGTAGCTATAAAGGACACAATGTAAAACTCTCTTCCAAATTCCCTCCTATTAACCAAGAAAATAAATAAAACAGTAGGGGGATCTTGGATGAACATATGATAAAGTAAAAGTTATAGTCAGATCCTGTTGAGAAACAAAATAATCCTGCTTATCTGTTTGAAGTAGGAATGAAATATAACGACCTTATTCTTGCATAAATGTCCTAAAGACCTGCATCAGAGCCCCAAGCTACTGATGAAATTTTAAACTTAAGAAAAGTGGTGGTTGAAAGGAAACTGGTCCTATCAATAAAGATATGTTAAATATATAGAGATACATTTAATTTAAACAAATGGCATATTTGAAATGAAGTTGCTTAAAATAGTTGATTTATACTATTCAATGCAAAGACATGAATTTTACAACTACTGTGGAAATGAAAAAAAGAAAACCACGGGAGAAGTTTCACCAAAGTTCTGGGTTTCATATCTTTCATAAAGGGATGTAAAATTCTTATGTTGCTCTAAATTTTAACAATGAAGTCATAAGAAAACAAGATGTTTTCCTTATTTTTTTTTTAAAGATTTATTTATTTATGCATACAGGAGCTGGGGTACAGGCCAGAGGTGTGGGGGGTGAGAGGATTCACCACAGAGAGCAGGGAGCAGAACAGGCAGATCAACGGAAGCACACTGCTTAGGGGAGCAGCGGGCACAGCAGGAGAGGTCTGCCACGCCATGTGGGTCCCCTCCCTGGCCGGCACCAGGGATCGAACTCGTGCTGCAGTGACTGCAGTTTGCTTCATGGTGCGTTGCTTAACCCTCTGCGCCACCAGGGAGGCCCAAGATGTTTTCCTTATTAATTACTGAAAAAAATAAAAATCCAACAGTTCATATTTAAAAAGAGGACAGGGATTAACATCCAGGAAGTGTTTTTAAAAATAAAATATTTTATTTCTGTGACAAAATTGTCATTTGCTGCTACTTCTGCCCTGCTAATAAAAGCATGCTATGCCCTGTCTCTCTCGCTCTCTCTCTTTTTTTTTTTTTTTGGAAATAAAAGAAAAGTTTATTTAGGAAAAAAGAGATAAAGAGTAAAGACTCCCAGATATATGGTACCTGGGAGGGTCAAAGAGAGCCTCTGTCTCTTTTCTAACAATAGACTCCAGATGAAGATAACATCGTTTTCCCATGCTGTCACTCCAGATTATCTAGAAATGAATATCCAGCTTAAGTTGGGTCAATCCTACAACCTCATCATCTCCAGCTGTATACATGTGACACACACTGAAATCATACATCTTCCCTGGGGTTTATTCAAGAGGAACTGTGTGAAAGGTTTTTGTTTTTCACCTTGAAGAGAAAGCTGAGGAAATATGTACAGTGGTATGTGTATAGAGAAAACTACTTAGAGAAAAGTAGAGTGACAGAGCCAGAAAAGCTGGGTGGTATGAAGTTTTTGCCTCAATAGATCTCTACCTGCAGGCCTGCCCTTTCTGGTTACAGGAGTCAAGTCAACAGATTTCCATTTGCCTAAACTAATGCAAGGTGCATTTCTCTAGTTTTGCAGCCAAATACATAAATGCAAGAATTGTGATTGTATTAAAGTAAATGAATTTAGTTCTCTTAGTAAAAAGCAAACATTCAGGTTGAAATGGAAAATAAAAATCCAATTATTTAAATGAAAGACATCTAAAATAAAAGACTAGAGTAAAATAATTTACAAATAAACAGGACAGATATATAAGACAAATATAATTCAAAACTGAAGTGTTTAAATGGTAAAAGCATTGTCTCTTTGTGCTGATAAACAGCATGATTCATAGAAAAGATAGAGCAGAGCTACTCAGCAGCTCAAGAATGTCAAGGCATTTAATATTCACTTCAACATTCTTGGCATGTAGATCTCATTCTGGTAATGAGATGGATGCTTCAGTTTCAGATATAACTTCTTTGTTTCAGGCAGACATAAGAAGTGAGGGAAGGGAAAAGACAAAACTTGCAAGCTGGCCATAGATCTGGGGCATCCAGCAGGGAGGAGGAGGGAATGGGGTCAGAACAAAGGACAGGAGAGCACAAGGACTGTGGTGATGGATCACAGGTGCTGTCGTGGTGGGAGAACTCCAGAGACCGCACCTGAGGGGGGAAACCAAATACTGCACAAAAATGAAGAACAATGTAAGAAAATAAATAAATTTTAAAAATAGAACCAAAACATTTACAACATTGGAAATAATTTTTTTTTCTTCAGTAAAAATATAAAGGGAGAAGGGATAGCATATAAACTAAGAAAGTAAAAAAAATTTTAGGACTCAATGACCAACTTCTGTTTTACCTCTCAAGGACGGGAGTATATGGCATAGCCATTCCTAGTTTCATTAGAGACTGAGAATATATAAGCAGGGCACATTTCCAACTCAAAATAATAATTCTGTTACAGAATGGAAATTGCATAGGTAACTCGAAGTAGCTGGCACAACTGCCAAAGGTAATGTAAACTGGCCATTCTAATACCTCAGCAGAACTACAAATTATTTGCTGAAATCCTGCTCGAAAGTAATTTGGCAGTGTGTATCCATATCTTTCAAAATCTTTACGTACTTCAAATCAATCATTAGTGGGGAAATGTCTTCCACTCGCCTTTTATTTTTAGGAGAAAGATTTTTCCTAAACATCCTTAGCCTCAGCTAAGCTGGCTTAACTCCTCTCAGTTTTCTCCAGGGAAGACAGAGGGACTTCTCTGCTTAGTGAGTTTAAGGAAATTAACAGGCATACATAGGTCAGTTGTCCCTTTTTTAATCTCTTAGAAAACATCTCTTTAAGGAAGCACATTTTGTTTGATTCCATTCAAGTTTGTTTTGGGGAGGACTTGGATATCCAGATGTGTCATTGGTGGGTGGGTAAGTCTGCCTAATTCTGGGTCACAGACTGCACACATGTAAACCACTTCCTCAAAACTCAACTTTTACCTATAATTAGAGGGATATTTAGAATTAGCTTGTTAAGTTCTGTAAAGAAAGTTAGGGGGCCTCCCTGGTGGCGCAGTGGGTTAAGCAATGCACTATGAAGCAAACTGCAGCCACTGCAGCACGAGTTCGATCCCTGCTGCCGGCCAGGGAGGG
>JAGFMF010011752.1:5019401-5048363 GCA_019455555.1 Galemys pyrenaicus
GAAGTTGAGCATTTTTTCATATGCCTGTTGGCCATTTGCATTTCCTCTTTGGAGAATTGCCTTTTTAGCTCTTTTGCCCATTTTTTGACTGGATTGTTTACTTTGTTATTGTTTAGTCTGGTTAGTTCTTTGTGGTTCTGTGTGATAAGTCCCTTGTCAGTAATGTTTTGTGCAAAGATTTTCTCCCAGTCAGTGGGTTGTCACTTTGTTTTAGTTAGCGTGTCCTTTGCTATACAGAAGCTTTTAAGTTTGATGTAGTCCCAGCTGTTTATCTTTTCCTTCACTGTTTGCTTTAGGTGTTGTATCTCTAAGAGATGTTATTGATGTGTATGTCATATAGGGTTTTGCCTACTTTTTCTTCTAGATATTTTATGGTTTCAGGTCTTATGTCTAATTCCTTAATCCATTTTGAGTTGATTTTTTGTGCATGGTGAAAGGCAGTATTCTCGTTTCATTCTTTTGCATGTAGCAGTCCAGTTTTCCCAGCACCACTTATTGAACAAGCTGTCTTTATTCCATTGCATAAAGAATTAAAGGGTTTTAAAGGCGCTCTAAAATGCCAAATTGAGACCAGCAAGGTTTAAGTAATTCAATTAGTTGAAGAACTACTTGGGCTAAACTTAAACAATAAAGAACTTTTCACTTACTTTAAATAATTTTATAATTCAGACCTCCACCCAAGACCCATGGGTACTAAAAACTTCAGCAACACTATCACATCTTGTATAAGTAAAAACAGTTAATTTTTTCATAGTTTTTAAAATGAAGACATTAGCAATCAGTGTTTCTTCTTTCCTTTAGATAAAAAAATGTACCTTTTGGACTTTATGCAAAAATATCAAAAAGCTAAGAAAAGAATACAGGTTAATATAAGCAAAGTAAAAGAACAACAGGTTTGAACATTCATGTGAATTCTTTTCATGAACTCTGTCTTTATTGAAAACATGATTAAATTTTCAGATGATTAAAATAGTAATATTATATTGCTCACATTCCTACTACTGTAATGCAACTTTCAGAAAATATTTACTTCTTAAGATCTAATAGGTGTCCTTCACACACACACACACACACAGTGCAGTCCTGCTATTTGCAACAACATAGTATATATTGATCTAGAGGGTATTATGCTAAGTGAAATAAGCCAAACAGAAAAATACAAACAGCATATGATTCTCTTGGTTTTCTTCTATTTCATGGCAAACTTATTTTTTAAAACATTTTATTTATTTATGTATAGAAGAACTGGAATACAGGCTAGAGGTGTGTGTGGTGGGGAGAGGATTCACCAAAGACAGAGTGGGGAACAGAAACACTGAAACATACTGCTGAGAGAAGCAGTGGGTAAGGCAGGAGAGGTCTGCTGTGCCATGTGGGTCCCCTTCCTGGCCATGGGTTGAACTTGTGCTGCAGTGTCTGCTGATTGAACTTCAGTGTGGTGCTTAACCCCTTGCACTACCAGGAAGGCCCCAAGCAAACTTATTTTCATCCTCTTTTGCAGGTTTCTTTTTATCTTCTCTCTTCCTAAATGTTAAAGTAGTTAGGGATTAGCTTTCATATATTTTCACTTTTCCTTCCTGATAATTTCCGTGGCTTTAAATGTCATCTATGTGTTCTCTCACATTTCTAACTTGAACTTAGGTCTCTTCCCTTGAACTCGAGTCATATGTACAGCTGCTTACCAGGTTCCTGTATTTAGGGATGAGAAACATAATATAGTCAAATGACACTCTTTACTTGTGAAACTTAGTATGTCCCCAGGTAACTACAGTCATTAAAGAGCAGCTCCTTTCTTCTGGATACTCAGCCCAAAACATTGGGAGTCATTTTTGATTCTTTTTCTCATATTCCACATCCAATTTGTAAGCAGATCCTGCTTAGCTCTACCTTTAAAATTTATTCCAAATTCAATTGTTCCTGACTTTCTCCCACTACCACTTTGTTCCAGACCATAATCTACTTCATGCAGACTACTAGAATACCCCCTGAGTTATCATTTTTTCTTTCTACTTCCTCTTCTAAAGTCTATCCTCAAAACAATAGGAATTAAAAGCAATCAGGTCATGTTGCTCCATTCTTTCAAAACCTGTATTCACTTCCTGTCTCACTCAGAATGTTCAAAGTCCTAATCTTGACCCTACAGGATCTGTGCTCCTCCCCTCTAGAGATCTGATCTCTTCCATGCCCATCCCACTCCCCATGTGAGCTTCATGGGCCTTTGGCCTTTCTGTTCCAAGTATGCACCCTGCCAGTCTGAATTTTTACCCTTGCCATCTCCTCCTCCCTTATTTCTTACTTTTTTCAGATGCCTGTTCAAATGTCACTTTGTCAGAAATGTATTCCTAACTACCTATATAAAATAACATCATCTACCTCTCACCCTATTCTCTATCCTATTTTACCATGCTTTGTTTCTCCTCTAGCAACTATCATTAACTGACATATTACACTATTTCTTTAACGCCTATCTTCTTAAACTAAAATCTGAGGTATATTTTTGTTCATTGTAGTATCTTCATCATCCAGAACAATGTTTGACCCACAATAAGCACACAATAAGTAGCTATTGAACGAATGAACGAACAAACCAGATAGTCTTAATCAGAGACTCGACAAAATGTACAGGAGTAACTAAATAGTAAATGTTAATAATTTATTGGAGATAGTAAATACAATTGTACTAGAGTTACATATGATTGACTCTCACAACTAAAAAGTTGGGCAAAAATGTAAGTTGCAGAAGAATAGACATACACAAATATATACACACACACAGAGGCAGAGATAGAGAATAATAAATATCAAATATAGATGACAAAATTGTTGTTCAATGAGGTAGTAGTATGGGCACTGATGTTCATTAGATAGCTTTTTGTATGTTAAAATAAAACATAATTATGTAGTAATTACTAGAGATCCTTAATAGGTCAAAGGAGAATTTACAACTGAGTAATATTTTCTCATTATATATCATGTTTTCCTTCAAAACCTCTGGGCTACCAGGCATCAGGTCTTCACCTTTTGAAAAATTTGAAACATGCAAAAATGTAGAGAGGTTAGTATATTAAGCCCCTATGTACTGGGACTTCCGCTTCCTGTCAAAATGAAATAACAGTGATTAGAGTTACTTTGTAGTCTGAAACAACTGAAAATAAACTAAAACGACAGCTTAAAACAATGGATATACAGCAATGAAGGACAGTGATCCCTGAGTAAAGGGAACAAATGACAGCCTGACTGCCAGGGCTCTGTCTGGAGAGGTTTCCATCTCGTAACAGGGAAGGGAACAGGGTGAGTATTGCTTCTCTGTTTTGTTCTTCAGGAACCAAATGGACATTGGAAGAACACACCTTTCAGACGTGTTTCTCTTGGATGGATGGTCAGAGAATATTTTCATTTAGAGGCAAGCCACAGAGGTAACAAGCAAATCTCAATCATGAGCAATGGGAGAAAAAGCTTTCTATTTCATCAACAAATACTTACGTGGCCTTCCCCTGTTATCCCCTCTGTCTGTTCTTAAGCTTCTGGGAAGAACAGATAAGGAACATCAAAGGATATATAAAACATAAACTTGATGATTCTCTAGGTCTGTTTTAAATGAAGTTCTCATGCAACAAATAAAACTGAATTTAAAGAAAGGATTGCATTGAAAAGAATGGGTAACCATAAACTGAGGTGTTCAGACTGCTGTTAACACAATTGTTCAGATGATGTAGAACAGGAAAGCATTGGTATTAAAATGTTTTTTGCTGCTTAAGGAAACCAAGTGTCTAGAGCAGCCTGGATCACAATGATCAGTATCAGTGCAGGTGTATTTCTTCAATTTTCTTCTGAATTTGTAAACTCACATTTCTTTCCTATTTCAGGATATTCCTACTGACATAGAATCCTACCCTATGTATTTCTTTGTGTGTTATCTCCAAGTCTTCATAATGTTATTTTTTAAGGTTTATTTTTATTTATGCATACAAGAGCTGGGGTGTAGGCCACAAGTGCAGGGGTGAGAGGTGGGGAGTGGAACAGGTAGATCTTTGATATACATTGTTGAGGGGAGCAGTGGGTGAGACAGGAGAGGTCTGCTGCACCATGTGGGTCAGCTCCATGCCTGGGGATTGAACTCATGGTGCAGTGGCTGGTAATAGCTTGATAGGCTAAGACTTTAACCCCTGTGCCACCAGGAGTTATTTTTTGACATATGGTATTATTTTACTATCATTCAGTACATTAAACAATAAGTTAGGAGCTGAGAGGGATATGCGTTTCAAGAAGGCACACACCCCTAGAACATAGAAGTCTAGAGGGATAAAAAAGGCAAGTATATAACTAACTGTAATAAAAAAGCACACAAGTGTTAAACAAACTTGCTTTCAGGAAGTTTTGGTCTGTAAGGGATCTGAATGTCAAGTATTCTTATTTCCTCACATAGAGATGAAGAAATTAAACAAAAAGTTAGATGACTCATTCTGTGCAGTATGATCTACTCAAACGAAGTATCATGTAGGCTAGAAAGAACAAAGAACTTAGGGTCAGACCACTGAGGAGTGGTTTTAGCTTTGAGTCTTTACTAGCTCCCATGAAAGACAGATGATAGGACTTCTTGATTCTTAGTTTTCTCTCTGACAAAACCAGGATAATAATGATTGCCTGTAAGGGTTGGTGAAAAGATCAGATGAGATAATGAAGAGGGAGGGGAAGCACAGGGAGAAACAGGCTCAGTTAACTATCATGGAAGATTATGGGTGCTTTGGTAGTGGGTGTGGTGTGATAACAAACATTTGTAGAGGTGTGACCTATACCCCTCAAATATATCATGTTGTAAATCAGTGTTACCTCAATAAACATAATTTTAAAAGATAATGACATGGTTTTGAAATTATGAGGCAATATAAAAATGTAAAATGATACTACAGTTAATTACAGAACTAGGGATAGAATCTAACTTTGAGACCCTTTGTGCATCATGTATTATTGCGAAATGCTCTCCTGACTTTTACTACCTGTATGATTTAGCAAATCACTGTCTTGTATAGAGTAGAATATAATTTTCAATCACCTGTGGGTTGTTTACTTGAATCTTATAACTATCCTTTATCTGTTTTGAGTTCTACACAAAAAGTAAATCATGTCCTTGCTATGAAGCTTTCTTGACTAATTCTCAAAATAACATAGGATAAAATTTTGTTTAACATTTGTCAATACCATGTTATATTTTCAGCCTATTTATTCTATTTCCTACTTTTAAGCAGTGTTAGTGTTGAATAAAAGTTGAGCAATTTAAAAAAATAAACATCATAAACTTTGTAGAACAGAATGAGTAAACATAATCTTAAGGCAATTTAAAAGAAATTTATCTGATAACATCATGATAATATTATATTACTTCTTTGATCTCCTAAAAAGTTAAATGATATAATCAGTTTTATATTTCTGAGTTTTCTTTCTAGTTGCTACATGCAGCAACAGAACTAAGAAATAGATTAACCATAAATGTTTTTGTTTTTTTCCTCACAGACTCCTTCCTCTTTAGGTTGAAGGAAGAAAGGGAAATGTTTGTTTTTACACCTGTTATTGTACAATTCAAGAGGTGATATACTGTAGAGGATAGAACATGGAATTTGGACTCTGAAGTCATGGGTTTCAGTCTCCCATCTGAGTCTTTTTGAAACTTAGCCTTCCTTCTTTGAATGTTAGAGGAATTACTATCATCTAAAAATATTTATTTATTTATGCATACAAAAATGGGGGAACAGGCCAGAGGCGTGGGAGGTGAGAGGATTCCCCGGAGACAGAGTGGGGAACAGAACAGGTAGATCAACTGAAACACACTGCTGAGGAGAGCAGCAGGCAAGGCAGGAGAGGTCTGCTGTACCAGTGGGTCACCACCCTTGCAGGTGGCAGGGATCAAACTTGTGCTGCAGTGGCTGCGTTTTGCTTCACAGTGTGTCACCTAACCCATTGCGCCACCAGAGAAGCCCCAATTGTTAGAGGAATTATATGGTATCCCCAAGGTAAATTACCATAGTCAGCTAAAAAGACACATATATCAGCACAATAAAATTGCAATCATTACCTCTTCTGCCTCGCCCCGCTGCTTCCCTCAGCAGTGTATTTCAGTCAATCTGCCTGTTCTGCTCCTGGCTCTGTCTCTGGTGAATCCTCTCACCTTCTGTGACTCTGGTCTATACCCTAGCTCTTATATGCATAAATAAATAAATCTTTAAAAAAAAAAAGTAATGAAGTAAACACAGATGAACCTTGACCATATTGTTTAGTAAAAGGAATCAGAAACAAAATGTTACATTATATTATTTCATTCATATGAAATATCTAGAATAGTTAAATCCATAGGGACAAAAAGTAGATTAGTGGTTGCCAGGGACTGAAGAGGGAGAAACTGGGAATGACTGTTTAATGTGTATGGGGTCTCCTTTGGGAATAATGAAAATGTTTTGGAACTAGATAGAAGTTATGTTTGCACAGCATTGTAAGTGTACTAAGTGCCACTAATTGTAGTCTGTAAAATGATTAATTTTACGCTATATAAATTTCACTGCAATAAAAAATGGAAGAAAGCAAAACCAAACCAAAAGAGAAACAAATGAGTTGTCTGAAAAAGTGCAACTATTTCTAATATTGGTGCCAGAAAAGATATTTTTTAAGGAAACAAACCCTCAAAAATATCTTTTCAAACATGTCAGGTTTCCTATCATTATTTAGAAGACCCTTCAATACAAGCTGGTATCTTAACTATGAAGGGCAAAGTGGTGAAAAGTATGTTACTGGGAATTAGGGGGTTGTGGTATTAGTGATGAGTGTGGCCTCTCATCAGCAGCCTTAAGACAGAGATAAAAATACAAACATGTAGAGAAAGAGATGGATTGCCTGTCCTTCTGGAATCTATCATAAATGTCTCCTCTAGTCAAAGTTCTGAAAGCTTCAGAGCAGGAGTGAGTTTGAGATTGCGTTACCTGTCAAGTAGGTTAGGTGCAGTTTTCCAATTAAGAATAAAGCTTTGGTGGGCCTCCCTGGTGGCACAGTAGGTTGAGCAACGCACTGTGAGGCAAACCACAGCCACTGCAGCATGAGTTCGATCCCTGCTCCCGGCCAGGGAGGGGACCCACATGGCATGGAAGACCTCTCCTGCCTCGCCCACTGCTCCCCTCAGCAGTGTGCTTCGGTCAACCTGCCTGTTCTGCTCTGTTTGGTGAATCCTCTCACCCCTCACACCTCTGGCCTGTACCCCAGCTCTTGTATGCATAAATAAATAAATCTTTAAAAAAAAAAAAAGAATAAAGCTTTGGGGCTCTCCCTGTGGTGCAGGTGGTTAAGGTGCCACACTATGAAGCTATCCTCAGTCACTGCAGCATGAGTTCAATCCCTGGCCAGGAAGGTGACCCACATAGTGAGGCAGACCTCTCATGTCTAGCCCACTGCTCCCTTCAGCAAGTGTATTTCAGTAGAGCTGCCTGCTCTGCTCCCCACTTGTCTCTGTCCTCTCACTCCCTCAACTCTGGCCTGTACCTCAGTTCTCATATGCATAAGTAAATAAATCTTTAAAAAAAAAAAAAGAACAGAGCTATATACTTTAGAAATTAGCCATTTAGGAAGCAGGAATAAGGTCCACTGGTAAACAGGAATAATGGAAATGAGCTAGTGATGGTGCTTAGAGAGTAAAGGTTCCCCTGAGGAAAGTGTCAGGTCAGCTCAAACACTCAAACAAAAGGCAATTACAATCCCTCATGATCCCCTGCAATTAATCAAGCCCTTAGTATCTTCAGAGAGGAGTTTTCTGTATACTAAATAAGACAAGGCACATGAAAGCTCTTGTAAAGTATAAAATTTCTATCAATTGTACTGTCCATTGTTATAAATATCTGGCTGTAATACCTAATACATAAACCACATGTTTAACTAGCATTTTCATATAGTGTTCATTTATCATTCTCAACAAATACTTACTGAATACTAATCTCATGACACAGAGGGTAGGCAATGTTATTAGAATGTTACAAAAGAATGAATTGAGGTTCTGAGAGCCTGAGAACTGCTGTAAATCACATAATTTAGAGACTATAGTCCTTTGGTACTTAGTTCCTTCCAAACCTTGTTGACCCCAAAGCCCTCAGTCCTCACTGACTCTTAAGTGAGATGATTTAATGCCTTGGGCAAAGTTCCACCATTTCTACTTCTGTCTGTGCTGTGGAATTTTCTTTAATTATTGTCACATGGAATTCTCAGGGGCCATGGAGGAAGCTATCAACACATACACACAGATGATGCTTGGATTTGTATTACTGATAACATTTCTCAAGAGTACATTGTTCCCAGGGTGTGACTACGCATTTCACAGACCTACTCTTCTGATCCTTAAAATAGCCTTCTGAGGAAGATATGTCAGCCCTCTTTCTATACAAAAACCTCAGAAAGATTAAAATACTTTCCCAAAGTCACAGGCAGAAATATAAATGATCTGATAGTCCTTGCAGGTACTTAAATGCCTGTGAAAACCGGAGGCTGACCTAACTGACTTCCAAGATCCCTGCCTGGAGAGCCAGTTGGGTGTGAGACAAATGTTTAATTAAGAATAAAAGTTAGACTGCCTGGGTTCATATCCAGGTTTAATGCCAAAACTTAAAAGAGACACAGGTCCAGTAAGATTTTAGTACTTTAATTCCCCACCCAGGAAATTATGGCAATAAATTCTGAGTCATTATTAACATAGTGGCTAAAATTTACTGTGTTGGACACTCTCCTGAGTGCTTAATAGTCAGATTCAGGAATATTTGCAAATTTTAAAGTGCGTGCTGTGGAATTTTCTTTAATTATTGTCCCATGGAATTCTTTTATTATTGTCACATGTCACATGGAATTTTTCTGATGAAAGTTTAGGATGTGCCCCTTCTACATAAGTTTTATTGAGGCAATGGCAAGTTTTTGCTAAGTATAAATTCAAGTTCCTATTATTCTGCTCTTGGATTCAGAATGTTGAAAGCTAGTATATGTGTTTTTTATAAACATTTTTCATATATAGATGTGTATAGTGTAATAGGGTAAAAGAATTCATTCGACAAAAAATTACAGTGTACCAGATTGTGCTAGGTGCTGCCTATAGTTGCTAGGATTGGAGTACTTAAGAAGTGTCAGCTCTGCTAGGGTTTTAGGGGGAAAAAAAATCTTTACCAAATTGGGCAAATTTCATCCCTGGTATTTATTTTTTATTCTGTAAATGAGGATGTTGGTTATCCAGTCTTGTTTTTTGACTTTATGTGAAGGTTTTTCTTCCTCATCGGTCACTAGTCCTATGTCAAAATATTCATCTCATACTATCCTCGTTTTGCAATTCATTGATTAGTTCAATAAATGTTTATTGAAGTCCTGCTAGACACTATAGGATTGAAGTTGCAAATAACAGAAGCAAGGTTCCTGTGCTCATGAAGTTTCCAGTTCAAAGGGGTAAAACAATAATGAATGCTATCATTAAAAATGTAAATATCTAATTAAAATAATTTAATTTATATTAAATGATATAATTAAACAAATAAATGCATAAAACAACCATTAAAAAGTGTTAATTAAGTAAGTAACCATAGGTTAGTAACCAACCATAGGTTAGCTGAGAAGGAAATGCGTAGTATGGCGAATCACATTGCTTTCTGTCATAGCACAAAGCAACTAAGGTCTAAACCAAAAACGTCAACCTACTGAGGTCATCAGATTTCAGATTTTAAAAAGGTAAAAAATAATAATGCAATAACAATCTAAGCAATGACTAGCCATTACTCTAAGAAAGTTGTATTATGGCAGATCTATTTCATCTCTGCTCCTGGGAATGGAAAAGGGGTGACTTGTTAAAAGGAACAGCGAGAGAAACTCACTTTTCCTTTCTTTCATTTTCCTTAATTGGAAAGACAAAGTGAAAAGACAGAACCTGGAGTCCGATAAGGAAACTGCCCATCTAGTCCGGCCATCGAAGTTTCTTTTAGTCTTTCTAGGTTCCCCTCGGCAGCGGGGATCTATGTAGAAAGAAAACTAACTCCGTGAACTTCAAGGTAGATTTCTTTTCAATCTGCCTGGTGGCAGAATTTGGGTAGAAGAGGTCAAGATGTGGTTTAGGAAGCGGGAGTGCCCAAGAATGGCACTTGGAAAGATACAGAACAGCAGAGAAAGCCACAGAAGCGAAGGGAAGAAGGCGCCGGCAGCCCGGGCTGAGAGCACAGACAAGCTCCGTTGCGGTAGCCGCGCGGCGCTCAGGTGGCCTTTCCCGCTCAGGTGAGCTCCTCCCGCGACTCCTATTGGCCCAGGCGCCCGTGGCGCTAGGAGGGCGACGCAGACCGGTCTAGTTCAGGGTCTAGGGCGGCGCGTCACTTCCGGTAGCGCGGAGCTTGTAAAACACCCTGGAGAGAAAATGGCGGCGGCAGCGGCTTCGGCGCCTCAGCAGCTCTCGGATGAGGAGCTTTTCTCTCAGCTCCGCCGTTACGGCCTGTCTCCTGGCCCAGTGACGGAGAGCACCCGCCCAGTCTACCTCAAGAAGCTGAAGAAGCTTCGAGAGGAAGAGCAGCAGCAGCAGCATCGGCCCGGGGGCCGCGGCAACAAGACGCGGAACAGTAATAACAATAACACGGCAGCCACCACGGTCGTCGCCGCGGGACCGGCGGCGGCGACGGCCGCGGGGATGGGGGTCCGGCCGGTCTCGGGCGACCTTTCCTACTTACGGACTCCTGGGGGCCTGGGCCGAATGTCGGCCTCGGGCCCGGAGAGCCCCTCGGGAGGGCCGGGGGGCGTCTCAGCCGCCCCCACGGCTGGCAGCAAAGTGCTGCTGGGCTTCAGTTCGGACGAGTCGGACGTGGAGGCCAGTCCCCGGGACCAGGCCGGCGGCGGCAGCGGCGCCGGCGGGAGGAAAGACCGGGCTTCGCTCCAGTTCCGCGGGCTCAAACCGCTGTCGGCGCCCCTGGTCGCCAGCGAGGTGACTAATAGCAACTCGGCCGAGCGAAGGAAGCCTCACTCGTGGTGGGGGGCCAGGAGGCCGGCGGCTCCCGAGCTGCAGACCCCGTCGGTGAAAGATAGAGCGGCGGAGGACGAAGAGGAGGAGGGCGAAGACGAAGAGGACAAGGGCCCGGAGGCGGAGGAGCCGCTGTGGCCGAGCCGGACCGTGAACGGCAGCCGGCTTCTCCCGTACAGCTGCCGGGAAAACTATTCCGACTCCGAGGAAGAGGAGGACGACGACGTGGTCTCCCCCCGACAGGTATTGAAGGACGACTCCCTTTCCCGGCATCGGCCCAGACGGAGCCACAGTAAGCCTGTCTCCCCGCTCTCTGCTAAATCTGCCGGCAGCCGCCTGGAGACCTCGGTTCAGGGAGGGGGAGGACTCGCGATGAATGACAGGGCGGCGGCTGCCGGGAGTCTAGACAGGAGCCGAAACCTCGAAGAGACGGCGGCGGCGGAACAGGGCGGAGGGTGTGATCAGCTGGACTCCAGCCCCATTCCTAGATACCGACTTAGCACTAAGAAACTGGCCCCTCTCCTGTCCCCGCCGCTGGCTGACTTGGACTCAAGCCTGGATTCGTCCACGGGCTCCCTTCTTAAAACTAATAATCATATTGGCGGCGGGGCCTTCAGTGTGGACTCCCCCAGAATTTTTTCCAACAGTCTCCCTCCCAGTGCGCCGGTGGCCGCCTCCAGTTCACTCAGGATCAATCACTCCAATCATACGGGCTCCAATCACACCTACCTGAAAAACACATACAACAAATCGAAGCTTTCCGAACCCGAGGAGGAACTTCTCCAGCAATTTAAACGGGAGGAGGTGTCCCCTACAGGGGGTTTCAGTGCCCACTACTTGTCGATGTTTCTCTTAACTGCTGCCTGCTTATTTTTCCTAATATTGGGGCTGACATACCTGGGAATGAGAGGGACTGGAGTATCCGAGGATGGAGGACTCAGCAGTAAGTATTAAACCCTGTGGGTAAGGTAACAAAGGGAATATTGTGAATGGTCTGCTGGAATCGCACTTGGCATTTTATTTGAGGTGACTTTCACCTACAAGAACATGGTTAAACAGCGAAGTGCAACAGATTGGGTGCATTTGTGTTCTTTGGTTATGAAAGACCGTTATCATTATAAAAATGATAATCGCATGGCTGATTTTTTAATTCTGTGTTAATAATTGGGGAAGTCAATACGTCTTATAAAAAAAGAAAGTAGTACAAGTCTGTTAGTAAAATGCATTTATGTGTGTGACAAATTTTCTCTTAGCCTGAGATGCAGATGCCAGTTACTTAATAGTTGGAATTATTTTGATTGCTAAAGGGCATCATACATGCAGTGATTTTTCAAATTGATATGTAACTCTTGAAATAATTCACAGTATTAAATGCACTTGTAGGTATTTCTGTAATTTTTAAAAAAGTGAATGATTATAGAAACCAGGAAGGCACACCTTTAATTTTGATTTCCCAGGTCAAAGCTTTCCCTCCCACCAGTGAAAAATTTAGTGGTAGGGTAGTTGCAGGTCCTTGCCCTAAAATTTATCCAAATTGATTTCCAGGCCATGCCTTTTAAATGACTGGAGGCAGGTGTGTTCATTCATCACAAGGCCACCATCATCTGCTTAGCCGAGCACCCGGGATACAGCAGTGATAAATCTAAAGTATCCCTGCCCTTCAGCACAAGATGAAGATAGATCGTTGTGTGTTCTGGGAAGAAAATAAGGGTGGAGTAATTGGTGAATACTACTTTAGAGTGGATGGTGGGAGGAACTATTTCAGATAAGAGGGATGAAGCAGGAGGTGGAGACAGGCTTGCAGTGAAACAGGAGAGGGTTCTGGGCAGAGATTACAAAAAGGCCTTGGGTTGAGTAAGATTCTCTTTCTGTAGGTTAGAGTGATGAGAGCACTGAGGAGAAGGAGGAGTGAGCCAGAGTTTGAGCTGCTTAGTCTATTTTAATTGATGCCAATACCAGAATGATGCTTGTGGAGATTAAAAGAAGGTAACTTCTTAGTATTAACTTCCTCTCCCTAGTACCCCTAAAGTTTTCTTTTCATAAATCCTGAATTCACAATATCATGGTTTGTATTTATAAAATAGGCATATTATGTTAGTTTTACTTCAAAATTGTGAGTAATGCATCTACCAGATTTATAAAGAGGAGTCAAAGTGGTGTAATCTTTGATTTGGATATAACCAAATCTAAGACTATCAAATAATAGATTATTACTGTTTTATTTGATTAGAAGGGTTTGAAGAATAATGAAATTCAGCACTTACCTTAATTGGATCCCTGAAAGCAAGAGTGGTATATTGTGTTCTGTCTGGGTTATTTGTGAAGAAAAAAAATAAAGGTAACACTAGAAGTGAAGTTAGGAAAGTTTACATAGTGACATTTACTTATAACAGTGCCTAAATGCATGTTTGTTTCTAAACACCAGCTCTATGATATGGCCCTTTATTAAGGGCTAAGTGCTTTATGCATATTATCTCATTGAATCCTCCTAGCAACTCAGAGGCGGATTTGTATTTGAGGTATTCTCAATTTGTAGATAAGGAGAATGAGACTCAAGGAAGCTAAAAAATGGTACCCACCGTTGAACAGCTAGTGAGTGATAGGATTCAGATTTGATTTTGGGCTTTTCTCAAATAAAAGCCCATTTTCTTAATACTATGGCTACATTTATAGAGAGTTTTCTAAATGAGAGACTGCTTTTATTAGTACTAATAATTGACTATTTGGTAGGATTTCATACAGAATTACTGATGAGCACAGTTTTCAAGGTCACTTTCACATCTTAACTCCTTAATGTTAAGAAAATATTACTCAGTAGTAAAATTTCAAATGAAATAAAGTAAAAATGGTCAGGTCTGCTTGTACTTGTTACACCCCACAATAAGACAGGAAGTATTTCAATAAATGGTAAATATGAGGTAGCCTCGTGATGGAGAGAACAAAGGCTAAGATATAGAGGATCTGGGTCCTAGGATTTGTAAAAATGGTCTCAGACAATATGCTTAACTTCTAAGACTCATTCTTATATACTAATGGAACTAACAATTTCTGCTGTCTATGGGGTGCTGTTGAGAACCAAATGAAATAGTTTGTTAAATAGACATAAGGTGATATTATTTAAAAGTTTGGACAAAATGTGTTGTATTTCTGGTAAACTATATTTTGTGTGTGTGTGTGTGTGTATAGAGAGAATTAGTTAAATTGGTTCTGTAAATGATACTTAACAGTATATACCTTACCTATTCAACATTTAATTTCATTACATTCCATTAAATACATATTGTAGAAATCGATCGATATTTCAATGAAAATGTAATGAATACTCAATATATTATATACTTGACTTACTGTATATCTTAGTAGAAGAGAGTGCCTGCTAGTTTATTTAGTCTGCACACCTAAGGGTGAATGATTTTCACTCCCTATATTTATAGTAGTGGTTAACTGATGCTTCATTGGCCAAGTAGTGTGCTTAAGGAAATAGTTTTGAGTAATAATTTTACCAGAAGATTGTAGGTTACATGTGAGAGTAAGCAACAGCAAGCTTTTATTAGTTATCATTTAAGTTAACTGTAAGCTATATTAGGTTAGCCTTTTAATTAGTTCTTAATCATTTGGTCTTTAGAAATTTTTCGTTACTGTAGTTTTATTAAATTTTGATTAAATTGCTCTGAGCTCCATTTCTTTTATAAAACTAGAGGCTGGATTTAGGTGATCTTTAAGTTCTTTCTAGCTCCAAGGTTTAAGAGTGTGATTTTATTTTAAAAGATTTATTTACTTACGCATACAGGCACTGGGGTACAGGCCATATGGCGGGGAGGTGAGAGAATCCACCAGACCGAGCAGGGGGCAGAACAGGCAGATAGACTGAAACACACTGCTGCTCCCCAGGCCAGGCAGGAGAGGTCTACCACTGCCATGTGGGTCACTCCCCAGCCTGGGGCAGAGATCGAACCCCTGCTGGGGTGCCTGCAGTCCCATCTGCTTCATAGCTCACCACCTTTTGGGCCACCAGGGAGGCCCAAGAGTATGTTCTACTGAAACAACTCAAGGGTTGATTAGCAATCAAATTGGACCATGACAGTCCACCAAAAGGAAAGTGGCAGAATAGATTGACTATTTTAGGCTCATGTGATAACTATTTAAAATTTATTTTTCAATGACAAAAGATGATTTCTATAGAAAATCTGAATAGAGACCTAGAAAGTAAAAGATAAGTAGGTATTGTATAACCTCTCATTCTGTTCTCACACTCGACTGGTAGAAGTAAGTTCAAATACTAAATCATTTCTTTCTTTTTTAAAGAATTTATTTGTGTATACAAGAACTGGGGTATAGGCCATAGGTGTGGGGGTGGGGTGAGAGAATTCACCAGAGACAGAGTGGGGAACTAACTGACCAGGCAGATTAACTGAAGTACATTGCTGAGGGGGGCAGTGGACGAGACAGGAGGTCTGCTGTGTTATGTGGGTCCCCTGCCTAGCTGGGGATTGAACTTATGCTGCAGTGACTGCAGGTGTGTCATAGTGCAGTGTTTAACCCCTTGTGCCACCAGGGAGGCCCCTCAAATACTAAATCATTTCTTAATGTGTTTCATGTAAATGTACATTCACGTGTGTGTGTGTATACATTTTCATTGAACAATAAACTTACATTTTAGCAGGGAAATTAACAGTTAAATAATTTTAGATAGTGATAGTTGCTAATACAAGATAATATTAGTAACTTTGGGGAGCAGGAATAAAGTGGTATGCAGTATTATATACAAGGTAGGCGGACCTTCTAAGGAAGTAATGTTTGAATTGAGAGCCAAATACCTTGAAGGAACATTGACAGGAAGAAAAGCATTCTAGGCAGAAGTAACAGGAAGTACAAATCTCAGAGCAAGAAACAGCCTGGCATATTGAAGTGTTAGAATGGAATGATAGTCTGTTTGGGACATAGTGAAGTAGGGGGAGCATTCATATGATGAAGTTAGTAGGCAGGGGCCAAATCATAAAAGACTTAAAGTCCTTGAGGGCCATAGTAAGGAGTCTGGATTTTAAGTAATATCCTACTAATATTCTGTAGCTTTTTTTTTTTCAATTAACCTTGTATCATGAGCAACTTTCAATATATGAGGTTTAAGTGCAAAGGACATAAATTTAAAATCTCATTCTCCACTCCATTCTTACCCATCTATGCCATTCTTGAAAATGTTCTTCAACCCTCTATCCTGTAGCTATTCATTACTCTTCTTAGCCAAGCTTAATATCTCTTTCCTCCTCTGCCATTCACTCAAACCCTGTTTAGTTTTGTTTTCTTTACCATCCATTCCTTTGCTTCAGTCACCAATTACTCAGTTGCCAAATTCAAGAAGACTTTAGTTTTTAATCTTCACTTCTGTTATATTCAGTACATTGACAGCTCCCTTCTTCATGAAAGACTTTTTTCAAAATTAGTGTATCACCACTCTGTTTTCATTTACTCCTCTCTTCCTAAATTTTAGATATAGGTGGTCTCTGGATCTCTTATCTTTGACTTTATCCTTTTGGACAGTTTCCCTAAATAAATTCATTCACTCCTGGCTAATGCCCCTTTCAGTTTTTTATTTTCACCATAGAGCTCTATCCTGAAATCTAGATTTACCATATAAATTAATGGTAATAGGATTCCCAGACTCAAAAAAGAATCTACCAGTTCATATCAAATATGATCATTGTAATATTGGCTTGCAGGGATAATCTTTGACAGTTTATACCAAAAGAGTCAGAGATACCAATACTGTGTACTTATCCTTTTTTTTTAAAGATTTATTTATTCTTGCTTAGAAGAAATGGGGTCTAGGCAAGAGGTGTGGGGTAGTGAGAGGATTCACTAGAGACAGAGTGGGGAACAGAACTGGCAGATCTGCTGAAATACATTGCTAAGGGGAGCAGCTGGTGAGACAGGAGAGGTCTACCACGCAATGTTGGTTAGACCTTAACCCCTGGGGCACCAGGGAGACCCTACTTGTACTTAGCTTTCTATACCTTGTTTCTCCTGTGTTCCATGGTTTACTTAATGATATATCTGTCCACCCAGAACTTAAGTTTGAAACCTGAACTTCGGTAAGATTCTCTACTTTTCTTTGTCTTCCTGCCAAATCTCAAACTTCAGTGTAATAGGTAGCCCAAATCCTATGTTTCTACCTCCATCCTATCTTTTTTTTTTTTTTTAAAGATTTTATTTATTTATGCACACAAGAGCTGGTGTACAGGTCAGAGTCCAGGTTGGTGAGAGGATCCACCAGAGACAGAGTGGGGAGCAGAACAGGCAGACTGACTGAAACACACTGCTGAGGGGAGCAGTGGGGGAGGCAGGAATGGTCTGCTGCACCATGTGGGTCCCCTCCCTGGCTGGCAGCAGGGATCGAACTCGTGCTGCAGTGGCTGTGGTTTGCTTCAGAGTGCATCGCTTATCCCACTGCACCATCAGGGAGGCCCATCCTTCCTATCTTTTAAATCAATCTTTTCTTTCCACCACTGTTGTAACAAGTTTCTTGTCTGAACTGTTGTAGTCTCCTAACAAGTGCTCTGACTTCTAGACTCTCAGTCCGTTTTTCAGCTGATCAAGTAGTTCTAAAACACAAATACGGTAATTCATGCTCTTGCTTAAAATGGCTTAATGGTCTTTCCTTACATGTTAAAATCTAAGTTCCTTGGCTAGCCTATTCATGATGTGATCATCCTTGCTCAATATAGATTCATTTTCTACCATTTCTTCTAATCATACTTTATTTCATGGAATATTAGAACTTTCTGTAAGACTACTTGTTTTTTCCCTGAATATGTCGTGAAATTTTGTGCTTTTATGCTTTTGTATATGTTATTCCTTTTTTTGGGGATATTATTACTACCTCTGTATTTTCTAACTGCTATTCATTCTTAAAAGTGTCGTCTTTGGATATCTTCTCTCACTCCCTATCTGTACAGTTTGACCCATCATTCTCTGCTCAAGATCTTATGCATCCTTCATAGCATTTATTACAGCGCGTTATAACTGTGTACGTAATTGTGCTAGGTAGAGGTAATCTTTAATAAGATTACCTTGAGGTAATCTTTAATAAGAACTGAATTAAGAGCCTCCCTGATGGAGCAAGGCCTTAAGTCTCAGCACTGTGAAGCTATCGGCAGCCACAATAGCATAGTTCATTCCTCAGCAGTGTATTTCAGTCAGTTTGCCTGTTCTGTCTCTGCTGAATCCTCTTAGCCCCACTGCCGCTCCCTCCATGCACCTCTAGCCTCCATCCCCAGCTCTTGTATGCATAAATAAATAAAATATATCTTTAAAAAGCTGAATTAAATTGAACTTACTGAGTTCAAAGGCACAGGCTTTTCACTTAGTTCTATGTTTGAGTCTCTTTGACTTTTCTGTGTAATCCATTTGCTTCATTAAAAATGAAGGTATACATAACCTCAGGGTAACTTTAAGCATATGTCTAAGATAATATATATAAAGTGTTTAGTGTTGTTGCCTGACATGTTGCAATCAGAATACTAGGTCACATTAATGTCCTTGGTAAAAATTATTCAGTTAGTACTTCTTGGTTAAATGTTTACCTATCAGATACTCATTATACATGCACTCATTAACTCATCATCTAACTTAGCAAGTGGTTACCTACTCAGTAGCTGACTTAATACTTAGAAGGATACAAAAGAAATCTCATTCTCTACTCTAGTAATAATAGTAACAGGAAATGGTTAAGAAACAGGAAATAGTAACAGGAAATGGTACAAGATTATGTGATAAATGCCACATTTTTATGAAAGGGAAGAAATTCACTGTGAGCTGGATCAGTCTCAAATCATCAAAAGCTCTGATTCTAACTACTGATTAGTTAGATCTATGGGTCGAACAGTGGGAATTCAAATGAAGGTTTTGAAGCAGAGGACTAGTATGATCAAATTGATCTTTTAAGAAGGAAAAACTGGTGAAAGTATAGATGACAGTACTAGAAAGAAAAAGTGGGATGGTAGAGACTACAGACAGAAATAGAATGAAGAAAACTTGGAGGTTGATAATTGTGGGGCTGGAGTAGGTTCTATGATTGAGAGAATATATTTGAAAAAGGATATATAATACTTGGTGACTGTTTAGTCAAAGATAATTCTGTGGTCTTAGCCTGGATGACTGAGGGATTGGAGATCTGTTGACAGGAATGGGAGTTGAAAGGGATTGTGCTTAGGGAAAGGTATATAGGAAAAAATGGGACTTATTGCTTGAGTTTTTCAAGTGGAAATATTCTGTAGGCTGACACAGTTACCTAAATGGATTAAAGGTGCAAGGCTCACTTGGATGTCAATACTACTAGTACTCCTTACTGAAGAAATAAATACTTTTTAACTTTTGTGGGTTTTTAAAAATGTGATCTTTAAACACCGGACTGAACATTACAAAGAGGTATCTTAGTTTTTTTAAAATACGTTTCTGCTTTTTCAAGTAAATAGACTAACCAAAAATTTCAAAACTTGGTATCTGTAATGATTATAGGTATAAGGAATTTGAAAAATAGTCACTGCCCTCATTCTTGAAGAATGAAAACCGATTGTTATGTTAGAAGGTTTTCAAAGTTGATTACAATGTAAGCAGAAAAAAAAAATCAACCTCTAAAAATATTTTTGGGAGCCCCCGGGGGTTTATATATCTGACTTTGATTAAAAAAATTAACATCTCTTCTGTGAAAATGTCTTTTATTTGAGAATCATATCTAGATTAAATTAAAATAAAAATCATTAGAGTGAAAGCTTGTGAATTTCTTGAGTATATCCTTGTAGCTTACTTAGTATGAGGAAACATTGGCATAGATGTCAAAACTTGGATTGTTAAGAAGCATGCCTGGCTTTTCCATGTGCTCTTTGTGTTTGTTTTTTTAACTAAAGGCAGTTACTGAACCACTGTAAATCTCCATGTCCTCATCTATGAAATAGAGACAAATGACAATTGAATGAAATAATATGAAAAGTATTTGGCTCAGTATATGGCACATACTGTAGCATCTAACCCTTAGGTGGCACTGTGTGGCAGGTGCTGAGCTAAATAATTGCAATTGTTATATAACCCCTCCTTGGGTTAGTGTTTATTGCATTTCACAGATCAAGAGACTTAAGGCATGGAGAAGAAAAGCAACTTGCCAGGGTCATGTAACTCTTAAGTGCAGAAGCAATGTTTGGAGATAGTGACTATTAGTAACCATTCTGCTAAATTACCTTTTTATATGTGTAAGTATATAAGTACTTTGTATATGTTCTATAGTATTGTAATCAAAAAAACTGTGAAGGATATATATACATGGGTCAAGTAGATTAATGCATAAAATCCTAGACTGCCAGGAATAATCTGAAATCAAGTAACTTTAGGACAAGACACTATAAATTTGTACTCACTCAAAATTTGGATTTATGTTTAACTATCCTTAAAGTTTTAGACTAATTTATTGATGTATTGGGGGATTATCTGCAATAATATAATAACAAACTATGACATAGTATGTAGAACAATAGGGTGTGACACATTTTCTAGATTTGCACAGCCTCAAATCTGGTAGGGAAAATGGTCCCCTCATTTGCATCACCACTTTAAAACTTATCTTTTCCATTGTTCAAGATATAAGATGTAAAGACATTTAATAATAGTGTATTTGTTCTACCCTTTTTGCTTTCTTAAAATAAATTTTATGTGTTTTCTCTGTATTTGTTTCACTATGAAGCTGCTTATTTTTAGAGATGCTTTAAAAGTTATATATTTTTATGATTCTTTGGAATTTTGAAGTTTTAAAGCTACCTTCTACTTACTTATTATTCTGTTTTAGCTTTACATGCCTGAGCAATGTTCTGTGTAAATAGCAGGGATGTCAGTGCAAAGAGATATTTCTAACCTAAGTTCAAAAAGATATTTAATTTACTTTATAAGTAGTTTAAAAATGCAGTATACCTTAAACTTTTGGAAATCTCTCCTAAAATATAAGGTAAACAAGTGATATCCTTTATGAAAATTATGTTACTAATGCTATATTTTTATTCATAAACTTCTGAGGCTTGGCTTTTGCATCTGTTAGATACAGGAATAGGAAAATCAACTGTACTTTCAGCCAGTGACTTTTCTAGGATACTAATATGATAGTGTCTATGGGAATGCTTTGGAGAAATTTGAAGTCCTTTGTAACTATCTATCTTTAATACTCTAAGGTAGGACTTCTATAGTAAGCTATATTAGTCTAACTTAAGCAAGACTCATTATGACATGTCCTGTCAGTAATGCTAATAAGTAAAGGAGGAGCTGGTTAAATTTATAGTCCTTTATTAGTATTTAAAAACCTTACTCTGAAGCTGTCTGTGTAGATAAAAGGAGTCATCTTTTTGCATTACCTAGTTCATGTCTTATCTCCAGGCACTGAAAAATGTTTTTCTTTTTGCAGTTATATTAATTTAATAGCTTGTGAAGCACAATTCAAAACTAGATGTTAGCTTCACTGACCACAGAAGGTAAATTTGCTGATAGGAAAGTTAGAGATGGTATACACTGCTTTAATCCAAATAATAGCGAATTTGAGACAGAAAAAGTATTTCTTAGGGTTAAGCTCTTAACATTGTGTGAAGAACAGACAGTACGTGCATCTGGTAGAGAAGGATGGCCTGTCACATGCTGTTCTAGTTTGTAAGGTACTATGAGTACTTTTATTGGTGAAGTGGGAAGATGAAGTGTCCCTGTGAATAGGGAATAATTAGGTAGTCAGGAGATTGGGTGGTATAAAATAACATGATTTTGATAAACAGGATATAAATTGCAAGGAATTTAAAATGTATTAGGATCATCAGATAATTCATAATGAAGCAAATACTGACATTTTGGTCCCATTTTGCATTTAAAATTGTATCAAAGACATACACTGTTTAGATCTAGTGTAAATATAATGCAGGCCACTAAGTAAATTTAATTTTTCTATAACCACATTATAAAAATAAACAGGTGACTTAATAGTAGATTTTATTTAACCCTACATATCTAGAATATTATTACTTTTACACACTCATGTTCACATACTCTCAATAGCAAAATTGTTTCGATATTTTACATTGTTTTTGTATACTGCAGCTTCAGAATCCAGTATGTTTTATACTCTAACCTATCTAAATTCAGACTACCCATGTTTCAAGTGTTCAGTAACCTATGTGTGCCTAGTCGCTACTCTATCAGACAACAAAGGTCTAGACTGCCCTAAGTTAATTTAATGAGATCTAAAGGCTACTAAATTTTAAATCTTACATTGTGTTCTCTGTAATATTTTCATTAATCTTAGGGTTCTGATGGAGGTTTTCTCATTTTATAGATACAGTGAGGTATAGAAAGATTAATTTGTTTAAGGCCCAACAGGTAGTCTGGTAGAATAGGGATTTAAAACTAAATCTGACACTAAATCCCTTTTCCTGTTCACTGTATTGCACTTTTTAAAGTACATGGACATTTGCGTAGGGCATATAGGTAAGTGAAATTAATTCTACCTCTGCTCAGCAATTTTTGATTCACTGCAGTTATATATAATTTTGTCACTCTTTTTTTTTTTTTTAAAGGTATAAAGGCTTCTTTTTAAAGTAGAAATGGCATACTCTAAATTCTCACCTTTTTTCTTATTGGGTATATTCCTTCACATTCTTTTTACTATTTCTTCTTCAAAGAAGAAATGTGTGTGTGTGTGTGTTTTGAATATTTATTTATGCATCAAGAACTGGGGTACAGGCCAGAGGTCCAGGGGTCAAGAAGATTCACCAGAGACAGAGTGGGGAGCAGAACAGGCAGATTGACTGAAATACACTGCTAGTGGGAGCAGCGGGTGAGACAGGATGGGTCTGCTGTACCATGTGGGTCTGCTACCTGGCCAGGACTCAAATTTGTGCTGCATTGGTTGTGGATAGCTTCATAGTGCTGTGACTAAACCCCTTCTTCAAATTTTCATGTAGGAAGGAGAAGTGACTTTTTCACTTTGGCACATGACTACTCTGAAATAAGGTCAGCTCCTGTTGAGAAAAATGAAAACAGAATGACCAGTAAAAAAAAAAAAATTTTTTTTTTTTAAGCTTTCAGTACCTTACTGAGAAAGATTTTGGGAAGCTCTTGATTTGCTCTTTGAATTTTAAATATCTCAGTTATTTTACAAGGTGTTATTTTATGTGTGGGTTTATAAGTTTTTTATTTCCAAATAGAAAAAGGGGGCAGTCCTTAATTTTGAATTTTTAAAAGAAAGTATATATATTGATTATATTTTAGAACTTGTTTTCAAGATTTCATTGTGACGGAGAGGGTCAGTTGTGTTTAAATGAGTGACCAACTTACCAATTTATAAGTTCTTTAGTCTTTGTAGAGTTGATTATACTTTAAATGCAGTGTCTTTATTAACCTAGATTCTAGTTCCGATGAGTGAAATTTTTGGTACTGAAAAAGTGAGGCGTCATAAAAGATTTTTGGCAGAGTCTCGTCTTGAGGTCTTTTATATTTTCCTGCCACACAGGTGTTTTTAAGAACTCTATCATTTCTTCCCAGTAGTTCCATGGCATAGACAAATAGGGATGGAATAGTAGTATATTGTGTTATTTTATAAATTAAATACTGATTATTTTTTAAATTTATGCTAGAATTGGGGAAGAAGAAAAAGCTAAGATTTATCCCTTTTGCTCTTACATTGCTATGTGTAACCACAAAATATTCCATTTTACGCAAAGTTGAGCTCCCCAACATCACACACAATAAGTTCTATAGTTTGTATTCCATGCTCCAGAGGTTTTTTGTTTTTTGTTTTTTCATTTTACTTCACTGTCTTTCAGTGTGAAGACGTACTTTTTATTCATATAAATGACGTAGGCATTACTTAGAGGAAAATTTATATCTTACAGATGGTCCCTAACTTAAGAGTTTAAAGATTTTTTTTGACATGATGGTGTGAAGTCAGTGCTTATTCAGTAGAAATTGTACTTCAAATTTTGAATTTTGATTTTTTGCCCTGGCTAATGATACTCTAGTGATAATGGGCAGTGTAAGTGAGCCACAGTTCCCATTCAGCCACACCATCACAAGGGTAAAGCAGCTGGTACTGTACATTCTTATTTTAGCACAATATTCAGTAGATTACATGAGCTATTTGCCACTTAGTTTATAATAGGTGTAATGTTAGGTGCTTTGCCCAATTCCAGGCTAATGTAATTATTCTGAGCTTATTTAAGCTAGGCAAGGCTAACCTGTTAGGTTCAGTGGGTTAGTGTGACTTATGATATTTTCAATTTATGGATTTTTTGGAATGTGTAAGTCTAGGAAGATCTGTATTGAAATTTTTTCAACCTATAAAAAAAAAACCTAAATGCTATCTCATCTAAGAAGGAAAGAAAATAAAACTACCATCCAATTATTTGAAAATATTTAGTACCCTCTAAAAATTTCTGTAATATTTTGATTAAAGAATGAGAGTAATCTACGATGTGCCCATGCCTGAATTTTGTTGTAGGTAGATTATCATTTCAAAATGTATTTTTACTAGTAGGAGTATAATATTCTGTTGGATTGGTTTAGATTGCTTTTTTGGTTGTTTTAAAGCAAACACCTCCCATATCCTTTAAAATTTTTGTAGGGATTATGGGCCCGCTCTGTTGGAGCAGAGGGTTAAGGAACGCACTATGAAGCAAACCCTCAGCCACTGCAGCATGAGTTCGATCCCTGCTGCCAACCAGGGAGGTGACCCACATGGTGCAGTAGACCTTTCCTGCTGTGCCCGCTGCTCCCCTTAGCAGTGTACCTCAGTGAATCTGCCTGTTCTGTTGCCCACTCTGTCTCTGGTGGATCCTCTCACCACCCCCTCCACTCCCTGCACTTCTGACTTGTACCCTAGTTCTTGTCTGAATTAAAAAAAATCTTAAAAAAAATTTTTTTGTAGGGATTATAATGTGCAATAAAAGATGTGGAGGCTCATTAGTAACTGCTTAGTAGTGAAGAACCATAGTACTAGTACTAGAGTTAATTAAAGAATATTATGTGTGTTGTATGGATTTTGAAGTCAGAGTATAAAACAAATACTAAGTAAGCATGGTCTAAAAGGCACTGAAAAATACCTTGAACTTAGAGACTGCTATATAGTCTCTTGGAAAAGCTGTTTTTTCCCCTATAGTGTAACAATAACGAAGCATTAAAGACCTTAAGATCAAAAAGTCCTTAAGGACCATTAAACATTAGAATCATATTGTTTGAAGTTTTCACAGTAAGAGAACCACAAAGAAACTGAGAGCAGTTGAAGGACTTGCATAGTCAGTTAGTCAAGGGCATGTATTTTTTTATTTCAACAGCCAGTAGAATGTGGGGAAAGGATGCATCATTTTTTTTTACTCATATATGTTTATTCGTATTTTCCTCAGCTACAAGTAGAAGTTGTAGAAGTTAGAAGTAGTCATTAGGTAAGAATCTAGCATGATACCAGTGTATGTGTATTTCCTGTCCATTGTGTTTATGTAGAAGTATGGTTTCTACTCTTAAGAATACTGCCAGATGAGAATTTGGAGATCCAAAGGGATCTGTGATATACTGCATAGTCTATCTCCTCTGCCATGCAAAAAAGCAACATACAAGAGGTCTACTACTTAGTAACATTCTCAGTTACAACATCAGTGACCAGAAATAATAAATACTGCCACCAGTTTAGTGTAGCAGAAAGATACTATGTAAAAAAGGAAACTAAAGATTGAAAAGCTACAATGCAAGGAAAGGTAAATGAAACTAAGAAAAAAAATTGGATAGAAATAATAGTCCTCATTCCAGCCTTTCCCATACTTTATAACCAGCAAACACAAGTGTTTAGCCTAGTTTACTAAATGTTAGAACTGCTTACATTTTGGTTTTTCAATGGTTTTGACTTAATGGTAACACACTTAAATTTTTAATTTCTTAAAGTGACTTTTCATTTTTGTTTTGTCTTTTCCAAAGCTAAAACTCAAGATGTAATTTTTCATCATGTATTGTTCACTAAGTCAATCGATAATGGGGATTTTCATTTTAGCTGCAAACTCATTTTTTATGTTTGTTTGGTTTTTTTTGCTTTATCTGGAAATATCATGCTCATTTCCCTTTTGTCAGAGCTTTGTTCCTTTTCTCCATTTGAAGGCTGGAATGAGGACTATTATTTCCATCCAATTTTTTTTCTTAGTTTCATTTACCTTTCCTTGCATTGTAGCTTTTCAATCTTTAGTTTCCTTTTTTACATAGTATCTTTCTGCTACACTAAACTGGTGGCAGTATTTATTATTTCTGGTCACTGGTGTTGTAACTGAGAATGTTACTAAGTAGTAGACCTCTTGTATGTTGCTTTTTTGCATGGCAGAGGAGATAGACTATGCAGTATATCACAGATACCTTTGGATCTCCAAATTCTCATCTGGCAGTATTCTTTCAGAACAGACCTTGTTATAATACAATTTCACTTGTATTCTTGGCGCTGTAAACTTGAGGAAGTGTTGTAGCCAGTCTCCAGTATGTAACAGTTAGTGTTTAAAATCTCTTAGGACAGTGAGCTGTCATCATATTTAATAAATTACAGTATTAGCATAGATTCTTTTGGGTGCCAAGTTAGCTGTTGCACAGATGCTTGGTATTATTTATAGGTTTATATCTAACCTTTGTGGGTTGACTTGCCTTTATTTTTCTAGTCACTTGTCACTGTACAGTAGCATAATTCTTTATAACTGGCATATGCGTAAAAATAGTTTCCATGAAGAAATCTGTGAAAGTACTGAAAAAGTAGATCACTCAAAATTTTGTATCTTGAGCAATATAGTAAGATAATTTCAGTAGACATAATGCTTTGTCTTTAGGTAAATGTGCTCTTAGACTACTTTTCCCTCCCAACACTAGGTTAGCTAATAAAATTAGATGGAGGCTGCAGCCGGATCCTTTCCCTTAGGAGGTTTTGTACCACTAAGACTTTGTGAGGAGGGGTGGGTGTGTGTGTGTGCACACGCAATGGGGAGAGATTTACTATTAACTGATATTTTCTTAGTCAAAATTTCTTGGACTAAACTTTTTTTGAATGAGTACTTTGATTTTCATTATTAGTTTCAGTAATTTTATCAAAAATTCTTTGAGTCAGGATGCTTTATTAAGATATCAGTGCTTTGGGAAGGAATAGTCTGCATCATTAAAATCTTGAGTATGTAATATTTTGATATTTTCTTAATTTAGCAGTGATCTAACTTTTAAATTAGTAATTTGTTAGGTAAAATGAAGTCTTTTGTAATACTGTTTGTAGGTGGATTATTATTATTACCAACAGCTGAATAAATTAAACTTCTAAAAAATAATTGTGAAACATTTATTTTTTAAAAACAGACACAAGCTCAAGTATACTTTGTATATACATATATATATATTTAAGATTTTTATCTCTCTATGCATACAAGAGCAGGGGTACAGGCCAGACTATCCAGAGGTGAGAGGATTCACGAGAGACAGCAGGGAGCAGGACAGGCAGATGGATGAAACACTTGTTGAGGGGAGCAGCGGAGCAAGTTAGGAGAGGTCTGCTGGGCCACGTGGGTCCCTCCCTGGCTGGGGATCAAACTCACACTGCTGTGCTGTGGACGCTACACAGTACAGTGCTCAACCTGCTGCGCCACCAGAGAGGCCCGTACGTTATATATTTTTATATATGCCTACTTTCTGGCATTATTTTGGTGAAAAAATAACTAAAAGTCTTATTGTAATGGATTATATAGGTTAAAAAATATGACTATTAGCAGGGCTTTATAAACAAAACAAAACGACAGACTCTTTTATAATAATTCACCTAGTCCTTTTTTGTTTAATCAGGAATTTAAATGAAGTGGAAAAATAGTGATTTTTTTTTTGCCTTCCAAAAATTTGTCTGCTCTATAATGTCCAGGGTTTGTTTTTATCATTCTAAGTTTCTTTACTACACATAATTCTCTCAAACTCCCTCCATTTTGTTGAGAATGGCCACATCTTATCTTTTCTTATGGCTACATAGTGCTCTATAGGTGTGGATTTAACACATCTTGATCAGAATATCTGTTGACAGAATTTAGGTTACTTCCATGTCCCAACTGTTATAAATAATGCTGCTTGTGAATATTGTGGAACATAAGATCTTTGTATTTCATATTCTTTAGATATATCTTAAGAGTGAGGTTGCTGGATCGTGCTATATTTCTATTTTTAGGTGTGAGATGGTATCTCATGGTGGTTTTTACCTGCATCTCTCTTTTTGGAAGTGGTGATGAACATTTTTTCATATGTCTGTTGCCTTCTGGATATCCTCTTTGGTGAACTGTCTGTTCATATTTGCTGTCCAGTTACTAATTGATTTACTTTTTTATTTTTAAATTGAATTTTTAATACCTTGGATATTATAATCATTTGTAAGTTATATATTTCACAGATATTTTATCATTAAATGGGATTTTTTTAAAATCATGTTGTGTTTTCTTCACTGTGTAAGTTTTTAACTTGGTAGTTTTCTTTTTTTTTTCCTTTATATATATTTGACATCAGTTGTAATCCCCATGTATTCCCCATCACCATATCACCAGTGCACCATCACCTCAGTCCCTGGTGCTCCCATCTGCCCTCAACCCTCCTCCTCCCTCCTCCCCACCATAACTTGGTAGTTTTCAATTATTTGTTTTTGTTTTTAGTTTCCTTGGCATAGGGTGGAATCACCAAAACACTTATATTCATACAGTGGACTATATCCCCAATGTTTCGCCTGTTATTTTATTGCTGCAGGTCATAAATCTAAATCTTTAATTCATTTGGTGTTTATTTTTATTTATGGGGTTATTAGCAAGTGATCCAACTTTATTCTTTTTTTTTTTTAAAGATTTATTTATTTATGCATACAAGCACTGGGGTACAGGCCAGAGGTGTGGGGGGTGAGAGGATTCACCACAGACAGA